>JAVJAQ010003303.1:0-561362 GCA_032362365.1 Zygogramma bicolorata | reverse complement strand
AAAAATAAATTTTTTTTTTGAGAGAAAAAGGAGGTTTACAAAAAGTTAGTAAAGACTCTAAACAAGAAAATATACAAGAAAAGAAAACCAAAGGAAAACCTACACTACAACCTGAGATTTCAGTATAGTAAGAATAACATACCCTCGAACATACCAAAATCATCCTGATATCGAAGCAAGAATACAAATTCACACAGCCAGGGATCTCTTCAACAAAATATCACCAAGAACCAGGTATTTACCATCATGTACCATAATCTGAACGTTAGCTGACATTGAACAAGTCGAACAAGGTCATCGATTTCATATTTTTGAAGTCTCCGAACTATTACTTTTCACAAACTATAATAAATAACTGTGTACAGTGACTCAAACTTTTCCCCATTTGAACTGAACTTCAATAGTAAATAAGAATATTATAATGTTTTGAATGATGTGTTTCCAACAATTAATATACCAAAAAGTATAAAGGTTATAGGTTATGATATTTTTCACTCTGTTTGATGGTCAGTATGCAGTGATTCAAGTATAAGCTGTGGCTATTACACCGATAACAGAACCTTAATGCTCAGTTTGGTAATTTCGTGTTATTTTCATTGTTTTGCTTGGAAACTATAGAATTTGAAGTTTTTATCGCAGGGATTTGATAAAATAGTTATTTGATATTTATGAATGATTGGTACAGTGTTCATAATTTCACATTTTATTGAGTTGCTGATGAATAAAGTATATTTGAATTGATTTTGTCACAAGCATTCATTCGAAAACAATTCATTTACAATACTATTGCACTTATTGATAACCCTTTCTGGAATGACACCCTGAGATTGAGAGATCTACATGTTTTGGCGTACCGACTGAGAAGTAGACATCCTGAAAGAAGGAAAGAAAAGGTAAAACTAAAAAAACAAATGAGTAAGTATCTAGCTGGCAATCTGAAAAGTTATATTGAATACTATAATTTATTCATTATTGAAATACAATAAAAAGAAAATCATATTATAAAATATTACAAATATATAACAAATTGGCGCCCAACGTGGGGCGATTTGGAAAGGGTAACGTATATTTTCAAATTGATAGGAGTGAGAAGAGTGACAGGAAGAGTGAGAAACTTTGCAAGCTGTAATTTTGAAAGAGTTTGAGAGTAGTAAAAATGGATTTGAGAGATGGAAAAAGGACTGGAATGAATGGAGAAGATGATACACAGAGTGGAGATCATGCTGAAAGTAGTGGGATGCAAGAGAGAGAAAGACAAATTGGTAGAGTGAATGAACTAGCAGCAAGTGGAGAAAGTATAGGATTAGAGTCTCAAATACAAATGCTTATGCAGTTTATTTCAGATAATACGGGAAGTGTGAAGGGAGAGATAGAAAGGGTAAGAGCAGGAGTAAGAGAGGACATAAAAAAAATATTGACCGACTGGAGGAGAAAATGCATAATAAATTAGAGGACAACAAAAAGGAAATTTTAAACTTATATGAAGAGTTTGAAAACAGAGTGATACATCAAAATAATCTATTTTATGACAATACGAGGCAGGAAATTGTAGATATGGGAAATGCAATAGAACAAAATGCTAGTAAAATTCAGGAAATAAGGGTAGATTTGGATAAAAATAATAGGGAAATTATATGTGAAATTACAAAAGTCAATAAAAAAGTAGAAAATCGACATAAAGAATCTGACATTGAAATAAATAATCATAAAGAGGAACAACAAAAACAGATAGAAAATTTAGAAATCAAAATGAAAGAGTTAGAACAGGCTAGAGGAAATATCACTGAAACTAGATTCATTAATAATTGCCAAGGGGTACAACTAAATAATAAATTTGAGGGAAATATTAAGAAATTGCACCCCATAACTTTTGTAAAAATTATTAGAAATAAAACAAGAAATATAACAGGAGTAGAAGAGTTGAAAGACACCATTAGACAGTACTTAGTAAATCAACCCTGTATTTGGTTCAATAGCCAAGAGAAAAATATTAATAGTTTTGAGGATTTTGAAAAATTATTCATTAAACAATATTGGGGTGAGAACACACAGTTAATAATCAGAGACAAATTACAATTTGGTAAGTTTGATGAGAGTAGGAGTTTCAATTATAACAACTATGCTATACAATTGTATGCTATAGCACAGCATTTGAATCCGGTGATGAGGGAAGATGAAATTGTAGGCAACATTAGCAGGCATTTTAAACAAGACATATTCGAAGTTATAAACATGCACGAAATAAAAACAATGGAGAGACTCAGTGAATATCTATTGAGGATAGAACGAACATTATCATATAGAAATTTTGAAAACAGGTACAGGGCTAGCAATACACATAATAGACCACAAAATAACAGCTATGACAACAATAATTACAATAATAAAAAAATGGGAAATAATAATAGATACACACAATATAGAGAAACACAACAAAACACTAGGTACAATAACAATGATCAAACAAGAAATCCGAATTATTATAATTATCAAGATAGTAATCAAAATTATAACAATAACTATAATAGACAAAATGAGAATTATAGGGGAAATTGCAGACAGCATGATAATAATAATTATTATAATAGAAACTATCAAACAAGGTATGACACAAATAGACAAACACAGGACCAGTCACAAAATTATAACAGGGAAGGTAAAAGAAATTCATATTTGGAAAATAACAATGATAGAACTAGGCAGGTACATTTCCAAAGAAGATCAAATAGCATAGACAGAGATAGAGATATCAGTTTAGAAAGGGCACAAGAAAATAGACTGGAACCACAAGCTTCTACATCTACACATGAAAATTTTTGTTAAAGCCATATGACAAACTGGACACACATAATTATGAACACCCAATAGAATTTATCAAACTAACTAATATAGAGGAAGAACAACCAATAGGATTAATAATTTTACAAGGGAAAATAGGGAATAAAAATGTTAAAATATTAATAGATACGGGTTCAGAGGCATCATTGGTAGAAGAAAAAATTACAGGAAATTTGGAAATGCAAGGAAACATAATAAAAATGCCTAAAACTGTTTTAATGGGACTAAATGGGAAAAAATTGGCAGAAACAAATCAATTTTTAAATATCAATTTGGAAATAAAAAACAAAATTGTAAATCTACAGCTACTTGTGGTAAAGAATATGGAATTTGATGTGATAATAGGAACAGATCAACTAGAAAAATTGCAGGCAAAAATCAATTATGAAGAGAAAGGAATAGAATTGAATGGAAAATGGTTTGAATTTCTAGAAGAAAAACAAGAAATAACTAAGAATATTTTGTGTATAAAAAGAATGAATGATAAGGATGAATGTGAAAATAATGAAATAAATAAGGTATATAAATGTAATGAAAACTATGAAGATTATATGAAAGAATTATTAAATAAATATAAGAATTTGATTACGAGTGAATCTAGAGTAGCAAAAGAATATGTACACAAAATAGAGGTGAAAGAGGTAGAAAAATTCAAATCTAAAAATTATCCAATTCCATACAGATATAGGGAAGAAGTTAGGCAAGAAATAGATAAAATGTTAAAGCATGGTATAATAGAAAGAAGCACAAGCAATTACATAAATCCTATTGTAGTCGTAGTAAAAAAGAATGGTGATCTTCGATTATGTTTAGATGCCAGAGAGTTGAATAAGTTAACCATTCCACAATATGAATCCCCATTAAATATTGAAACAATTTTTGGCAAAATAACAAATACCAGATGTTTTTCTAAAATTGATCTTAAACATAGTTTTTGGTTGATTCCTCTACATAAAAATTCTAGACTCTATACTGGGTTTTGTATAGAAGGGGTAGTTTATCAGTTTTGTGTTGTACCATATGGGCTACAATCTGCTTGTCCAGCGTTAGAGAGAGCTCTCCACAAGATATTAGACAAATACGAAGACTTTGCTTTACATTACATAGATGACATATTGATTTACTCAAAGGACGAAACAACTCACAAAGACCATTTAGATAAAATACTTCACTTACTTGACGAAGCAGGACTTAAAATCAACTTAGAAAAATGTCAATTCTTTCAGAAGGAGGTAAATTACTTAGGGTACAAACTAAATGACAAAGGACTTGAAATGGACCCTGAAAGAATACAAACCATACAAGACTACACAAGACCACATAACTTAAAGACATTAAGAGGATTTTTGGGAATACTAAATTACTTCAAGAGACTAATACCAGACCTTAGTGACAAAGAATTACCTCTAATAGATTTACTCAAGAAAAATGTCAGATGGAAATGGGGAGACAGTCAGGAAAGAGCATTCATAGAGCTGAAGGAAATGTTTATAAACAATTTAAAAATATATCACCCTGATTATAACCTACCATTTATTCTGAGGTCGGACGCTTCCATGTTCAGATTTGCTGGAATGTTAGTACAAAACCAAGGGGGAAAGGAAGTTCCTATATCTTTTGTCTCTCGCGTAACAAGAAAATATGAAAGGAGATATAGTGTAACTGAATTAGAATTGGCTAGTATAATTTTCTGTATAAAAAAGCTCAGATTTTATTTATTAGGACAAAAGTTTTTTATTGAAACGGACCATGAGGCATTGACATCAATAGTGAATTGTAAATTTGCAAGTAATCGAATACACAGATGGGCACTATTACTTCAAGAGTATCAATTTGAGATTAGACACATTCCAGGAAAACAGAACATCATAACTGACTCGATAACTAGGATGGAAACTGACATAACTAACAATAACAGACAAATTAGGATAGGAGTAAATGTATTTAAAAAACTGACAGGGCTTTACTCACTACAAACAATAAGACAAGACCAAAAACAACTCACTGACAAAGAAAAACGTGGGACAATAGAAAAAGAAGGGATTTGTATAAAGGTAGTTAATGGGGAAGAACTTTATGTAGTAACAAAAACACTCACACAACAAATAATTGACGACATACATCACAAATACAAACACATAGGAATCAGAAAGACTTGGATATTATTCAAGGAAAATTACATTAGCAAAAGAGACTCAGAAACGACCAAGGACATTATAATCAAATGCAAATTATGCCAACTAGCGAAAAACAAAAACAAGACTAACAAAAACGAACCACGAACAATATTATCACAAAGACCGTTACAGATAATCTCTATCGACTTTTTAAGTAATTTGATTACCACATACAATAAGAACAAACACATTTTTGTAATCACTGACCATTTTTCAAAATTTGTCAAGCTATATCCAACTAAAAAAAAACTAATACTAAAATTGTTAAACAATTAATAAATCAATTCTTAACAGAGATAGGAAAACCAGAGAAAATTATATTAGACAACGCTACATATTTCAACAATGATAAAATGATGAAATATGCCCAAAGTCTAAACATTCAATTACATTTTACCAGCATTAGACATCCGGCATCTAACCCGACTGAGAGATACATAAGAGAAGTTATTAAATATTTGAGAATCATATCTCAAGATAACCATAAAACTTGGGATGAAAAATTACCTACTGTGGAAAAATATTTAAATGATGTACCAAGCACAATCACTGAAGAATGTCCAAAATTCATAATGACAGGGAGAATGCCAGAAAGAGAGTGGATAGCAAATGAGAAGAGAATGAGTGAAGTGATGGAAAGAGTAAATGAAAGATTACAAAGGAATGCAAGGAAATACATAAGTAGAGAAAATAGAAAGAGGAAAAAGAAAGTAAAATTTAAAAAAGGGGATTTAGTTATAATAAGAGCGTTGAGAGTTCCTAATATAAAAAAAGGAATTTGTGCAAAATTACAATTGCCATTTGAGGGACCATTTGAAATAGAAAATGAACAACCAATAAATAGCTACAAATTAATAAATCCTCAGGATAAAAGTGTAAGAGGAATTTTTAACATAGAAAGTTTACACAAATTTGAAATATAAGAAAAACTAACTACCTTGGTGAAATCTGCAGAAGATATTACTTTTCTTTGATTAGGCAAATATCTAGACGACCACTTGAAAGAAAGAAAAATGTAATTAAGAATAGACTTGTAATTATGTAAATAAAAAACTTGATATTCAAATTTAAACATTGGCATATTGAAATGTTGAATATCAATTTGGGGGAATTTGTTATGAATAAATGTATAGTGTAGCAGGAGTATAAGTGAATTATTGAAAAAGTATCATAAAATTTTAGTAATTTTCATCAGAAAGCCAAACAGATACTGTGTCACCTATGAATTCTTCCAATATGCTTAGGAATTATTGAAAGAAACTATGTTTTGTCAACAAAACATAAGTAGAGTCATTGGTAAATAAAATCCAATCTAAAAAGTACAAAAATAATGAAAAATAACATTATGATAAAAATCTGAAACAGTTCGTCACTCAATATATCAAACTTCATGGAAAGTAATTCACAAGTAGAATTCTGTCATTAGAGAAAGAAAAGAAAAGAGGTTGTCAAAATTAGAATCATAAGAGCAACTAGAGGAAATGAAGGGCAACTGAGAAAAATATGAAAACTGCATCATAAAAAAATATGTAAAATTTTATAATATAGGGATAAGAGAGCAATTGTAAATAATTCAGTTAGTTTTAAGAAATTGAATAAATAGTATCGCCAAAAAATGAAAGTGATCAAATGTGCAGTTTGAAAACTAGGAAGATTGACTTGGAAACAAGAAAAAAAAGAAGAGGGGTATCAACAAAGTGAGGGAAAAAAAAAATTTTTTTTTGAGAGAAAAAGGAGGTTTACAAAAAGTTAGTAAAGACTCTAAACAAGAAAATATGCAAGAAAAGAAAACCAAAGGAAAACCTACACTACAACCTGAGATTTCAGTATAGTAAGAATAACATACCCTCGAACAGACCAAAATCATCCTGATATCGAAGCAAGAATACAAATTCACACAGCCAGGGATCTCTTCAACAAAATATCACCAAGAACCAGGTATTTACCATCATGTACCATAATCTGAACGTTAGCTGACATTGAACATTGAACAAGTCGAACAAGGTCATCGATTTCATATTTTTGAAGTCTCCGAACTATTACTTTTCACAAACTATAATGAATAACTGTGTACAGTGACTCAAACTTTTCCCCATTTGAACTGAACTTCAATAGTAAATAAGAATATTATAATGTTTTGAATGATGTGTTTCCAACAATTAATATACCAAAAAGTATAAAGGTTATAGGTTATGATATTTTTCACTCTGTTTGATGGTCAGTATGCAGTGATTCAAGTATAAGCTGTGGCTATTACACCGATAACAGAACCTTAATGCTCAGTTTGGTAATTTCGTGTTATTTTCATTGTTTTGCTTGGAAACTATAGAATTTGAAGTTTTTATCGCAGGGATTTGATAAAATAGTTATTTGATATTTATGAATGATTGGTACAGTGTTCATAATTTCACATTTTATTGAGTTGCTGATGAATAAAGTATATTTGAATTGATTTTGTCACAAGCATTCATTCGAAAACAATTCATTTACAATACTATTGCACTTATTGATAACCCTTTCTGGAATGACACCCTGAGATTGAGAGATCTACATGTTTTGGCGTACCGACTGAGAAGTAGACATCCTGAAAGAAGGAAAGAAAAGGTAAAACTAAAAAAACAAATGAGTAAGTATCTAGCTGGCAATCTGAAAAGTTATATTGAATACTATAATTTATTCATTATTGAAATACAATAAAAAGAAAATCATATTATAAAATATTACAAATATATAACAATATATATATATATATATATAGAGCTGTTTTCTCGAACGAAGAATCAACAACAGTACGGGTTGCTTCTTTCTGAATACAATCGAGAAGATTCAATGAATGTTTTGGTGCCGCGCCCCACACTTGAGAACTATATTCCAAGACAGGCCCGTATCTGTGCCTTGTAGATCATCCAAAGCTGAAGAGATGTGAAGTATTTCTTCGCATTAAATAGAAATCCAAGCTTCTGGGAAGCACCTTTAGCGATACATCGTAATCACATCAATATTTCGAAAGTTACTGAACAGTGTGTTTGATTTAACTGAACGAAAAGGCGATAAGACTAAATCACTTGTTGGAACGGGTGCTAGTCGGCGATGAAATAACGAATGAAACTCTTTTATTGGGCAAAACTTTGGAATCCGTGAAATCAGAATATGTTCTCCAAAAATTGAGCGTGTTAGTGAGCAAAAAAATCGCCAATAACACGGATTGCCTTCCTCTGAATGAGAGAAATGAGCAGCAATAAATGTTTTGATACCGTCCCATACATAAGAACTTCATTCCAAGACATGCCGTATCAGTGCTATATAATTAGAATGTGACGAGAAGTGAAGTATTGCTTAAAAGTAAATAGAAATCCAAGTTTCTGGAAAGCACCTTCAGCAGTCGATCTCACATCGTTTTCCCATTGAAGAATATTACTGATCGTAATTACTAGCATCAAAATACTCGAATTTGTAGGAATAGTTATATCTGAATATTAGATGAAGGGAGATCGGCTTTTTTGGGTAGGGACATTCCTGGGTTTTTCGATCATTGAATTCCACCAAGGGGGCGTTAACCCTTTCTATAATATAGAAGTGAATGAAAAGAATGTGCTGCCGGAGTAGGAGGTCTAGCTAAATACTCAGCGGTTCACAAAGACGAACAAATTTGTATGAAAAAACAACTGGAGAAGCTAGCCGTATCTGTCGCTTGGGACAACGTTTTCGAATGGTTCGGAACAACAGTCCAGATAATTCAGCCAGAAAACTCTGAAGAGGACAATCATAAACGTCTTGTTTACCTTTGTCACTTCGATAGGCAGATTGTACGTCAACGCTGCGAAAGACGCTTATCAAGGAGCATTTCGTTTCAAAAACTGTATCTACGATACGGTACGGATGAAAATGGAGCAAACTCAGGCGATGTTCCTCAACTTCAAGCCGAAGACAGAATGAAAGAAAAACCATTATGTTGGATTCCAGCTGAACGTAAAACGCACAACTTGTTCGTGATTGCATGCAGATTCATGACTGTAATGATTGTAGCCTTACTGAAACTTTTTGTAATGAGCATATGCAATGATTTACTTGATTCATCAGTAATCTAAAGTGAATGCTCTAGTGGAAAAATGAAAAATTCATTATATTGAAATGAATGAAATGAGATGAATGGTGGAGTGTTATCTATTCAGCGAAACCGTATGAATGACAGACGATACTGAAGTGACTTGAAGGATAGATGGCGTGAATGACCTAAATGACGGATGGCGTGAATTCGCCACAACACTCCCAACCAACCCATGAGATAAAATATATCTGTGATTTTTTTCAACTTCTCCTAACACTTTTTTCACCTCCCAATCTCAAATAAAAGCAATCCTTCAAAGTACTTCCATTTATTGATCGACAAAAACAATACACATCAATGTGGTAATATCGTATTGAAAAATCGTCTTACTGAAGCATCTACATTATTCTGAGTACACATGAAATTATTATGGAAATTATTCTCCATTCTCTGCGTCGAGGGTAATGCCACTCTGATTTCTCAGATTGTCTCCAGCAGGAAATCACCTCTTCGACTGCCTCCCACGTAAATGATTTCTTCAGAGTCCGTCAGGTAGTTTTGTGATATGGAATCAACATCGCAATGCTTGATGTAGCCTGAAAATTATGGAATCTCATGTATATACTTTGTACTTCTCCAAGTACCGTATAGTCTTTGGATCGTCGTTGGCTGATGTTGTGAACAGCAATGGCGACTTGAACAGGAAATTCAGTCGCTGATATCTGTGATTGCTTACTTCGTTCGGGCGAACGTGATGCGTCTGAAGGAAACGTTTGCCAAGAGACTTCTTTGCTGCCATATTGGTGCAGCTCGGCAGAAACTCTGCGTGATTGAAATTAACCTGCGTATAGTAGTTTTCCAGCCACAACCTCTGTTGTACGATGCCAAATCTGTCAACTGTCTTATGAAGCAGAATGCTTACCTCAGATCTGGCAACAATCATTTTCTCTGCAAGTTGATCAATTAGGCATTCCAGATCACGTGATGTCTGGGTGGCTAACACAAGTTTCAACCAATCACACACTCGTTTGCAGAAAACAAACGATAGTTTCTGGGGGGAAGATGGCGCCGTATTGATTTATTTCGATTCATTTGACATTTTTGACAAGTATCTGGAATGCCTAATATTTCAGCCATAACCCCCGTTGTTCTTTTAAATCTGTCAATTCCATCAGACATATGACACAAAACTCCACCTTCACATCCGACAACAATTATATATATATATATATATATATATATATATATATATATATATATATATATATATATATATATTTATATGTATATATTTGTAGAGTTCCAAATTTGATTTTTTCGAATTGTCAATTTGTCCCAGGGAATATTCCAACTTCTCCGTATTCAATATTTCCTACCAATTTGGATACAGTCAGATTTTTTTTGCAGAGTGTGATGCTGAAACGATCGCCCAAGCGATGTATGCGTTGTCCTATTCGCTTTTTTTACATTGATGTGTTGTTGCTTTTTCTCAATAGGTTCCGGAAGTTCGATGAAAAATGATTCATTACCAAATCTTGATTAATTTATATTAATCTCCAGATTCACAGTTTTCCTCAAAGACCACTCGCTTTTCTCTCTCACTGAATTCATCTCATTTGTTTTAGATTTTCCAAACGACATTTTTCTTGAACCATGCTTTCAAATCGGTTTCCTGATCGATCACTCCGTTTTTAGGGCTGAAGTATTTCATTTTCACCCTCTGATGAAAATTTTGAAAAACTCTGCAGAAAGATGCATTCATTTTCTAGACGTCCCAACCTTTTTCAAAGTGTTAATTATACGACGTTTGAATAGGCTGAAGTGTGCTTCAAGTTATGGTTATTCCTTAAAGATGGAAAACTTCTCTTGCAAGATTAAGGCTATGAATCACTGCGGCCTCAGGAGACATCCTCAGGGGACATCCTCTCATAAGAGTCGAGGCAGACAAATTATGCACGGAATGTGGAGATGAGGAAGACACCTTCCACTTCCTTTGCTGACGCTCGCGCACCCCATCCTTTACCATTACTAAAGCTCCGAACGATATATCTAGCCAAAATGAGTTTTCGAATTGTTATATCGTATGTGTTCTCTCATCAAGAAATGCTAACCTCCAAATAACACCTTTACACCATTGTCCATAAGTGAAATATCACCGGTTTATGACACCGGCATTCAATTGATTTTTTTCCATATTTGGGTCAATGCATTCTCAGAGTAAGTTCATCTTTTGAAATTGACTTTCATTCTTTCATTTCGAAAATAAATGTAATATTGCCATTTATAGCAATCATCGTGAATGATAATGTTGCTAAAGGAAAAGGATAATCATATCAAACCTAGGTATTCGAAACAAGTAAAATGTAAATATTTTTTTTCCAATATCTTAGTGACCGTATGAAATTCATAGCGAGATATAATCGTATTTGAAATTTAACAAATCAAGTATAAGCAAAATTCAGACAAATTTAATTTTGAAGAAAATGAATTATCTTGGAAGGGAATCAAAACCACCACCTTCTGCAAATCGAACAGTCACCCCACCAATGTGGCTGCAGAATATTGAGATACACTCATTACTACGAACAATTTATTGAAATCGACATCAGAAACGGTTTCTCATTTTTCATTATATTATCTTTCTCAATATAATTAATGAAAAACATAATTATTCCGGTGTACCGGTGCTGCTTCAAATCTCACTTCGATTTTCATTACAATTTATGCGATTTTTTCTGCGCATTCTTCATGAAATTACCTATCTAGTCAACATGTTATTCCTAGGAGTTCTTTTGTGATTGGCATTTTTCAAAATATTCACCGAAAATATTACACTCATAATACATTAACAAAATATTTCTCACTTTTTTTGTAAGAATGGTTTACAAAACGTGACACGTTTTTCTACAACTGACGAAATGATATATTTATGACGTCTGAGATTAATGATTCGAATCAGAATATAATAATAATAATAATAATAATAATTTAATTATACCTAGTGTGATAATTATTCACAAAAAATAATTACCTTTCATTGAAAATATTTCTCCAAAATAATCAATGAACTTTAAGGAACCTTTGTGACATTTGTGTATGTGATTGTGATTCGCTTGAAATCTTTGTAATTTTATCATAAATTGTACGAAAGAAGGGTCAATTGAAATGTTGTATTCAGGGGTGCAGGAGAAAAAAGGTGTTTGTTGGCTTTCCGTATGTATGCCGCAAAATACCCTTACAAACGAAATTTATAGGTGAAATGTTTTGAATTATTGAAGGTACGATTTTTGAGAACAGGTCATGTCGCAGAAAAAGATTCGTTCTAAATCAGTATCGACTAATAAAACCAATTAGTTGTTAATCTTGCAATGGTAGAATATCCTGAATTGGGTGTTAGGAAAATCAGCAGAGAATTAGAGATATTGAAGTCTCCAGTTGCCGGAAGTTTAAAAAAATATTCACCCTTTCCACGTGCAAGTAGGCAGGAGGAGATTTTTTCAGGAGACAACAGTTTTGTCGGCCGATGCGAAGTAAAATTACAAAAAATGAAAGAATCCCGAGCAGCATCATGTTCATTGATGTACATTGAAGTACCTTCCACAGGTTTTATCATAGTACCGAAAATGAACAAAAAGGGTATAACGATCATAAATATAAATGTCTCAATATATGGGGCGTTATTATAGATGATTAGATTGTCCCCAGTAATGAATCACGTACTTTTCACCTTGGAATGTGATCGTATTTGTCTCCAATGTACGTTTTCATTTCCATTTTCGTCAAAAATACTTCGGAGTGAAGGTGAGAATTGATAACCGAACTTCGCCAAATTAAGAGATCGCGTATCTGCGAACTGGAACGAATCAAAAAAAGAAATCATTTAATAGGAAATGCCCTCGAGCATAAAAGTGCTCTCGGCGGTCCGCAATTGGACCGTTTCTGACATCCGAGACAAATGCGATGTCACGATCTCCAGCATAAATATATTGGCCCGAAACGGGGCTCACGGAAAGTGCCCAAGTTATTAAGGGCTAACCTTCGACTCCGAGGTGGTGGAGGTGAACACCCCTCTACAAATTGTAGGCCATCAATTCCACATTTTTTTTTCTTCTATAATTGTTGTGTCAATGTGAATAATCGCTCTTGGGAATATTCGAGACGGCGGGAAAAGAGTTTCGTTGCGACAAATTCCAGTTTACAGAATTTGTCCACGAAAAAGTTCAAGGGGTACTCAGAAGAGAAATGAATTGTATATATTCATAAAATGATCCGTCTGGTGTACAAATTGAGTTCACTCATTTCCTTTTACTCTGATGCAATGCAATGAAAACAGTGTTTTAGATAGTTATCCTCATTTTCGTGAATAAATACGGTATGTACCCACTAACACGTGTTTCGATCAAATAGCGTTTAACCATTCACCGACATCGGATTATTTCGTTCGCAGACAAAAAATTGCCGAATAGAACACAGTGTGCCTTTGAAAGAGGAAATACATGGTCTGCAAAAAAAAAACGAGCCAAACCCAAAACTTGCTTTGGATGGAACTCACTCTATGCATCCAAAGAGTATGCCCCATGATTCATTTGATTGAAATAGCAGCTCCTTTATGGTACATCATAATGAGAATTGAGGAAAAAACTTCCAATATTTTCATACCATATTTGTAACCAACGTTTCTGCAGATTCGTCCTATACAGTCCGTTTTTTTTATGTCGAACCACTATTGGCATCTGGAAAACGGTAAATGATACGAACTTGATTAAATTGGATAAAAGTTGTCTATTTTAGTGAACAATGGAACGATGATTCCAAATCGAAAATATCACGGACCGTTTTTGAGATATACGGGGAAAACCGAAATGGCCCGTTTTCTGTATTGAATTTGTTTCGATGTACTGTGCTTCAATTTTCGATACGACGTTTCTTTCTTCGGGGCCACCCTCACTTTTATTTTTTCAAATACGGACCTGTACTTTTTTTTCCTGAATTTGAGTAGTCCTTGTCTTACCCAGTCCAGATATGTATCTTACCTGATGTTTATTTTTACGTTTCTGCCCATAAATTCCATTATCAAAGTCCGAACAATGAAAATTCTCCCCTTCGGAATACGGTCCTGATTTTATTTTTGATCTTATTTGAAATTATATTTGACTTCAGTTGTGAGAATGAACTTCAAAATTTGCCTAGGATTTGACACATAAGCAAAATGATTTTCGCCTATTTGACAAAAAAATGTATAAAATGAATGTTTCAATCATTCCTAGTTATTCCTCTCAATTTTCATTTTCTATCTCATTGGATTCGATCTCGACTTTATCTGATGTTTTGGTATTATGTTTTGAGGAGTATTCATTCAAGGTAGATTTATTTTGAAGTTCATTCTCGCAACTGGAGTCAAATATTATTTCAAATAAGATCAAAAATAAAATCAGGACCGTATTCCGAAGGGGTGGATTTTCATTGTTCGGACTTTGATAATGGAATTTATGGGCAGAAACGTAGAAAAAAATATCAGGTAAGATACATATCTGAAGTGGGTAAGACAAGGACTACTCAAATTCATTGAAAAAAATACAGGTCCGTATTTGAAGAAAGACAGTTGAGGGTGGCCCCCGTGAAACGGAACGTCGTATTGAAAATCGAAGCACAGCACATCGAAGCAAATTTGAAATAGAGAAAAAAGTCTCCTGAACACATTTCCATATTCCTAAAAATGAAGGCGCCAGCGCAAAGAAAAGAAAACGGGCCATTACGGTTTTCCCCGTGTATCTCAGGAACGGTCCATGACATTTTCGATTTGGAAAGATCGTTTCATTGTTCACTAAAATAGGCAACTTTTGTCTCATTCAACCAAGTTCGTATCATTTACCGTTTTCGAGATGCCAATAGTGTTACGACCTAAAAAAAACGGACTGTATATAGATAAATGCACTTCATTCCTGACAACTGAAAGTTGATTCTTTGATATCCATGTGTCAGGCAGAGAGTATTAGCTTATTTTTTGATTGGTAAACGCTGTCAGTTTATCAGAAATTTCAAAGAAGAAGAATCTCAAATGTTGACGTAAAAAAAATTGTTATCGTCCATTCCTATTTTTAAGCATTGAGTTCCATTCCTACGTATCAAACTTCACTGGTTCTATCATTATTTTTTCTCCAATGATGACAATAAGGACTGTCGAATATTGGAAGTGTGGTCATATGAGTATTCTTGTAACTTCACGCTGAGGTTTCAGTTTGCCTGAGGAGTAGGCAAATTGAGACATAAGAGTGAAGTCACATTAGACGCAGTTCAACCCGAACTCTAACATTCTATAGAACTGACCGGAGAAACCTATCCAAACACACACAGTCACATACATATCATATACAGAAGGTTTCACTTCAGCAAATGAGTCGCTCGTTTGATATCTTGCTTCAACTGTTTGTCAGCTTTCCACTTAGTCTGAGAGGCGACGACACTGAACCTATAATGATAGGGCTCCCAGAAGTCATATATATATAATTCGTTAGTTCATCAATAGGAGAACACAAAATGGCCCTGCTGCCATGTTCAAAATGGGGCAATCCTATAAAAAATTAACAAAAAAAATTTTTTTTTGGGTTTCTGTAATGATTAGTCTCCCGTTCCGTGATTGTTCCTCAAGGTAGAGGAGGGGTAGGACTATATGAAAAAGCAGTGCTGCCAGCCCCCTGATGGGGCTTATCAGGTGCTGCCGAGAGATTAGTGACCCCTCCGTACCCGGGTTCCTATAATCATCGGACTCCTCAAAGAACCAAAGTATTTCTGAAAGGTCTTCATTTTTTGTGTAAGAAAAACCACTGCTGCCTTTTCCAAACAGTGGACAACATGGCGGCAGCAGCGTTTGAAAGTCGCTCTCCGCGCAATTCGGTTTCATTAGCAATCTTCCGGGGTTTTCCTATTTGTATTATCGAAACACGCCTGCCACTATCACGAACAATGAATTTTACGTGTCGTTGATTGTTCAAACAAATGAAATCGCATTCTTTTGTAATTTTTTTCGATTTTTCAACCGTTTTCATTGTCGTCGTCGTCGTCGTATAAAAAACATCATACATGATAGATGGAATAATATTGAAATTTGGAAGAGGGCAAAAAAAATATGGTTTTTCAAATAATTCGATTATTCATGTTAATGAAAATATCGTTATATTTTGGACTCACGCTGTGCTGGATAAGCAATGCTATTATGGCAATAGCCAAATCGTAAGTGACGATAATTTTCGATTGCTCGCAGTGCCTGGCAATAACAGCAACATTCTTCAGAGTGTGGTTTATAATTTCATGAGACGTTGGAGAACGATTAATGAGCACCAAATTTTCAACTATTTGTATTTCGCTTTCGTCTACGGTAGTCATGCAATTAAATCTAATTCCCATTGGGATTCTGGCAAATTGGAAAAATGAGAAGTGTTAAAATAATACGCGTTTCCTGACGAACCCCATCCTCGAAATCTATGAGAAAATATTTGGAAGTGAAGTAACACGTCATGAATAGGCAATTTTAAACCACCGAGTATTGATTCGTCCAGCAAGCCAGTAGCATGCATTCTTATATTATTCAGTGTACCTTCTACTTCTTATCTATTGTCAGTCTTGACATAGAGCAGAAACTGCAGGGGATAATTGCTTTGGATTTATTCAGAAAAATCCATTCCCGGTTCCTCGATTTTCATCGTTGTTGGTGAAGATGCGGACAGTGATGTCGATAGATTAGTGGTTTGCAAAACCGCAGGTGTGGAGGTCATCGTAGTTTCAGATATACCAGGTTCTTTCTCAAGAACTTCTGGTACGGATTTCGACGTACTGGGAACGGCCATGTGTCCCTCAAAAATTGGATTTGTATGACCAAATTCATCTCTGAAGAGAACACCGCTACATTCCAATTTTATTTTTTCTACTATGATTTCCTACAAAAAATCATCATATATTTTGAGCCGAAACTCCCTAGATGTTGAAACTTCGGCTGCACTATTAAATACGGTCAGAATGAAAGGGTCGGTAGATCTTATACCTGACTCCAATGCTGCCGTTTTGGGTGCGTTTTACACGAATCAGGAACGCAAGTACAATTTGATCGTGCATTATTGTACATTAGTGTAAGCATACATCTTTCGATTTTGTGAAGAAAAAAAATGAATGATCAAATAATTTAAAAATCTTCATTCTTTTTTTTTGTACTCATTTCAATATTATTTCATTTTATCATGAATAAATCATTGAAAACTTCTCAGAATCATTTCTTTCAATTATCAACGACGAAAGACAGTATGGAACAACAATGAAAACGTTTGAAAAATCGAAAAAAATTACAAAAAATGCGATTTCATTTGTTTATACAATCAACGACACGTAAAATTCATTGTTCGTGGTAGTGGTAGGCATGTTCCAATAATACAAATAGGAAAAACCCGGAAGATTGCTAATGAAACCGAATTGAAACGCAAAATCGGTTGCGCGGAGAGCGACTTTCAAATGCTGCTGCCGCCATGTTGTCCACTGTTTGGAAAAGGCAGCAGTGGTTTTTCTTACACAAAAAATGAGGACCTTTCAGAAATACTTTGGGTCTTTGAGGAGTCCGATGATTATAGAAACTAATCTCTCGGCAGCACCTGATAAGCCCCATCAGGGGGCTGGCAGCACTGCTTTTTCATATAGTCCTACCCCTCCTCTACCTTGAGGAACAATCACGGAACGGGAGAAACCCAAAAAAAAATTTTTTTTTGTTTATTTTTTTTTATAGCGTTGCCCCATTTTGGACATGGCAGCAGGGCCATTTTGTGTTCTCCTATTGATGAACTAACGAATTATATATATGACTTCTGGGAGCCCTATAATTATAGGTTTAGTGTCGTCGCCTCTTAGACTAACTACAATCCGCTGCAGAAAAACTAATATTTTGTGGTCTGAGAGGTCTTATATTTTCAACAGAGATTGTCTTCCGGAACTCTCGAACTTTTTCTGTTGTATTTCAAGAAAAGCGGGAACAGACAAGTTACTCATTAAAGTACAACCAATCTCTTGCTGTATACGAAATGTTTCATAAAAACAAATTTATGCCAATCTCAATTACGCCCTAAAATATTTACAGATAATTCTGTTGCACTTTGTAGGTATATGTAATATTATATAAATGAATCTTTTCTTTCAGTGTTCAACTGCCTACAAAGGAATTTAATCTAATATTCATCACTCTCCCAATATCTTGATCGTTGAAATTCCAATCTGACAATTAGATATGGCATAAGAATTCCCAATATTATCATTTTGACTTGTTACTGATGTGATTGATATACATAAAATAATTAGCGGATCTTCCCCTCTGCTCCAGTGAATCAAGGTTGATGCAAAGATTCTTTATAGAATTTGATATGCTGTATTCTGCTTCAACTTCACTTTATATTCGATTCAGATCAGTTTCATACATGCTTCCGGAGAGGAATCCTTTTTTCAAGGGTTAGTTCTTCTATTTCAACATAATTCATTCATTCCAGAGAAAGTTTGAAAGTTGGAATTCAGGAAGTATTATTATTTGCTTGCGTTTCATGCTGAGGTCTCATCTGTTTCACTTGTGTCGATCTAAATGTAGTTCAACGTGAAGGCTTATCTTGATACTGATTAGTTACTCGAGAATCAAAATTCCATACATTTCCAAATAAATCAATGTTCAAATTATCAGATGCTATTATTTTACTATATGTCAACTGAATTTTGTTTTAGTCTTCCCTTTACTTACCACTCTGAAAGTTCATAAACGGAAATCCATGCAAAAGTACCATTTCATGATTGAACAGGTCAAACCGTTATCAAATTTCCAGGATTTCATCGCCAATTGCCATGTACATGAATAAATAACCGCAATTCGACATTCTGTCAGTCCCGTTTTTGAGCCCGACAGCCTCGGCATGACGATATAAAATATTATCATCTTCTGAAATATTTCCCAATTCAATTTCCATGTTCCTACTTCTATTAAGGTGAATCTAAGGTGAATCATGATCCGTATCATTCCTGTCCATTCGCAAATTCAAGAGGATTACTGACATTTCTCCGAAAAATAGACGTGATTATATCAAATATACCATATGTTGACCATTGTGTTAAATAATTGCCACAACTGAATTCTGCCACACGCTTCTTTTCCTTTTTCCATGTTCAGAAACGTGACTTTTCCCGTGGGTTGTATGAAGTTTCGAGGAAGAAATAGCTTTCTCCATGATGTGTAGAAGTCCCAGTGAATCTTATTCGTTTATCATTATCATTTATCATCATTCATGTGAAATATTTGTATGTGTACGATATACACATAACAACAAATAGTTTTCGTTAATATTCGTATGTTTCTCTTTTATATTGATTTGGAGAAGGAAAAATTCTTTTTTTCATTTTCAATATCTTATAATCGAGTTCTCTCTTTGCCGTTTCAACAATTTTCATAGGCGATTTCTCTTTTAGCTGTTTCAGTATGAGTAATAGTAATATCAGTTCGAACTCCCATCGTCCATTGATTTAACTTCTGACATGTTTCAATATTGGTAGTCAATAATATAAACGATGGAAATACATAATTTTATGTACAATATTTCGATATGATATTCACCTTTTTTTCCAATTTTTCTATTCCTTTAAATTTGATATCAATAATTCACCTTCGCCAATTTTTTTTTTGAGATGGAATGATTTTATCGAGATTTCCGAAGTACACTGTTTTTATTTCTCTTCGTGTAGGTCTTTAATTTGCGCGCTCGACTTGAAGAACATTTGATTTGATATGTTCGCTCTCAAAATCATGATTAGCGTATGACTATTGATTTTTGTGTTGAAATCTTCTCAATTCTTGAGCAATATAGTATTCCTAGTGAGGGCTTTTCGTTTTTCCATGTCATACTCGGGCTATGACGTGCACAAAACATTATTTTTAAGTATAGAGTTCTTATATGGTTTTCTAAAATCTGCAGACGCTTATCCTTATCTTCTATGCTTCTTTTTATGAATTACTTCTTACGTCATTATTCAATATGAGTTATTATTGTAGCTCTGAATTCAACATAATTAGCAAGCTGACTATCACTTCAAGATCTTGAGACTCTACAATAGCTTTTTACCTTTTTTCAATGCGATACCATTGAGCCTTTAACCCACTTGAAAGTACTTGATATTTTCTGAAATATATTTTGTATCTCCCAAGGGAATTACTAAACTGACGTTTGATACTATTTTATAGTGAGCAATAACCAAAGTAGCAAACGAATTTCTTCCGAAAAAGAGAAGTGTGAAACTATCAAGATTTACTCTACAATTCTGCATACTCTACGGATTATTAGGTTAAATTCGTAATTCTGATCATAGATGTACTCGGTGTATGGTCTTATATCAACGCTACTCTTCAACTTGAGAAAATACTGTGGTGTTAAAATGGCAGAAACTTCTACCGGACAGATGAAGTTCAAATCGTCTTCTCAGGACTCACGATTCACGAAGCCAGTGTGCACTGACCTGTGACAACTAACCAGACCTAATCCAAAGAGTGGTCATCAGCGGATAATGATGAGCAATAATAATGATATCGTCTTTATTGTTGAAGGATGTTCACTGGCAAATGGACCAATGTAATGTTCATATCGAAGTTTCGGTGATCGCCATCTTCTGGCTCACAATAACAGGGAATTACCTATTTGAAAAAATAAATTAATTATTGAATCCATAAAAACTCCAGCAGTCATTTTCGAGCTACCAAATGTATTTTGAATATGTTTTTCAAATAGATAAAACTCAAGATTTTTTCCTCGAAAAATCTTAAAATTTGCAATGTTGTGAAAATATGGAACTAGATAAAATAAATAACATTCACACACATACAACCGACAAAGAATTTTTCCTTTTTCAGTTGTGTGCTCAAGCACCGTAGTCGAGGTCTCG
This sequence comes from Zygogramma bicolorata, assembly GCA_032362365.1. NCBI lineage: Eukaryota > Metazoa > Arthropoda > Insecta > Coleoptera > Chrysomelidae > Zygogramma > Zygogramma bicolorata. The sequence goes on along the minus strand of JAVJAQ010003303.1, from coordinate 540,356 downwards.
ATATTTATTGTATTTAACAAATCCTATATTTACAAATTATGTCCTATTATTGTAGCCCTGAGAGCGAAAATTATCGCCAGAAAGTTGGCATTAATTGCAAATTTGCATTATAATGTGTGCATATGTCTGTTAATCTGATTTTTTATATAAAAAACTTCTTAACTCCAACATAATGGAGATATTGGAGATTATGATGTATTTGTATATAACATAGTGAAACGAACTACTCAGTAATATGGGGTTCGAAATATAAATTCGTCTGTGAATCCATCCCTCTATGAATGTCAACACACAATTCACAAGTAGGAACGTGGGTGTTCTGAAGCTTAAGATGTCTGACCATTCAGCTTGTGATTTCTATCCCAGATAGAATGTTTCTTGGGGCTGAAGAAGCCGACGAAATCTTTCGCAGTATTTTTCCTAACAAGATATGGAATGATATACAGATTGCGTATTTGAATGTCAAAAGTTGATAACATTTCGAAGTCAGGACCGTGAAATACGCTCTGGTAGTTAATCACTTCCTGATAATCCGATGACAGTAGAATTCGAAAATCCATCGGGAATTTGAAATGCGAACAAGACAACCCGAATACAGCAGCGCCACATCAAAGCATATACCTATTCCATATATAAGTGCATTACGGCTACGTGTTACTCAAGTAGTTGAGTTGTGAAACCCCTACATGAAAACGATCATCAGTCTGTTGTTCGCAACTGCTTGTGGAGACGTGACCGTGTAACTTTGGCAATCATACCGTCGCATTAATCATATTCCTCTGGTACGTATCCCGCGCAGCTCAATTTTATATCACTTTATTAACGTAAGGCGTCAAGCATTCACTTTCAACTCGAAAAGTTGCGATTCACCGAGCGAGGAGATTCGTACGCAATTCGATAGTTTTTTCCACTGTCATCTAGGCGCAATTTTCTGATGAAATTATCTAGGTTGTTTGGGAAGAAGGGAAATTCATTTCACAACTCTCCAGTCCCTATTGCTTCGCAAAGACTAGAACTATACAGGGCTTTTCATCATTAGCGTTAATTAGCCGTTTCTGGCAAACTATTCAACGGATCAACCAGAAAATTTCACAGTATGCACAAATCAATATAGCCTACACACCTAAAATATTTTAGACGATGCGGCGTTGTCGCTTCTACTATAAGGTAGCGGCTTCTTTGATTTTTCAAATGGAACACCCTGTAAATAATATCATATTATGATTCATTATCACTTTGTCAACAAATTCATAAACTATTTTCCTATTCCTATATATTACCGTTTAGGAGATATAACTTAATTTCGATATTTTTTTTTCCAAACATAAACTTTTATAAATGCTGATAATCTTGAACTCTCTTGCACTAAAACGATCAAATTTGAAATTTGAAATGGAGTGGAGTGATCCTATGAGGATCTTCACTCCGAGTCATATTTTCATTTGCCTCATACAGGGTCTTCAAAAAATGCGGATACTTTGATCTCATGAAAAAATGAGTGGAACTAAATTTTTTCAAATGGAACACCCTGTATATTTCAACATTTTTGAGCTCTACATTCAATTTTAGATTGACTTTTCTCAGATAATACTATTTCTATTTCGAACCGTTTTCGAGATAAACTGTTTCAAACGGAAACTGACGTGGTTTCCTCGTTCATCACTCATTTTTGTGAAACAGATTTCGTTTGATGTTTGTCAATTAGTCACAGATAACACAATGAAAAGATAATTATTAAAATATTCTTCAACCATCGAATGGAACTTCTCTTCAAACAATAATTTTATTAACGCTGAAACACGAACTGAAAATAATAAACCCATAAATTAATGAGTTAATTTAATCGTCAGTGTATTTCAGAATATGTTCAAACACAATCTGCACCTCTACCTGAACAAACATGTAATCTCTTCAGAAGATTGTCATGTGAAGCGCTTCTGATCAAGTCTGGACTCGAACTATTGAAAGCAGTTGTACCTCTCGATTTCATATCTTCCATTGTTGTTATTGGAGTAGAGTGAACCATATTTTTATTGAAACTCCACACGAAATAATCTAATGGATTGCCATCTGGTGTTCTAGGAGGCCAACGAAAAGGTCCATTATTACCAATCCATCTCTCTTCGAAGATTTCAGTTGAAGCTTCGCTGACTGAATGAGAATTATGGAGTGGAGCACCATCCATTTGGTACCATACACGTTCTCTTCCTGGTCCATTATTTAAAATCATTTGAATTCCATTCCTCAGTGAATCGTCATATCTGATGCATTCCAATCAGCATCATAAAACTCGATATGAAATATTGACCCATTCTTCATGGCACAAAACACATTGAACTGCCATCTTTTTTGAAAACCCCTTTGGCGGACAACATGGAGATTTTCTGGCGCCCAATAATGTCAAGGAAATGTTCATCCTCTTGAGTCTTGACAAGTAACCATTCAAAGAATTCCACTCTACGAGGTGAATCAGTCTCTTTCAAATGTTGGACACAGTAGAATTTGTAGGAATGCCATTTATGCTCATTAAGAATTCGACAAATTGTCACGTAGGGTATACCTATCTCCCTTTCATCCTCGTGCAGAGAAGCATTTGGAAATGCATGTAAGTATCCCAAAACTGTTATACCATTGTCATCATCATCATCCACTTTAGTCTTCTTTCGAATGATTTTTGGACGGGAGGTTTCATTTAACCTACAGTTTTTTAGTAGTCGATTCATCACATTATTATTCGGCTTCGGAAGTTGTGGATATCTTTCATGAAATACTCGGCATGTTCTACTTGCAATTCTATTGCACTCACCATGAATGAATAATAAATTCGAAAAATCCTCTTTACTGTAACCTCATCTTGACATTAATCTATTATAATTGGTAGCTATCACAATCAGTCAAAACCACCAACGAAAGTCTGACGTTAAATAATTGGTTCAATTATTCCTCCCAAGGACACTATTACAAAATATCAATGTGCACTGTTGTACGTTAGAGACCAATACCTCAATGCATACAAATCGTAACATTTTCTAGGGTAGGTACTGTCGCACTCCCTTGCGGATAGGCAACGCAAACTGCACCGGCAGCTCTTTGTCAGTAGAACAGATGGCTTGAGTTAGGATTTTACTGAGTGGCCGGGTGAGCGCCACTTAGTTTGTTTCAGAAGGAAACTAAGAAATATAACAAGTTGTTTCATATGAAATATATTAATAAAAAAAAACCTTGTGGACTCAAATGATGTTTATTTTGCTTGGATTTCACGAATGAAAATTTAGTTGTCAAAAACACAGTGGTAACAGAGATCCTCCTATATGATTTGATATAAAAGTATATATGAAAACCGTCCTTATATGATTTGGTATAACATTCAAATATTGCGATTCAAATCGTGAGGTTGGTACCCAATAATTGCTGACACACATGCGAATAAAATACCCCCCACTATAGTACTATAGTAAGTGCACATAATAAATTTGATACCTCCTCTGAGATTATCATGAAACTACCCTCACTATTCCTTTCAACTATGAATACTTGAGTTCAAAATTTATTTAACAAATTGAGTATCTGGTTACTACCTGACTTGGTGACTATCTAAGATACCTTTGTGAGGTGGATGGGAGTTCGGTCACTACTTCGGTGTTGAAACGTTCCCTGTCTGGAAACGTGGGGACCTGGAACACAGCTCTTGTGTCCTGAGAGTTGATGAGCCCAGAAGGATGATGCTCCTCGAAAAGGAGATGACCTGGACAGCGGTACGGGTTCACAGCCTGGAAACGTGGGGACCTGGAACACAGCCCTTGTGTCCTGAGTGCTGATGAGCCCAGAAGGATGGTGCTCCTCGAAAAAGAGATGACCTGGACAGTGGTACAGGTTTACAGCACAGTTGGGTAGCGCCTTGGAGAAAACAGGTGCCGGAAAAGAAGCTCCTAGGGGTGGCGTTCCAAACATGGGCGAGTATTCTTCCCAGAAAGCAAAACTTGGTTCCAAAACGGCTGGAATCTTCACGAGAACTCGTTGGGCTAGGATAACCCTCAACTTAAAGTTCATAGGCCGCAAAATGGGTTCAAGCCAGAGTAAGGTCGAGCACCAGAAAATGGCCGAAAACCACGAGAAAAGCGTGACCCCCAAGAAAAAGGCCCTCAAATCTATTGGATAGAAAATAAAAGGGTTTGAAAAATGGAAACATTTGACTGAAAGTGAACTCACCTCCTAAAAGGATGGCCTTCACACTAAATAACCAACACAGGAATGAAAAGAAATCTCTACCTCGGAGACTTGCCATCGTGCCGAAATTTACAGACGCTCTGTTAGAAAAAAGGACTTCCTGTCCGATTCATAAAGCCATAACAAAAAAATTACAGACGCCAAAGTCGCTTCGACGCAGAAACATGAAATGAAATAGTGACAGTCACCCGTCAAAGTTAAACATCCGGTCATTTAAATCTACGCGGGAAGGTTACCAATTTCCTTAACCACCAGAGTTCGGTTATTCGAATTTCGAATATGATAGAATTTGTGTTATGCTTAGAACGTGAAAAGAGAACAATTTACAGTAGGCCCTTGGAACATAGGATCTGAAAGCTTTCTCTCACTTCTTCGAGAGCGTTGTGGTAGACACATGCAGCTTTGTATGTGAGCACAGAACTCATGGTCACAACTTAAACGAAATTTGAAATTTAAAGGAGGACATCTATGCGAGAGAATCCCAAGTAACAGTGACACATTTTTTGAGATTATATTTCACACTGCCTGCAATCGTTGAAAATTATATTCCTCTACTTTTGAGGACTTTACTATTTGAATTTATCAAACCAATAACCTTACTTTTTAAAAATTGAAAACTCACTTTTTTGACTGAAACACCTTGAAGACGAGGTGAAGCCCATTTAATAGTTTTATTTGAGAATGAATGAAATGTTTACTACACTGTTGTTTTTAGAATATGAATACTTGAAAGATAATTGGTAGGGTGGATTTTTAGAATTATCGGTAGCTGAAAAGTTAGTTTTCACGCTACAGTACATACCAATCTCAAATTGACTGATCTGAGACAGTTGAAAAACTGGATCAAAGATAAATATTACTAAGTATAAAGAAAATGTTGAATATCAAAAAAATGTAGAGCTCAAAAATGTTGAAGTATATACAGGGTGTTCCATTTGAAAAAATTGAGTTCCACTCATTTTTTCATGAGATCAAAGCATCTAAATTTTTTGAAGACCCTGTATGAGGCAAATGAAAATATGACTCGGAGTGAAGATCTCCATAGTATCACTCCACTCTATTTCAAATTTGATCGTTTTAGTGCGAGAGAGTTAAAGATCATCAGCATTCATAAAAGTTCATGTTTGGTAAAAAAAATATCGAAATTAATTTATATCTTCCAAACGGTAATAGATAGGTATAGGGAAATAGTATATGGATTTGTTGACAAAGTGATAATGAATCATACTATGCTATTATATACAAGGTGTTCCATTCAAAAAATCAAAGAAGCCGCTACTTTATAGTAGAAGCGACAACGCCGCATCGTCTAAAATATTTTAGGCGTGTAGGTTATATTGATTTATGCATACCGTGAAATTGTCAGGTTGATCCGTTGAATAGTTCGCCAGAAACGGATAATTAACACTCATCATGAAAAAATCCCTGCATACGAATGGTATTATTTTCTAATCATTCGTAAATATGTTTACTCTTCTTCACATCAGAAAAAGAGCAATTGTTCAATGCAGAACGACAGTAGAGAAATCAAACCATTGGAAGGCACTTTCCAACCATCCATCCTCTACTAATCTTCAATTCATAAATTATCCTTCTGAGGGTAACTCCGGATAGCCGAGGGATATCCTTGCTAGTAAAGTCAACCAAGAAAGAGTTTATTGAGAATTTGGATATTTTTGTTGAGTGAATGAAGTTTGAGGAGTTATTATGCTTTGCTTTCTTCTTCTCCGAATGAGAAAATTTGAAAAATGACAAACATTCTCTAGAGAGCGCAAGAGGTTATTTTCTCTGAACGAAACGAGATCTTGTCTGGGCTAAAATGAATTAATATCCGGATAAGATTTCTTCTACAAATAGACAGGTGATTGAGGAAGGTGTATAGGCTCTCGGATCCATGAGGCCTGATAACAAAGTCATCATCTCACTTAACTTAACGCAGCCAACACGTCGGCTCCAATGCAGACGTGCCAATGTCTCTAGACTCAAAATCTTCCAGATAGAGGTTTGCAAGTACTGGCGAAAAAGGAGAACCCATAGGGGTGCCTTTTATTTGTTTATATAATTTGACCTGGAAAAGAAAGTATGTACTGGACATAAAATGACTAATGAGGTTAGGCTTATCTTGGGATATTTGATGTTTGGTTCCCAGGATGCTAAGTGTTTCTGCTAGGGGGATGTTTACCAAGATATCTGTGGGTCGGAAGTTGACAGATTTGATGTTTTCTTTGAAAGTTAATGGAGTTCTTATCCGAATCAAGAAATAAAAATTACAACTTCTATGGAAGGAGTAAAATTTGAAAAAAAAAATGACAAACACTCTCTGAAGAGCTCAAGAGGTGATTTTTTCTGAGCGAAACGAGATCTTGTCTGGGCTGGAATGAATGAATATCCGGGTGGGTGATATTTTTTCTACAAATAGCTCTCTATTTTGCTTTGTATAGAAATTTCCTATGTATGTATACAAAATCGAGTGAGAAATATTGTTGTGCCTGCCTATATGGCACAAGAGTAACTGTTTCAGATGGACTCTTTCTTGCTTTTTTTGAATGAACCAAACGTGATATTCACTTATCTATCAACAGAGAGTTTTTTTTATATCACTTCTTCCATAGAAGTAATTTCTATTTTTCGATTCGTAGAAGAAAGTCAAAAAAAATGAAAGAGTTGAGCATATATATACTCTCAACATTATACTTCGCTTGAAAAAGATACAGTGTATCGAAACATGTCGCGAAGACAATAAATTTTGTGAAAATTTAATCGTGTTCTACCTTATAGCGCGATAACCATGGATTTCCATCAAGTAAAGGGCACCTCAATCCAAAAAAAAGAACAATTTTAGAACAATTTATGTTAAAATTGAAGGTTAAACCAATCTGATGTGTTTATTCCACAGTTTCCTATTATAATACAAAATCTTTGTGAAAGGCAAGTTGGTAAAAAGGCCAATATGCATTTGTTTTTCGATAAAATGGTGGAAACGTACATTTTCATCCTCAATTAACCCCCCTATGACCCCTGCAAGTATATGTGACTTGAGCTGCTCCACTATTTTCTTACCCTTACCCGTACATTATATGTACGCTGTTTCTGAACGTTTACCTCACAAAATCGATTCAAAATTAACTCACCTACTGTGGAACCCAGCACAAGAAGCATAACTACGAGAACCAGTTCTCTGGATATAACGAAGCTCTTATTCCCAATCATCCTTTCTACATCTTCCGGCTCCTGCAATGAGAGAAGAATTAATGTTACATTGAGAGTTGGGTATCGAATGTTCTCCTATAATTAAATATTAATGATGTTATTATTCCCATCCTTCGTTCAGATGAATCTGAAGAAATTTATGTGACTCAGTGGGAATAAAAATAGTTATTCAAAAGAAAAGAAAAGAAAAACAAAATTTATTGCCCAACAGAAAAATCTATTTACAGGACAATATATATATATATATATATATATATATATATATATATATATATATATATATATTATATAATGATACCGTATGAATGAAGGTTACTTAAAACTAACTACATAAGCAAACGTATGATTAACATCTTAATGATTTGGAAAAAATATGAAAGAGATGAATTCACATATATTACTGAATTTTACAGAAAAAGGTGATAGTTTCGTAATTTCTTGTTTGTACGTGACGCATTATGGAGACCATGTGCTAAGTTATTGCTTGTTCAACTTTTGCTAATATAGTCTTCAGTGAATCGAAATTGATATCACATTGATTGCAGTGAGTATTATAATTTTCACACATCAAATTTATAGGAGACAGTTTTCCACGGTTAGATCTAGTGAAAGGAGTATAGAAAGTAGTATGACTGCGTGTATTTGCTTGAGGTACATTGAAATTGATTAGTTGTAGTAACGAAGGTGCATCAATAAGACCATTCAAAATTTTGTATAACATAATTATACTTGATGAAATTCTACGCTGTTCTAAGGAAGGTAAACCGAATCTTAAGAGTAATGTGGAATGGTCACTTCCTCTAGCAGGATACACACCATCAGATTTGAATGCAAGGAACTTCAGAAAACACCTTTGCACATTTTCTAAGGTCTCTTTATATACATTATAAAAAGGATACCAAACCAAGGTAGCATACTCTAACTTAGAACGAACGAGAGATGTATGAAGTGTGGTTAAGGCGCTAATATTGGTGAATGACTTACAGTTGCGCAGAACAAATCCAAGGGTTTTTCTAGCCGATGCTGCAACGGTATTGGTGTGGCCAACAAATGTCAACCTGCTCTCGAACACGACCCCTATGTTTTTGACGGTGTCGTCACGAAGGAGTATTCCATCTTCAAATGTATAAAAGAACTCAATATCATTGGCATTTCGTGTATAAGAGGAAACTTTGCATTTTTTAACATTCATCCTCAATTTATTGACTTGACACCAGTTTTCCATCAGATCTAATTGAGACTGAAAGTAAGAGCAACTCTCTAAACTTGAGATAGATGGAAAGATCTTCAAGTCGTCTGCAAAAAGTAAGTTGCCACACGTAAGCTCAGAGGTGAGATCATTTATAAAAACAAGAAAAAGTAGGGGTCCTAAGTTGGAGCCTTGTGGCACACCGGATGGTGATGAATAAGGTGTGGATGCCATTATAGTAAACAACATTGGTTCTCTGATCCAAATAAGAACGTAGAAGTTGCGTTAGCGAATGATTGGAACCCGTTCGAACTATTTTCTCTAGTAAGATGGAATGATCAATTCTGTCAAAAGCCTTCGAAAATCTGTGTAAATGACGTCAACCTGCCCTTTTTTGTCCATTACTTCTGACAAAAACTGTTCAATAGTGCAGAGATTTGATACAGTGGACTTTTTTGCTAGGAATCCATGCTGGTTTACAGAAATCAGGGGTTTGACTTGTGGCATGAGCTGGTCATACGCACATATCTCGAAGGCCTTCGCGAAGTTACACAGAATAGAAATTGGTCTGTAGTTTTCAATATTTTCCGGGTTACCAGATTTAAGAATTGAACAGATCTTGGCTTGTTTCCATCGTACAGGAAATAGAGTTTGGCTTAGGATTGTCACCAGGAAACTGGGAATGAGATCATAACCAGGAGTCAATTTATTGGGTAATTTCCTAAGTGAAAGTATCACCTGTTCCTGTGTAAAAGGCATTATGGATAGATTTTCTCTTGATATGGTATCAGCGTTGAAAACAGAGTTTCCATGTTGGGAGAAAACACTGTTGAAGAATGCGGCAAATCCGTTGACTATGTCTTGGGGAGTGTCTAGGACGGTGTCTTCCATAAATAATCTATTAGGTATTCTGGAGGTTCCTTTTTTGCGTTGAACGAAATTCCAGAAACTTTTTGGGTCGTTGCGAATATTTGATTCAACAGAATGTTGGTAGTTATCATAAGCTACTTTTACTTGGTTTTTGATGTAACTTCTAATTCGAGAAAAATCCTGGTAAAATGTGCCGTCACCAGTTTTTTTATAGCGCGATAAATAATAAGATTTCAATTTCAGACAGTAAATAATGTCCTGAGTGTACCAACAGGGAAACTTCCTCTTTGTGTTTCCATACCGGGGGACATACATATCAAGAATTCTATATAACATATCATAAAACTCATTGCATATTTCATCTATATCTGCTATGTGATCCAAGGAGGACCAGTCAATGAGAAGTAAGTGTTGATAGAGTTCTTGGAAGTTAACCTTCTTGAAGTTGTAAGATTCATTTTGACAGTTTGTGGAAAAATTGTGCGAGTTTGCTCCATTCACATGAAAATTTATAAGGAGAGAAGGGTGATATTGGTCCTCTGCGACTAAAGTGGGAGTTTCTCTATTGATTTCAAGGAGCATATCACTCATCACTAAGTCAAGAAGTCTTCCGAGGGAGTTTAGGATAGGGTTATATTGTGTCATATTTGTGTAGTCCAGAAAATCTAACATAATTAGAGCTTTGTTATCATTCACCTTACTATTGGATATATTTGGAGTATTGAAGTCACCCATGATGATAACATGTTGTTGAAAGGCCACTAATTGTTCGAGTTGCTCCATGCAAATGTGGCGTGGGTGCATGGTGTTTTGTTAATTTATCCAAGTTATGATACAATTATTATTATTCTGGGGGTCCACCCCTATCTTATAACATACATTTCAACCTCTTGAACCACTTCGGTTCTTGATAGTAGTTTAATGATAGGAACCTAATATGTAGTTTGTTAATTTTGATCTCCCAACTTTCGTAAGTATCATGTAAAAGAAATCACTTCTACTGTTTTCTCATTGTTAACTCTATTTCAGCCTTTTTTTGTACCTAACTGAAGATGAACATATATATGTTCGAAACATGTCCTAACTAGGACATTGTTTCTGTAGGAATTAAATATGTTGTGGAGATGACTTCGTGTTTCCTTTTTCAATAAAATTGGTCTTCCACTTTGAGTATGGACTACTACCTTCGTATTTTTTGTTATGTCGTGAATAGACCATTCACATATTCATGACGTAGAAGGAAAGATGAGAAATTCGAGCCGTTCAGACGCCACCAATCAGCGCACACTTTGGATGACGTCGCATGTCATGTCCCGTGTTTGTTTACTCTAAGAGTTTCACTTTCAATTGCTAGGCAGTATTGCATGGTGCCGAAGTGCAAACACTATCAGAAATACACCCGAGAGGTGTATTTTCCCCATTCCAAGCAATGCAAAAGTACGGAAACCAATGGTATCAGATGATGTGGAGGGATAATGTATTTTCAAAATCGTGTTTATATTGTTGTGAAGATGATTTCATCGTGAGTTTAATATATTTATTGTAAGTTTAATGAGATCAAGTCAGAAGTGCGTTTTGCATTAGCTTTTTAGAGTGTTCGGATTCCTTTGACTCATTTATCCATTTTTGAATCCGTTATCCGTTTCAACTATTTCGTTCGGAGTGAGTGGATTATTCTATTCAAGCTGATGAATGTCATTGCCTGTGAAAACTTCAAAAAAGAATCGAACTGATCAATTGGGTGAATGTTCTCTGAAGATTGATCACATTGGATGAAATATCGCTGATAGTCGAAGTATTCAGGTGAACATAAAGAATCTTATCAGATATTTTTGAGTGAATAAAAACAGTTGCCGTGAGAAATGATCTGAAGGAAAACATTACCGAAGATCTGAAAACATCGGCCCATGAAATTTACAAAAAAATACAGGGCATCCCAACTGAAAAAAATGATTTTCATTTTGCAACTAGCGGATTAAAAGACGCGACGCAGAGTTGAGTGCAGTATTTACCATGTTTTTGAGCGACTCTAGGACAGAAACACCGTAGTCGACCTCGGTATAAAAATCGACTGTACTACCTTGTTATCAAAAGATCTTACGAATAGTAATATGCCATTCGTACATTCATCACTCAAAAACTCTCATCCAGTTTCAGAAATCCTAGATATCCTCAATAGAAATCTGCTGATGTCTATTCAAAAAACTAACTGGACGTTGGCAGGGCTTGAGGTCATGAATACGTTACGAACATTGGCCAAGCATGAAAATATGAGTATGTTATCTTCAGTTACAGGTCTCAAGTGTATTTTTATAAGTATTCACTTTCAATTTGGATGTATGCCGGCTAATATTACACTGCTGGGACATTCATGTAAGTCGAATCTATTCAATAGACGTAACCGATACTTGCTGAAAAACCATCCTACAAATACTGAATACTGTTTCCAGTAGGAGTATAATTTCAAAGAAATAACCGAACCACTATTCAAATAATTTCACAGGGTACTAAATCATCTATCATTTCAAATATTTTCAATCATCAATGATTCCATTGATATCGTCTGAACGTTGCGCAAGAACATCGTAACACGATCTCTTGGATAATCTGCCAATTTGAAAGTGCTAAGTGCATATCATCCAGATGCAACTGATGCCAACTCCAATAAAAGCCAAAAATGTCTCTTTGTATGAAAATGGATCGAATCGAGCCTTCGAATGAATGAATTGGATGAACTGTTTGAAAGTTCTGGTGAGTTCACCGAATGATAATATAGTCCGTACAAAATAACTTTTCAAATATAATCGAGCAATAGTAATAAGACTCAGAAACCCATGGAAAGCAAAAGATTGGGACAAATGATGGTAATATATATTTTGGTGAATTCCTGTCATGTTATTTTACCGGGTGAATCAGCATTACTACGACTGATCTGTAGATTTGTTTTGTTCAAGGGTGAGGATATAACTGTATATTACAGTAAGGCTAACGAGGTCTGTTCTTTCGTTCATATAATTGATATTTTAGTTAATATTATTTCTAAGAATTTTCGTTTGATTTCATTAGTTTCATAGTCTGAAATACTTGATTCGCTATAATTCATATTGTGATATAAATCATTAACGTGTTTTGATAACACACATGAATTCAGATTCTGTCTACTGTCAGGTATGAGACAAGTGTTACGTGAAATAAGCCATGTTTCGAATACAGGGCATTAGAGTTGCTGTGAAGTTATTTCTATTCAATTATATAGTAGTCCGTAGTTATAGTTATATATATATTGTAAACAGTTCAGTTGTCAATTACTTTGAATAAAAAACGTCATCTGGAGTATTTACTTCTTCATAATATTACATGGTGTCAGAAGTGAATTCGAAATGATGGAAAGTATATGCAGACCACCAAAGTATCTGAGTTTCGAGGAGAATGTTGCAGAAAACTGGGCCCTCTGGAAACAGCAATTAAAAATTTTCTTCAGAGCATGTGGAAAAGATGATGAGAAAACTGATAGAACAGTGAAAGTTGCATTATTCCAAAATCTCATTGGAGAGGAAGGACTGAGAGTATTCAATGCTCTCAAATTAGATTCAAAGAAAATCACTCTTCAAGAGTTGCTCACCAAGTTTGAAGAGTATTTCAAACCCAGGAAGAATGTAGTTTATGAAAGATTCGTTTTCAGAAACATAATCCAAAGGGAAGGCCAAAATTTTGACTCATTTCTAACAGAGTTGAAAAATGCAGCTCCAAAATGCTCTTATGACAATCAAGAAGAAAGCATTATACGAGACCAGATTATATTCGGGTTAGCGGATAAATCAATAAAAGAATATTTACTGCAAGACGATGATATAGACTTGACGAAGACCGCCCAATATTGTAGGTCAGTTGAAGCCAGCAAATTTCAACTGAAAGAGTTACATGGAGAAGTTTTAGTGAATTCTGTAAAAACGAAGAATGTTTCGAAAACCGATCAAATCAAAGAATGTGATTTTCGTGGTTATTCACATAAAGTAAGGAGATGCCCTGCTTACGATAAGGAATGCGGATATTGCAAGAAAAAAAGACATTTTGTAAAAAATTTAGAGAATTCCTCAAGTGGAAAAAAAGCATAAATGATTCAATAAAATATACTAGATCCAACTGAGGGAAGAGATGAAGAATCCGACTTTGGTACTGATCCTAACGAACACAATAGCGTTGAACTATACGTAAACATAGTGAAAGAACTGGAAGATAGTGGAGATGTTTGGTACGGGAAAATACAATTGAATGAAAATGACATATTTGTCAAATTAGACAGTGGAGCAGAAGTCAATTGCCTACCCTTGAAGATATTCTCCAAACTGAATGGTCATCATGAGATGAAACCAACCAAAATATGTATCGTAGGTTATGGATATTGAAACAATAAAATAAAACCTGTAGGTACGGCTAGATTAGATTGCATTATAAAAGATACTAGGGCTTTTGTAGATTTTTTGATAGTTGGTGTTAGTTCGGATCCAATTCTAGGTTTACAAGATTGTGTAAAATTCAATTTGATTAAGCGAGTTCATTCACTGAATAATTCTCTAAGAAATAAAGATGATCTTTTCAAAAAGTATCCAGAATTGTTTACTGGTACTGGCAATTTTCCTGGTCTTTATCATATTCATCTCAAATCTAATGCTGTATCAGTTATAAATCCACCTAGACGAATTCCCCAAGCATTATCAACTAAATTAAAAGCAACCATCGATAGATTACAAGAGAGAAAAATAATTTCCCGAGTAGATAAGCCTACTGATTGGGTTCATAATTTGGTGATAAGAGAAAAAGTTAATGGTGATTTCCGTTTATGTTTGGATCCAAAAGACCTAAATTCAGCTATCAAACGTGAATTTTATCTCATTCCCAAACCAGAGGATATTTTAGCGAATTTATCAGGTATGAACATCTTTACTGTAATTGATATGAAAGAGGGATTTTGGCAAATTAAACTTGATAACGAAAGTGCTGATTTGTGCACATTCAATACTCCTTTTGGACGTTACCGTTTCAACAGGCTTCCTTTTGGCATTTCTTGTGCTCCAGAAGTTTTCAAAAAAAAAATATGGAAATTTTTGGGGATATACAGGGTGTTCACATATATTTTGATGATATCATTATTTGTGGAGAAAATGAAGATGACTATGACAAAAATTTAATAAAATTGCTTGACCGGGCAAAACAATTTGGTATAACTTCCAATAGGGAAAAAATTCAGTTCAAAGTGGAACAAGTAAAATATTGTAGTCATATAATTTCAAAAAATCAAATAAAGTTGGATGAAAAATATATCATCACTGAATTGGATTATCCAGTTGATAAAAAAGCTTTAGAGAGATTCTTGGGTTTTCTGAAATATTTAACTGAATTTATTCCAAATTTATCAGAAATTACGACTCCTTTGAGAAATTTGTTGAAAAAAAATGTATTGTATATATCTGATGAAAATCATAAAAAAGTTGTACACCAACTCAAATTTATAGTAACCAATGCTCCTGTTCTAAAAATTTTCAATAGTGAGAAGCCCATAGTTATACAAAGCGATGCTTCTCAAAATGGACTTGGTGCTTGTTTACTTCAGGATAATCAACCAGTTGCTTTTGCTTCAAGAAGTCTATCTGAAAGTGAAAAGCGCTATGCCCAAGTTGTGAAGGAAAAGTTGAGTATCCAGTTTGCTTGTACTAAATTTCACTATTATATTTATGGAAGGGAGGTAACAGTACATTCTGACCATAAGGCACTTGAGTCAATTTTTAAGAAGAGTATTAATCAATTATCATCCAGATTACAAAATATTAGAATGAAAACAATGAAATATTCACTCGATGTGAAATACCTAAAAGGATCACTTATGTATGTTGCAGATTTTTTGTCACGATCATATCTAAATGAAAGTGACGATTCGGAAAATGATGAGGATGTAATTATTCATTTAGCTTCCAAATATGTTCCAATGTCAAACGAGAGGAAACAAGAATTTCAAGCTGAAACACAAAAAGATGATATATTAAAACTGGTTTATAGATTCACTGAAACACAATGGCCAAAGAAAAAATTATCAGTTGACTTGGAACATTACAGGAAACTAAGGAATGATTTATCAATTGGTGAAAAACTCGTTTTCATCAATGACAAACTTATCATTCCCTCCCGATTAAGAAACAAAATTCTCACTGTTCTTCATGAGAATCACTTTGGTATTAATAAAACATTAGCTAGAGCAAGACAGGTATTTTATTGGCCTGGTATGTCGGGGGATGTGAGTAATATGATAAAAAAATGTAAGATATATGAGAAATTCTCAAACAGAAATGCAAAAAAACCATTGTTACAGCTAGAAGTTGCCTCAAGACCTTGGGAAAGGATTGCAGGTGATTTATTTCATTATGGTTGTGATGACTATTTGGTTGTTATAGACTCTTTCAGTAAGTGGTTAGAAATAGTAAAAGTGAAATCAAAAACTTCTTCTGAAATCGTTACACACCTCAAAGAAATCTTCAGTAGACAGGGAGTACCAGAAATTTTTCTTTCTGATAATATGCCATTCAGTAGTGTGAAATTTTAAGAATTTTCAAACGAGTGGCAATTCAAAATTGTAACATCTAGCCCAGGTTATCCTCAGTCTAATGGTTTAGCCGAAAGAGCTGTAGGGATTGCCAAGTCAATTCTAAAGAAAGGAAATGATATTTACTCAGCATTATTAGATTATAGAAATTCGCCAATCGCTTCTGTAGGTCTCTCTCCTAGTCAAATTTTGAATAATCGTAGAATGAAAAATAAACTACCAATTTGTTCAGCTCTACTTAATAATGAAAAAATTGACATCACAAAATATAAAAAATAAATTGAAAAAGTACAGTTAGATCAGAAAATGCATTATGATGAAAAAGGTGTGAGAGATCTTTCGAAATTAGTTGAGGGAGATAAGGTGTTAATCAGAAGTAATGATCATTGGGAATCAGGAACTATAGTGAATGAACTAGAATACCCTCGCTCGTATATAGTAAGAGCTGAATCAGGTAAGATGGTGAGGAGAAATAGGGTTGATATCAAAAAATCAACGACAGGAAACAATGAAAGATTTGATGATTTTGAATGTGAAATAAATGATGAAAGTATTATTTCTAAAGCAAATATTCAGTCACCAATTATAAATGACAAAGATAATATTGGAGTTGAGAATGAATTTGAACAGGATGTGGTAACAAGAGTAGAAAATGATTTGGAAGGGGAAAATAAGGCAGTGAGAAGTAACAGAAATAAAAAACCAGAAAAATACAAAGATTTTATCAGTTATCGGTAGTTTTTAATAAGGAAGGAAAATCAGAGAATTGTTCAATTGAAAAAAAAAAGAAAAGTGGAGGAATGTGAAGTTATTTCTATTCAATTATATAGTAGTCCGTAGTTATAGTTATATATATTGTAAACAGTTCAGTTGTCAATTACTTTGAATAAAAAACGTCATCTGGAGTATTTACTTCTTCATAATATTACAGTTGCGAAATATTCTGCTCCCGTTTCAAAAAAAATAATGATCCAAATGAAGTATCATAGGTTGATCTCTGCCGAGAACAGAGATTTAGTTTGAAAGGTGGATAATATTATTCCATTTCATTCCATGTTGCTGATTTCGATATTTAAAACCATACTTTTGAATTTATTGTTCGATTTTATGACAGACGCATTACAATACAATTTATTTATGTCTATTCAGCACAAGTGTTTGCCACTTGAATGCTCTGTAACCAAACAGCTCATTTCTCATATAACCTTATTGAAAACCCTGTATTAAACCTTGCATACGCCGAAACTATTTTGAAGCATTTCCATTCAGAAGTTGGTATATGAATAACATTCATTTTGAGCTCCTTGAGGTGTTGAATATCGCACTCCACCTATTTGAGAGACGGGAACAAAAAGAAGTCATTAAGTGTTGAAATGAAAGAATACGGATAATGAGACCTTTATTCGATGTTCTGAACGCTCGAATGATCTGTTGTTTGAGGAGATATATAGGATCGCCATATTTTTGCTGTGAGATTATGAATGTTTCCGAATTAATGAATGAATTGTTGTAGAAGAAGTAGCATATCGACTTCTTCACTAACATATTTCATAAATGGATTTTAATAAGCGTTACGCTCTCTGGAGGTCAAAATCTCCTCCGTTTGTTCACATCATCGAACTTGCCAGACCAATGATTCGCATATACAATATCAGTATCTGAATGACCAAGCTTTGCTCGGTAGTTTTATTATTGAAAATCGTGTTTTTTGGAAATTACATTTAGATACGAATGCAAACTGATGAAATATGGAAAATATTGTTTGATCCTACTAATTAGATGTGGTATCTCAAGAAAGTGGTGGTGGTGTTTTATTAGCTATAGAAAACAGTATTAGAAGTGAAATAGTAAATGTTGAATTATTTGATAATAATTTTTCCCTTATTGACTTGCTTATTTTCAGATGCGGTAATGCTGAGCATTTTTAAGTGAACTCAATATAAGTATTCGCACCCTGTATATGAAAGCTTCATATACAATCAAAATTCATTTGAGAATTCATCTCACGAAACACCTAATGAACGCAGTCTTTGTTACAGTCTAGACGAGATATAAGATGTCAATGTGTAAACCTCTTGATAGACAAAACATCGCCTTCGCGTGGGATCAGTTCGACGAATGGTTACTTACATTCATCCAGCGTTTGCGATATTTGCAAAATATGCAAAAATGAGAGTGGACGAGAAAAGGTCGCTCTTAGGTAGTTGATCTAGAGACACGGTCAAAAAACAAACTCGCGAACGCGAGGGGACGGCCTTTTTCAGGTTTGTCCCCTACCAAAATTATGGGGGCGCGTTTCATTACGAGAATCAAATTACGGTCGGAAAAATTCGGGAAAATAAATGATGTCAAATTGATTCGTGTGCAAAGTGCCATATCTTGGAATACCAAAAAATCTATGGAATGGAATGGAAACAGCCATGCAAGATAGACAGAAGACTATGTGTTAACGTAAATAACCATTTTATTCACTTTTGGGAAGAGAAGCTACCATTAATTTTATACCTGTTGTTTGAACCACAAGTCGAGAAATCTTTCTGACTCTCTCTGACATCGAGTAGTTATTTGGGATGGGCCGTAGGGCGGCCTATAATATACATTAAGCCAGTAGGGCAAATTTAGAGGCATTTATAGATATAAATAAGTACATCAGATTTTTGTGTTCTGAGTACACATTTTTCTGTTTGTGGAATTTTCATTTTTCTTATGAATAGAGAAGACCATTTCCGGTCTTAGTTCATTTTTGATTATTTTGATTAAACTAAATAGTACGGTAAATGTGATTTTTTTGTTATAAATTGTTTTCAATGCATATTCCTTTTGTTATATATTTTTTTCTAATCTTTTTTTTAGCTCCTATTTTCATTTCGTTGCTAATATATTGCTTAAAGTTATCAGAGGATTTCATTTCCTACAAGCCGCCCTATTTTCAGATTTCAGAGTATACGAGGAAGCAGAAATTAAACCCTAGGT
This sequence comes from Zygogramma bicolorata, assembly GCA_032362365.1. NCBI lineage: Eukaryota > Metazoa > Arthropoda > Insecta > Coleoptera > Chrysomelidae > Zygogramma > Zygogramma bicolorata. The sequence continues at coordinate 521,292 of JAVJAQ010003303.1, read as the reverse complement.
TTCTCACTAAAGACCCTTTCTTCGTACAAAGGGCCGAATTCATGTTCCTTTCGGAAATTGCCTTAACATCCAAAATTTGACGTAGAGAAATCTACGTCTGGTGACAGTCGCTGCCTTAATGAATTCAAAAGCCTTCAGCCGATTATTCCATCTAGTAACGTGCAGAGGTATTTTAATCTGAATATACGATTTTTTTTAATTGAAGAAAGCATAAAGTAATTGTTGATGAATTATTTACATAAAGAGGAATAAAATACTAGAAGCGTTCATACATAATTACAATAACTCTCGCAGCCGTTACATCTGGTGATCTAGCGTTGGGATTATTTTTACTAAAGTGTGATCTAGTTGAGAAATGTTGAGAAGCAAGTGTTAATGGTAAAATAATACAAAAATAATACCCTTTCATCAATTACCACACTAGTAACAGAGTGGTGGGATTGTAAATTGTAAAGTTGTCGATTCTGTAAACATAAACTGATACACCTAGGTTGAAATAGAGGTACAGTGTTAGAAAGAACATATTGAGGGATTATTGTGTGTACCTAGAAGAGCAATGAAAGTAAAACAACAATTACAAACCCTACCGACCGTTACAATGCTTCTTGAAGCACACTTCATTTTATGTGTGTGTTATTTATATTCCACCATCTGTTGGCACTTTGACTTACGAACTATTCTGTGGAACATTAGAACAATTAGAAATTTTGCAGTCCAAAAATGTAGCTCTGATTGGTGACTTCAATGCTCCTAATTTTGTATGTGTCTCCGCTTTGGATAAAAGGTCCCATGCTCTCTACAATATGATCAACTTCTTGAATATGAACCAATGGAATAATATCTTGAATGATTCGAATCGGCTCTTGCACCTGATCATTTCCAATATGAAATGTGAGGTTACAAGAAACAAAGCACCAATGGTTCCTGAAGATATGCCTCATCATCCAGCATTATATATTGCGTTCAAAGATATATTTATCAATGAGACTAATTGTAACTCAAATGATAATCAAAAAAGTTACAATTTCAAATGAGCAAACTTTCCCAAAAAAAAATTGTTCTAAAATTGTTCGTTTCCGTTAACCAGCTGACGAACGTCAACCCTCAGACGTCGAAACTTGTGCGAGCAATGGATCAACGAGGCCTTACCTTTTAACGTGCGATTACCCAGCACGGTGGCCCGGCGAGGATTCGAACCCCGGCCTTCTGCTTGACAGGCAGATATGCTAACCACTACACCGACACCACTGCATTATATAATGCGTTTCTCACCACAAACTGGTCTTTCCTTCAGAATTGTGATGATGTGAATTTAGCTGTTGATAAGTTCTATGAAATCTTATACAACATTATTGATATACATGTTCCGATTTTCAAAGTGTTCAAACATAAATATCCCAAATGGTATACATCTGAGATTATTTGCAATATCAAAAAAAAGCTAAATTACGCGAGAAGTATAAGAATACTGGTAATATACAGTATAATGATGAATTCAAGAGCCTGAGAATTGTTATCAAAAACCAGATCAGAGTCGCATATAATGGTTATTTAAATGCTATACAAGAATCTGTAGTATCCAATCCTCAATACTTGTGGTCATACGTACATTCCAAGAATAGAACCTCCCGTATTCCAGGTCAGATGAAATATGGTGACTATCGATTCTCCGGATGAAATTGTAAATAGTTGTGCAACGTTTTTTCACAGTACATTTTCACCCTCTGCAGTTGATGACGATAATGTGCATACATGCTTACCTACTTCAAATTGTTTTTACAATAATATCAACTTTGATAACATCAGCGAACAGGAAATCTTGATTCCAGCACGTAAAGTGAAAAACAAGTTCACTGCTGGTCCTGATAAGATACCATCCTTTTTGATTAAAAATTGCATCGGTTCTTTGGTATCTCCTCTACTGACACTTTTCAATCTTGCAGTTAAAAATTACACTTTTTCTTCATTGTGGAAGATATCACGAGTTTGTCCCATATTGAAGTCTGGAGATCCTTCGGATATCAAGAATTATCGTCTTATTTCAATTATATCTAACTTTGCTAAACTTCTCGAAATTGTCATCTATAATCGTGTGTATTTCACAGTTCGTAACATAATATCTCCGTTACAACATTGTTTCATGTCTAACAGATCCACCATAACTAATTTAATTGTATTGACTCAAAATATCAGTGATGTCTTGGATAACCGAGGTCAAGTTGACGTGCTATATACGGATTTTGCTAAGGCATTCGATCGAATAGATCACATGATCCTTCTACAAAAACTTCACCATTATGGTTTCCATAACTCAGCGGTACTTTTCATTAAATCCTACCTTCTTCAACGTGAACAGTTTGTATCATATAACGGCTATGACTCTTTTTATTACAATCCTTCATCTGGAGTACCTCAGGGATCTAATCTCGGACCACTTCTGTTCTTGTTATTTATTAATGACCTCAGTAATTAGGTCGATTGTAATAAGTTACTCTACGCAGATGATTTAAAAATATATTTGCCTGTTGAAACTATCGAAGATTGTGATATATTGCAACGACAGTTAGAAAATATACAGAGGTGGTGTGAAGTCAACAATCTATATCTCAATGCATCCAAGTGTAAAGTAGTGACTTATAGCAGGAAAATGTCAGTCATTCAGTATAATTATCGATTAGATGCCATTTCACTTTCATGTGATAAATCAATAAAAGATCTTGGTGTATATTTCGACCAGAATTTGTCATTTTCCAATCACATCAGATTGAAAGTAAATGAATCATTGAGAGCTTATGGCTTCATTGTTCGCAATTGTAGATCTTCCTCAAACATAACTGCTCTTAATTCTCTTTATGTAGCTTACGTAAGGTCAAAATTAGAATATGGCTCTGTCGTATGGTCTCCTTTTTATAATTGCTATAATACGTTAATTGAAAAAGTTCAACGTCGTTTCCTAAAGTTTATCTTCTTCAAATCTTCTGGTATCTACCCTGAGAGGGGTATTCCATATGAATTCTCAGCACAACATTCAATATAGAAAGTCTTTAGCTACGCAGAAAACTTGCTGGAATCATTTTTCTATATAGGTTACTGCACAACAACGTGGATGCTTCAGAGGTTTTATCTGTCATAATTTTCTGTGTGCCTCAGTTCAGAACAAGAAGTACAAAAACTTTTTATTGCCAACTGGCCAAAACTAATTTGTACCCCAAGTCACCTATCTTTAGTATTTGCAATAATTTCAATTCAATATCAAATCTGTGTGATATCAATTTTGATTCCCTAGAATATATTGTAAAAACTGCATCCCAGTTTTTCATGGAGAATTCTTAATCTTGGTGTAGTATTATTTTATAGTTTTATGTTTTCCTTTTCCATTGCTCCATTTTCATATCTATTTTGTTCATCTTTTTCACAAATTATAACTTCGTAGTTATAAGCACCTATTACTCTTTAACATATGTAGTTAACCCTGTAAATGGTTTTTTTAACTGTTGGGTAATAAAGGCTATTATTATTATTATTATTATTAATATAATTATAAAAAAATATGAATTAGTAATTTCAATAATCTCCGCCGTTTGTTTACACTTTACATCATCGAACTTACCAGATCAATAATTCGCATATACAATATCAGTATCTGGATGATCGAGCTCTGCTCTGTAGTTTCATTTTGAGAATCGTGTTTTTGGAAATCATATTCACATAGGAATTGTAAACTGATGAAATATGAATAATATTTTTCGATCTGGTTATTTCAATGAAAAATCACGAGTGCGATGTTTTCTGATATGAAACCGTGCTAGATCAATTAAACGCCCCCAAAAATCCATGTACACTGAATTTCATGTAATTTGTTGGAGCCGTTTCCGTGCTTGGATGGGTTTCCGCGGTCAGTTGTATATTGTCGTTGAGATCGAGTTGAACCGCTTCTGGAGTTTTGAGTTCGACGTTTCATCTTCGACTTTGGATCCATTTTGGAATACTCAGTGAGGAGTAGGCAGATTGAGACCTTGGAGAGCTCGTCACGAAACTTGGGGACTAGGCAGATTGATGCCCCGGCGTCAAGTCACAAATCATATTCCCTGAGACAACTGAGGAGTAGGTGAATTGAGATCGCAGCGTGTAGTCACATCAACTTCTTGAAAATGGCTCCAACGTCGAACGCAAAACTCCAGGTGTGGTTAAACACTCTACATACATGCTCAGATAATATTTTAAGCGGGTTATGTATCACGAAAAGAAGACATCAGCTGCTTGTAACATGATTCGAACTCATAACTGATGTGTGTTTTCAATAGTTTTGGGGTCAGATGTTGAAACTGACGTTAACCTCGGTGCAAGTGAGATCAGTTGTCAGGCGACAAACTATTCGATTGGCTAATGTTTAGCAACTGAACCGAGTTAACTTTCGTTTCAACAACTGTCCCTTGATATATTTTTTCTGCAACCGCCTGACTATGACCTTCTTATATTTACTCATTTTGCTATTTCATGATATTGCTGAGTTGCATGGTTATCGTACCGAAATACGGAAAATTCGACCTTGTACAAAAAAAATGAAATGATCATTCAACCTCTTAAGAAAAATATCCACCTTCCGGTATCTGTAAAGAGCTCTAATATATATATATATATATATATATATATATATATATATATATATATATATATATATATATACATATATATATATATTAGAGGTCATTACAGATACCAAAACTATATATATGTTGGCATGAAGATTCTCACGGACGAAGTATGATGAGTTGTTTTTTCGGGTTTCATTCCGTGTTCTGTGGTTCTGATCCCCTGAAGGATAATTCTCAGAACGTTTCGGCAAAGTCTCATTTGCCATCTTCTAGGTGATGATTGACTTTCGTCCTCGGAACTCGACTAATTATTTCGAGTTCTACTTCGCAATATATAGGGGTGTTCATTGATAGTATCTTTGACCTGGTTCCCTCCCACTTTCTTCGTTGGTCCGACTGCATTTTTCATTATGTCTGTATGGTAATCACTTGATAAGGTCCGACCTTGTTCCTCTGGTGTGATCGGCTTGTTTTTGTTTTGTGATAGGATGGATTTCCACGTTCTTGGTAATCTTTGGGCGTCATCTCTCTTATTCATACTACTCGGTCGTTTCTCAATTTCGATAGCCTCTCTGATTTTTCGAGAGTAGAAGTTTTCATCGCTCGCTAATGTTTTTGTGTTTTCGAAATTGATATTATGCCCTGTCTCCAATACGTGATTTGGTCACACGGACATCAAGAACTCGAAAGGTTTTTCAATCACTTGAAAGAACTCCACCCACGGATCAAATTCACCAAAGAAATTGAAGAAGATAACAAGCTCGCGTTTCTCGATGTTTTAATCATAAAAAAGCCCGACGGTACACTAGGCCACACGGTATATCGCAAAGCAACACATACCAACAGATACCTGAACGCCAATTCACATCACCTTCCAAAACAGATTCACGCTGTGGCAAAAACACTAATTACACGTTCAATCAGGTTGGCAGACAACGAACATCAAAAACAAGAGCGGAACACGATCGAGGAAACTCTACGAATGAATAACTACTCGGAGAGAATCATAAAAACGGCTTCCAAGAACAAACCGAAACAGCAGAAAACCCCAGAAACACCGGTCATAACAACCAGACTACCATACTTAAAGGAACCACAGATAAAATCAGCAGAATTCTCCGCAAACACGACATAGCTACTTCGTTCGTACCAGAACGTACAATTAGATCGATACTCCGTAATCCGAAGCACCAAATACCACTGGAGTCCCAGGGAGTTTACGAAGTACCATGTCGAGACTGCAACAAGTCCTACATCGGCCAGACCAACAGACGGATCAACGTACGCAAGGATGAACATGAGCTATCAGTGAAAAGGAAAGTCACCACATCCTCCATCTTCCAACACGTATTGGAGACAGGGCATAACATCAATTTCGAAAACACAAACACATTAGCGAGCGATGAAAACTTCTACTCTCGAACAATCAGAGAGGCTATCGAAATTGAGAAACGACCGAGTAGTATGAATAAGAGAGATGACGCCCAAAGATTACCAAGAACGTGGAAATCCATCCTATCACAGAACAAAAACAAGCCGATCACACCAGAGGAACAAGGTCGGACCTCATTAAATAATTACCATACAGACATAATGAAAAATGCAGTCGGACCAACGAAGAAAGTGGGAGGGGCCCAGGTCAAAGATACCATCAATGAACACCCCTATATATTGAGAAGTAGAACTCAAATAATCAGTCGAGTTCGGAGGACGAAACTCAATCATCACCTAGAAGATGGCAAATGAGACTTTGCCGAAACGTTGTGACAATTATCCTTCAGGGGATCAAAACCACAGAACACGGAATGAAACCCGAAAAAACAACTCATCATATATATAACGGAAAAAAACCCAGAAAATTCATCTTGCATATCGAAGAATCGAAGATCCGTGAAAACATCAATTTATATATATATATATATATATATATATATATATATATATATATATATATATATATATATATATATATATATATATATATATATATATATATATATATATATATATATATATAAATATTATACACTGCCATAAAAATCTTACTATTGAATTGAACTTGATTTATCCATACCTTATCATAAGGTTGTTAACCTGTCACAAGAATTTGACATCATGAAAATTTGATCAAATTCATTTGTTCATTGAATATATTGATCACAACTTGAAGTCTTGTAACAGGACCTGCTGAATATTTACTAATTGACTGAAAAAATTATATTGATAGGGATTCTTCTTCCAACTGAAATGAATTGTATACCTCCTAACACCACAGAATCGGCGAATTAGGGAATAATAGAACTGTTTTAGTATCGAATCAATTTTTCAACAAATCCCAAAATTAGCGTCGTCCGGTGAATGTGCTTTTTGTACTTGTTAAATAGTTGTTTAAGCGTCTCAAGTCGAGTATGTGGTGGAAAAAAGTAATATCCAGTGTCATTTGGAACAGGAACAGAAGAAACATTTTCGAGAACATATTATTATTTATAAGACCTCGATTGAGCCTGTAATATTATCTACTGTGTAGATTCTTCGATAAATGAACATATCAATTTAATGCGAGTGTGATTTTTATCAGGCAACTAGTCGAGCACAACCAAAAAACAACCACGATAGGGTTATCAATTTCAACTACATGGAATCTGACTTCTTGAAACAAGTTATCACGGACTGAGGCCACTTGTCATGCAAAAAAACAATAATAAATCAGTTCCGAACCCATTAGGATGATCATTAGCCATGTTTGAACGCAAACCATTTTCTTAATTTCGTTGGTGGTCATTAAAAATGACCCCGTATTTTTGAGATGGCGGACCTTAATGTGGAAGGCTGTTCATGGCATAATTTCAGCACATCTCGTTGAGAATGAACGGCATTTTGGCGCGGGTGGGTCCTAACGACAATCCGCGTACCGATTCGCGGGCAGTGGCGTGCGGAAACTTTTTTCGATTGATTTCGGCCCATACCAAAAGGGAGCATTCACAAAAGAAAGCTTTGAGTTGGAAAATCTTCTTCATGCAAATTGTCGGTGTACTTACCTTACATACAAGTAACTACGACAAAACACTCTTATTTTCAACGATACGGTTATCTCAATTCACTATACTCTTTCTATTCCGAAACCATTTCAGATTATTTTTTTTTATATTCTCATTTATACAAGGATTCATCTACCCACGCACAACCTCGGTTTCAGTTGGATTCTCCATGTTTTTTTGTGTGATTTTCTCCCACTTCTCTTTTTTTAATTTTTTATTAATTGATATTTACGGAATGAACATTTGTATTGAACACTCTATAATTGATTTGAAGAACCACGAGCAATGCCGAAAGAATTCACCATAAAGGCCGGTTTTACGAGTTTAAGTTAACTGGCGAATATAAAATATAATAAATAATTCTGTCAGACTGTTGTCATTTCCAGAAGTGAATCATATCTATAGAAGACATTTTGTAAACAACTGATCGTATTGATTAGGTATTATACGCATATTGCAAAAATATATCTCAATCTTCCTGCTTGATATCAAGTTATTCCACGCAGTAGCGAAAGTAAAGACAGAATAGTATATTACTTTATGAGGCGGAGAAGCATGGCTTCTCTTGACGCGCCCGATATTACGCGCCGAACGAAGTGAGGCACGTAATAGAGGGCAAGTCGCTTCTTTGCCGAATAAAGTATACTATTTTTTCTTCAAACGTAGCAATTTTCAACCATAAATAGTACAATTCATACGCTATTCTTACTCGAAATTAACTGTGACAACTATCAAAGTTGTCTAGATGTTAGAGATTAAAATAATTAAGTCGTCGGTGGGATTTGCGTCTCCCTGGTTACAGTTGTTTGAAAGTTATATTATGTTATTAAAGACAGCTTATTGTTGTTGCAACCGCAAACGCAAATTTAGTGCGAAAATGGAAAACCTAAACGGAATTGAGTCCGCGGCTAATGATGCAGTAGCACGTTTGGGGCCCTCCAAGTCCGGAATAAAGTATCGGTTAGCGTACAAGCACTTCCAAGAGTGGTGCGATACAAGAGGAGTACGGCAAGTTACCGAAGACGTTTTACTGGCATATTTTAATATAATGGAAAATGAAAATAAATGGAAATCTTCTACAATGTGGTCACGATACTCTATGATAAAATCCGAGTTAGTTATTAGAAAAAATGTGGATACAAGCAAATTTTTAAAGTTACGTGCCTTTCTGAAAAAGACAAGCGAAGGATATACTGCAAAGAAGTTTTCACTAAAGACGAGTTCGATAAATTTTTGTTTGAAGCGCCAGATGAGTTGTATTTGGGATTAAAGGTAAAAAAATGATATTGCAAAGCATGTAGTATACTCTACTCAATTAAAAAAATATTTCAGATTGTTTTGTTAATTGGGGTTACCGGCGCCTGTCGATGCGACGAATTGGTAAAAATGAAGACTGCGGACATTGAGGATAAAGAAAATGTAATAATTATCAAAATCCCAGACAGTAAAACACGACAAATTAGATATTTTACGATAATTGGACAAAACTACATTAAACTGTATAAAAAGTATGCATCACTGCGGCCTTAAATTTCACAGAAAACCGATTTTTTATAAAGTACCAAAATGGAAAGTGTTACCGAAGCGTCATGGGAATACATTCGATCAGCGCAGTAGCCCAAAAAGTAGCTAGTTATTTAAATTTACGACATGGGGGCTGGAAATCAAGCACGGTTGCCGAAGGATATATAGAGGATTCAATAAGAAATAAGAACGATAATGCTCAAAAAATTTTAAACCCTCATGATTCGCCAACATCGGGAATGATTGCTGAAAGTTGTGCTCGACCATCAGTATCATCAACAATTACCAATGCGTATCAAGAGTCGGGAACATTTTTGCACGGTTTCAATTTTGAAAATGCTTCATTAACTAATTGTACTTTTAATATTACTATAAATAAAAATGATGTTTAATTTTTGTTAATGACATTTGTATCGTTGCTTTGCGACATGTTTCATATTGTTGCCATGACAACATTTTTCCCTCCGCCGTAAAGAAATGGGAAAAAAACTGCTGCCGGCGGAGACATTAAACTTTGACAGGATCAAGTTAGATAAGTAATGTCATAATTATTTGACGTTTGAAGAAAAAATACGATTATCACGAAGTATCTATGATACTACCACCGATTATTTCGCAGCTCAAAAAAAATTAACTGTGATGATGGAACAGAGTAGAAAAAAAAAATATGACGGAAATGTAGTCAATTGAATACACAAGACCAGGTCAACCTACCACTTTTCACTCATTTTCGGGAAAAAGTATCACTAATTTAATTTTATGTAAGTTATCATTTCACAAGGACCCAGATGATTCTGATTGCTTTCATCTCAACAAAGGTGTGTTTTGTTATCAATAATTCGTGCACTTCTATAATTCTCAATCTTATTTTTCATTAACTCTTGTAATTGTTATTCTTTTCATTCCCATGAATCAAAAAATCTCTCATAGAGGAGTGTATAGGGAAAATATCGTCTCAATACCATATGCATCAAATACTATATGGATGAAAAATAACAAATATCCTGTCAAAATAATGAAAATAAATTAACCAATAAATTTTTTTTCGAACTATTCCCAGAGCAATGCATTTCCATTGATACTATGAATTTGAGATGATGATACATAATTTTGAATTCCAATAATTCCTTTGAGAAAATTATACTCTCAATGTCTCTAGATTAATTAATGGGTTGGATATCAAGTAGGCGATTCAGTTTCTAGATATTTTCGCTTGGTTACATGAAAAATATAAGGATGATGTATTTGATTGCTCTTTTTTTTTTTCAGGAACTTCAGGGGTTTCGAAACTAAAGTTGGTGCTGATCAGCATATATAAATTGAATATTATAGTTTGGAAGGGGGTAGTGGTAAACAAATCAACTTCAGATAGGCACAAGATAAATAACCTGATTTTATACGAAATAAAAATAACTTATAATATTTTTACAGATGAGATCACTCTCAGATTCCATGAACAGCTTTCAGCTATTTTTGTCCTGATGATAATAAGCTAGAAGAAGAACAAAGTTGTTCTTCCACCAAAAAACATGAAAGGAGTTTTTCTTGATTGAATATTTCCTTGTCTCTTGTCAGCCAAATTAATATCATATTTTGATCCATTGTTGAACTCTTTCTCAACTTTTGTTGCAATACACCAACGTAGAATCATCAGCATACAGTATCAATTAAATTTAAATAACTGATAATATTTTTAAGGATGAGAACTCCTATATTCCATGAACAGCTTTCATCTGAATGAAAATCCTCTATTGAAGATTTCAGTCGTTTTTTGCCCTGATAGTAATAACCTGGAAAAAATGAGCAAAGTTGTTCTTTTATCAATAAACATGGAAGGAGTTTTTTCTTGATTAAATATTTCCTCAAATATCATATTTCAATCCAATGTTGATCTGTTTCTCAAGTTTTGTTGAAATACATCAACGTAGTATCATCAGCATACAGTATCAATTTTTCAGAAACAATCGACACGAAAATGGAATACATGTTTATGAGGAAAAATATCAATCCTTGTGGACTCCTCAAGCAATTCACCATGATAATCTCCAACATGGAAATTTACTACTCCTAAATCCAATTTTGAATAACTTCTTCAAAATTTCACGGTCAACAAGGTCAAAAATTTTACAGAGATCCAATGAGATAAGTTCATATTCCCCGAACTGAATTTTCGAAATTATATCTTACGAGGAACACCTCGTATAACTAGATACTAAATACTACTAAATATTGATTTGAATGCAAAGAATGTATCAATAAATTATTTATTACTTCTTTCAGAGAATGAAACTTCGAAAATATATAACTGAAATAGTCTGAGACATTTTTATAATATATCCTCGCGAGGTATTGACTGCTGTATAAAATGACATTTTATGCAGTCCTTGAACTTCTCGACATGTATCTGTTGAAATCTGAAAAATTCAACTTTTACTTTACCATAACAGACAATTTCTATCGCGACACCACTGTTTCTACTGGAAAAATTGGTTTTTCCATGGAAACATTCCGAAACTGATGTTATTATCATGAACCAGTGACTATGGAAAATGAATTTCCAAGCCAGTTCTTTTACAATCGTGATGTCAGGTACAAGTGAAATTAATTTTGATAATATTTCTGAATTGATTGCCTCTTTTCTGAACTCGACTTTCGAAGTATTTGTTATTATGTTCAGGTTGACAAGAAATAGAAAACTTTATTTTACTCCGTGTTGAGTCGTGTCTTTCTTGAATTATGAACAGCTCAAGAAACTATATCGTTTTTATTTTAAATTCTTTTACAAAACTTCTGTCTTTTTTTCTGACATGTATTCAGTAACTGAGTAATCAAACATTCAAAACACAGAAAAAAATATAAATATATATATATATATATATATATATATATATATATATATAAATTTATATTTTTTTCATAATATAGAAATAATTATAGGTACACGGTGCAGACATCACACTCCAAGAACATCCCGTGGACCAATGGAGAGAAAATGGATATGTGCATTTTACATTTAGCGGTCCTGTTGAAAAGCGACTTCTGGAAGAGAGAGGTTCGCCAGGTCTTCGGACTCATATCAGAAGGTTGGCAAAACTGTACTCGTCGAGCCAATGTAGTGGAACTGGGGAAGTCGAAACGATTGATGATATATCTGAAGAGTAATAACTGGGGAAAAAATCTGTAGATTAGAACTACATGGGAAACTGAGTGGGTCCGTAAGAAAGACTCCTACAAGATGAATTTACTTTGCCCAAATGGAATTTATTAGTCCATGGTTATGAGGGTGCCAAATTCTACCCCAAAAAAGGTATTGCTAACCGTTATTCATTGTAGCTTCGAGATGAATTATTTCGGTGGAATACATATAAAAAAGGTTATGACAGAATTTTATGATCATTCGAAATTATTTTGAAAGTACTTTCCTTACAGAAACAATCAGAAATGAGACAGACAAGAAATATTCCCAATCTTCAAAAAATTATCCGCTGATGATAAATTGATAGCACTTTATTTCCTACAGGTATTCACCCAATTACAGAAAATGTTCAGAGGTATTGATAGGAAATATATGCAAAACAGGATAATTACTGAAATATTTAGCTACAGCTAAACGACAATAAATAGAAATAGAAGATATCACAAGGAGTGAGAAAAAAAAATCACAGTTGAAATGTCCTAGTAAGAATACATTTTGAAATATAACTGAGAGAACTATCATTAAAATTGCACATATCACAGATTGATTTGTAGTTATCACAAAATATTGAAAGTGGTGCTATGAGGATGTTTTTTGGTGATACTGGGTTGTAGGTACTTTTATTATTTAGCATTCATGAGAAGTGTTGAAGATTTCAGTTTCAGTAATATTCTTCAGATGGATCAAAATAGCAAGAACTTCAAAAAAATCTGAGAGGCAAACTTATTGTTGATCCAGGAGAGTGAATCAGTCCTTTAGGGTCACAGATCTTCCAAAGAAAAGGGCGGAAAATGGAAATTTGAAAGATTAATTCAGAGGGAGTGACTCATCCGAATGGATTTTGAAATGTGAAAATAATCTCAAATTCAAGACTATCAACATGACACTGACGAAATGCGAGCTCAACTTCATGTGATTTTCTAATCCTTCCCAAGAGATAACATACCAATTGCTTTTGAAGATCAGGACGGGAATTACATTGCATGTTCATTCATTCTCTGATGGAAGTGGTAATTTCAATGAATAACAATTTTCAGTGAGGAAGTGACTTTTTCCTCCTTGCATTGAACTGACCTCACCGTCAGATAACCGTATCCTTCTCGATAAAATTTTGTCAAATAAGGAGACAGCTAGATGTCTCAAAAGGATCAAGCCCTAGTCTGATGCATTTGAGAACGTTCCTTGGGTTGTTATATCACATGCTAATACTGCAATCTATGTATTATTTCATCAAATTTTGGTTGACAAAGGGCAGGAATATCCCTTTCGTTGATAAACGTTTCGAAAGTATGGTACGAACCGCCTTCATGTACTATTTAGAAATACAGAACAAATAGTCCAGTAAATAATCTGTTCATCTTGATCTGATGTTTCTGTCGACTTCTCGTGGATTTTTGTATAACATTATTCAGTTTTTTTACCACTGGAATATACTCTTCATATAGCAAATGTTACCCCATCTTCCAACAAATTGAGAATCATGAGCAATTCGTGTGTTCCTATATCTATATCGAATATGGGTTGAAAAATGGCATGTCATAAACATTGTATAGCAATGTTCTCTCAAATGAGAGATCGGCACAAACCGATGACCGATGATCTAATGCATCTGGGTACTTTCCTTGGAATTGTTATCACATGATCCAGTTTTCGCTTATATCTGAATCGAATTTTGGTTGAAAAATATGATGAACATTATATAGCAATGTCCTTTCGAATAAGCACACAGTTTCGATAGAACGGCACAAAACGTTCTCATTTGCTATATAGAAAAACTGCACAAACTGTCCTTTATCTTTCGATTTTGGATAACATACCACAACCGCACTGCATGTGCTCTGTGAATGCGAAGCGATAGCAGGGCTGAGACGCGCAAGTTGCGGGGAGGAGAAACCAGAGGCTGCTAGCCATATGAAGGGGTCAGTGTCAAGGCCATGGAGTCTCATCAAAGAGATCAAGCTAGACAACGAGCTCTAACAACCGAGGAGCATCACAATAGATCTGAAAAGGTCGCAGTGAATCAGGACATGGGCCAGCTCCCCGATAATCTAATCTAACATACCACAAAATATGCAACTGCACTATACTCTGGATTTGATGACGATGTATCCAATATCAACCTCTCTATCTTCCTCAATTTCCACTTCATTCCATCATATTCCCAACTATATTTTCATATGGGTATTTTCCCAATGGAATCTCCATGCGAGATGATAAGATATGTTTTGTAGGTTCTTAGGCAAGAAGTAGTGACTAGTAGTAGAAAAGGTCGTGACTAAAATATATCGGTCTATGAGGATGTGGCTCGAAGTGTAATACACATATGTCGTTGTGAGAATCAGAAATAATCCATCTTCATTGAAGATCACCGGTTTTTCACACAGTTTCTAGATGTTTGACTTTGATTACGCTGCCGAAAAAACCGTACATTCTATAATACAAGTATAAATCATACCATAGAAAAAAATCAATAGAAAGTGTGAATCATTGTACTTTTGATGTAGACAGAAAAAAATTAAGTCTCCTCTCTGCAGACAGAAATATTTTACAAAAATAGAATAAAAAAAATTTTGATGGGTAAAACGCCGCACTCTCTCTTCATTCTACACACAGAAAAAGCGCGACATGACATGATGATATGATTTTCTCTGGACAGTTTACAAAATCGATACACGTATTCAACCGAACAATAGCTTTTTCAGGCGTGTTATGATAATTAGTTTTTTATCGAGACTCAACCAATTCTACCGGTTATTCAGAATATTAGGTTCACACAGAAATTTGTGCCTAGTTGATGTTCATACTGTTTTCCTTGAAGGTTACTAACCGTTCCTAGAAAAGTTTGTATACCACCACCCTCTCCGAAAATAAATGAATTTTTTCAATCATACCTAGTCAATTGATAAGCTGGTCCATAAAAATATGGATAACTCATTAATAATTGGTAATCAATATCTTTCATCTGTATACCTGCATAAATTTTAATAATGATTACATTTTCTTCCAGATTTGATAGCACCTATCCTGCTCATAGTTGCTCTTTTCGCAATAAACGCCGTTGTCGTATTCTTCATTCACAGAGCTAAAAAAAATTACAAAAAGTAGATTAACAGTTTCGCATTCAGATTCGTGTTCTACGCATCATAATAAGTGAGTACGACCAATGTTTTACAAATGTTCTGTTGAGGAGCACAGACTTTTATCATTTTTTTTTCATCATCCAGGATTCAAATATATACTTCATTTCTCGAAAACAGAAACCTTGAACTTCCTAGGTACACATATATGTTGCCCTCATCTCAGACAAAAACTTTTATTTCGAACGAACCACGATGCTCTCATTACTTTTTCGGAAATTAGAAATATCTGGTGAATTTTATCTATTTCATTTAGAAGAAAATTTTGATTCTCGTCCTTTCCCCTCATGTTGTTCTTTCAGTATCATTGGTTATTTTCTATCATATGATCCTGAAGATGGAGAGGAAAAACAACATCATGAGCTGTTGAATTGAATCAAAGTAGCAAACTTTGTTGATGCCTTGACTTCTGCCATATGAATGCACTTCAAATTGGCTTCCGTTTCCACCTATATACGTTTTATAGAGCTGAGAGAGACAGATAGAGCGAGAATGAAAGCATTCACTCACGTTCTTCAAACAAGCCCTTGTGCAGTAAGCAGACATTTTAAATACTCAACACCAATAAATCCATCTGAAAAGATCAACCAAACAGTTTTAATTCATCAGCGGTAACACCTGCGAAGGTTACAAATTCCTCAGTGAAAAAACGAGTGCTGAGGAAAAGACGCTTGGTGGTCTTCACTTCGAATAAGAGGCAGAGGAAAGATATGAGCAAAAACGAGCATAGAAATTTTCACAGGTTGTAGTTGATTTTCACAAATCGCTCTGGAATCATTCCATTTCTGAGTTGATCTCAAGATGGTCATATAATTTTTGGGACAGTATCATTCCAACGATAGGCTCATCATTGCCTTAATTATGTTGCCATTGTTTCAGCAAGTTTTCTTTATTTGGAAGGGAATCTCTTATCCAATTCAATCGCTTGAAAAAAAAGTCACAACTTCAACACAGGTAGCACTCTGTATATGTCGGCTCCCATTTCCGTCTTGGGTTATTGAGCCGTCTGTGTACGAAATTTCTTCCACATCCCGCCAATCGTCTCTGCTTGATGAGGTCGTATTATGAATTCCAATGAAGCAGTGTTGTCCACGTGCATTGTAATCGAGTGGCGCATCTCTCTTGTACCTGTTCAACAAGAGCATAAACAGATCTTAACATCTTCCTACCTTGGGCATGAAGGCTACTCTAACCTTGTGCCTCAAAAGTGTATTATGTCAATGTGCCAGACAGTTTTTTTGGGATACTATTCACATGTTATATCTGCATATGAAGTTCCTTTTGTAGAAACGTTTCAGAGCTGGCGACAGTGACATCATTTTTGGAACAATATTATATCTACAGTCTGCCTGTGGAAAGATAAGTAATAAAAGATAAAACATAAGTTCAACAAGAATTTGAATGAAAGCCTTTTTACAGACTGCTTCACATTTGTTACACATAAAAACTTCGATTAAAGTAAAAAAACAACATTAACATATACTGTTTCGAATAATACAGGATGATATACAAATTAAAAATGAAAATTAATGAAAACCAACTTTTCCCAGTACGCCAATTCAACTGAAATGAGCCTTACCATGAGAATAGCGAAAATTTATGGGGCATACTCTTCGGAAGTATACAGTGTGTTCCATCAACAACAAATTCTGGGTTAGCCATGAAGTAACACGCAGCGCGTAATTTTTTTGCATATTATTATTTTTTTCAGATTCATTCTTTGAATTTTTTTCATATTTTTCATCCAAACACAATTGTCAGCAAATTTTCCTTCCCTCAATGATGATATCTTCATACCAAAAATAAATGATTGTAATAATGAAGAGTCAAAGCTGAAATTTTCGATTAGAGTGTACCGTAAAACAGTGCACACTGCTTTTTTATTCGACACATGTTGCCGACTTATCGATTTTGGCACTAAAAATTTCAAGTGCCGATGAAACCGTCATTCGTACTCAACATCAGTATGGATTTCATGTAATCAAAACTTGATTCGATGGAAAGGAAACGCTGATATGTCCAATACTTGACACAGAATAACATTCCAAAGTGTGGGGATGAAATCGGATTCCTGGAGATATTAAGAATTTAAGGCGACCCTACAAGAGTGTTTCTGAGAGCCAACTCATGTCATGCGTCATTGAATAGAGAAATCATTGGGATCCTTTCCCTTGAATTGGAGGAAATGTCTGGTTTGGTAACATCGGTATAGGAGTACCGAAAGCATCAGTGATATGTGTTTGCTATTTCTGCAGAGGAAATCCGCATACATCCGAAAATGTGAAAATTGTTGATAATAAATTCAAATGAAATAATTGTTGACTGAACATGTGAACGCTACTAACAATAGTTGGAAAAAATATCTACAATTTCGAAAATTGCTATGTTTATCAATAGTTATTAGACAAGTAAAAAGTTCTTTATTCATATGCAGATTCACATGAAAGGAAAGCCCTGTAATTTTTAAAGAACACCGTGTGAATCAAGGGACAGGAGATACGAATTAACATTCACTTTGTACTTTTGAAGGTTGTGAGCCTCAGGAAGAACCTTTTTCGGCAAGGAGTTCCAATGTTCATCTGTCCTATCGAAAAAAGGTCCAGAGATTTCCAAGCTCACAACAAAGGGGTGGAAATCCTGTACTCGTCGGGTCATCCATGTAGATATTGCCGAGGGTGGAACGATTGATAACAATTCAGAATAGCACCGACCGTGAAAATATCTATAGAAGAGAGACAAATCTCCGACCCTTCTACGATGTTCCAAAGAAGTGAGCGAATCTGTGAGCGAAGAATTTCCAAGAAGCAACAGACCTTTCTCTGGACAGAATGAAGAAGCTTCAATTTGATGTTTTGGTGATGAGCTCCATACATGAAAACTATATTCCAAGACAGGTCGTTTCTGAGCCTTGTAGATAATTAGAAGCTAACACGCAAAAAATAGAAATCCAAGTTTCTGGGAAGTACCTTAAGAGATCGATCTCACATGCTTTTCCCATGGGAGATTATTTCAGCGCGTAGAAAGAGAATATTCACCTCTTCAACTAGATATTTGCTCAGATACGTACTGCAATATTATAAAAAACTAAAATTGATTATACTTTCGTACGATATTTACGTAAAATTTTTTTATGGATTGAGTTATTGAAATGAAAAATTTATAAAAAATCCAATTCCGGAGCAAGCCTCTTGGAAAATTGTATTTCGGTTTCAGTTTTTGGAGAGTTCTGTCGAAATGTGAGACTGGCATGACCGATTCATCAATAGTTCTGCCAAATTATCAACCAACCCGGAAGCACTGTGGGTTTTTCTGGTTTCCCTACAGTTGAAATAGTGAATGCGTTGCAGTGAAAATCGGTAAGACGCCCCAGAGCGATTCGGAATCCGAAATAATCAGCCGACCCTTGCCCGCACAAAGCTCTGCCCTCTCAGCACACTCGTAAAGGTGTTCAGCAAGGAGAAATATAAATATAAAAAAAATGTTGATTTTAATAAAATCTACTTCAAACTGAACCTTCCCAGTACAACTTTCCTTTTCAAAATGTGGTTGTCAATGTTTCTTACTGAGTGGTGTTGGTTCAGACTTCCAATGTCTATATTATTAACTCAATTCCTCTCTTTCATCCCATATGGAAAAAATTGTTTTCACTTCATAATTCACTTTATTTATGTTTTTCTAATACGTTCTGAGTGTTTGACCAGTTGAAAGTACTTATTTTTGAAAAAAAATTGGCTTGAAGTGAGAAAATCATTTTCATAATTTAGCGAAAAACGCCTTTTTTCAAAATAACTCAAAAACGATTGATGCCACGCAAAATTTCGTGTGGTACAAATTCGTAGGTTTTTCTTTTCTGAATTTTTTTTGCGTCATTTTTTGTAGGATGAAAATGGAGTAAGATATGCGTGTGTTCGCGCGTAGTACCTTTTTTGAGTCCTTTCAGCATGAATGTTTTTAAAAATCATATCTGAAAAAAAAATTTGGTAAGCCTACAGCTCTTGGAAAATCCTACAGTATGTTCTTTCGAAGGACTCGATTGCTTAAAAACTTAGCGCGTTATTTTGAAGATAAGGTGATTCTTCGCTAAACTGATTTCCTCTAAAGCTATTATTTTTTTCAAAAATAAGTACTTTCAAATGGTCGAACACTCAGAACATATTTTGTGAACATAAATGGAGTGGAACGAAAAACTAAGAAACGACGTTATTCTCTTCATACTTCGCTTAGTTCTGATGCCAGGAACTTTTGTAAAACACACTAATGAAGGTTTCTTAGCGGAATTTAAAAAAGTAACCATGCGTTTTTGCCGAAAAAGGCATTGCTTTTTGGTTATTGTGAGCAGAAACTTCCCATTTTCACGTTGGAAAATACCAATCAAATTTGAACAAGCCGTTTGTATTGGGTCTGCATACATCAAGTATACATGATTTTCATTGTTTTTTTATAATCTGTAAATTTCCTTTCTACAAGTTTTTCGAGTGAATGCATATTTTTCCAGTCATTCGCGAAAAAGAATCTGAAAACGTGTTTTTTTTTATTGAAAACCGACATATTCACTCGCGAATAAGTCGAAAAGTATTTCATTTCAGAAAAATCTCCATGGAACAAAAGTTGCTAAGAATCAGTCAATTTATCGATTTCCGCACTCATTTTCATTGAAAAATTTTTCATCCACAAGAAGGGGTGGCATCCACCCCCAGGAAGAAAGCAACCCTCGGCGCAGGGTAGACTTTGGAATACATGGTGAAGAGCCTAAATCTATATTTTCATGAAAATCGGCGCTGTTTGGGATGAATACATGGGAAAATGGTCATTGACTAGATTATTTTACCTTACAGATTACAGATTTTTTCGTTGTAGGTTGATTTTGTTGTTTGGCACCTTTTGTGTACTTGTCGTTGGTTATTATTTCAGCTGGGTATTGATAATTTGTGTCTTAATTGATATCAAATCTTCCTGTACTTAAACTCGTTTTTCCAAGTGATTTGAAAGTTTTTCAACGGTATCCATCTCACAGCATAGTGCTTCATACCTTTTTTTCGGATTTTCAAATTAACGTTGATTTTTTGAGGTTAGAATTTCGTCAGAGTCATAGGTTTCTTCACTATTCACTTGAGAACGTAAATTCCTCACATGATTGTTCACAATTTCGTTTGATTTACTGTTTGGCACTTTTGGTTTGCGATAATTTCGATTAGTACGTCTTTCATCAAGGTAATCATATCAATTTTAAAACTCGATCAAAATAATATGTATATTGGTTCGTTTTTATATATCTTATGTATATAGTCATATAAGAGCTTATGTTGTCAACTCGTTCTGATACTTATAATAGGTATTATTATATTATCTCTCTACTTTTTCGAGAGTCTTGCCTTTAGTTTATGCCCCCTGCACTGTTGTATTTGCAAGTCAAGATTCCAATCTGGGGTCTCAGGGTATTTTGTTATTTCATTCTTTTCCTCAAGTTTGCATTCATTTGTCCAAAGAAAGATCATTTTCAAATTTATAACACTTTCTTATTATCAGAGTAAAATTGCAATCAACATAAAACAAATGAAGCAAACAAGAAATGCACATGAATGCCAAGTTTTTTTGTTGTTAAATACAAGGAGATCTCGATTATTGATCAGTGAAATGTTTGTGAAAAATGGCCAAAGCATTGCATATGCGGATATATATCGTTGGATCTCATACAACCTAGGTCGAACCAAAATACCTTATGCGATACTTCCCACTCGATCAGCTGTCTGAAAACAGGATTCATACAGTTTCTCTGGATTCTAGAATTCAGGAGATTCCTATAGGAACGAAAGCAGCTAGGGTCTATTCTTCTGGCCTCTAGAGTTGATTGATTCAATAGACACTTGACTCATCTTGGTCGACAAATACTTGGAACGGAACACGAATTGAACTTTTTGTAGTGATTATTCATTTTGACGCGCTCCTCTAAGAGCTTGGTGGGAGCTTCCTGTTGTTGAAATGTAATTCAATATCCTAGCATTTGATTATTTTCATCTCACTCGAAACAAACATAAATATTGCTGGTGAAAAGGCATTTATAATACTTAGTCTATTCACTATCATTATTCAATTCTCAATAGCTGAGGGATGTGTTCCCCTCTAGACTTTTGAAACACTGCATTTTCAATAGATTTTTGTCGGTATTCATTCATTCATTTGAATTATTAAATAATTTCAAACATAATCTGAATGGTTTTACAGTGGCTTTCCAAGAATTTAATTGTTTTTAATGAAATTTGTGGAATGACAGAAATATCATTCTTGTCATTTCATCTGACTTTCATCATATAAGGTAAGATCGGGTAAGTGTGAACACGTTTTTCAATAGTGAAAAGTGAGCAAATTTCTTGTCTTTTCTAGCTGTTTCAAAAATTTCAAAATGAAGTAACCGTCATATATGCTAATGTCTGCTTAGTTAGTTACATATCATCACCATGATTTGACAACTAGAATTCATTAAAAAAATTTTGGAAACTAGATTTTTGGATCGCGCTTTTGCATGGTTTCGAAGCAAGTGTGAATGCGGTACTTCTCTGTAAGGTGTTTAGTGACACCATGTCAATGGGGCAAGTGTGGAAAATATATATAACCACGCCATTTTTTCGATTTAAAAAAATTCGAATATCTCTATTGGTGAAAACGTTATGATCTTTCAAAAGGTCGAAAATGAAAATCAACCAGAATGTCTTAAGAATTGAAATTTTCCATTTATAATTGGTTCAGGGAGAACTCCAACAATATATTAGTCCAGCGAAACATCTGAGTCTTCGATTTCTGACTGTGAGATTTTTTTTTCTATATTTCAGAACTGTTCTGCTCATTGTTCGCTCGGTAAACGCTCATCGTACATCTTTTTATTTTTTCCACTGCATTGTCGAGGTCTGTTTGAGAATAATCTGAAGCCCCCTTTGGGGTTCTGGCGATAATTTCGAACCATTTTGCACATAGAACCAGAAAATAATTTGAGTGTGAGCTTATACGTGATAACGAGTTCACACTTACCCCAACACTTACTAAGCAACATGGCAACCAATGAGTTCGCTCTCGAATTAAGTAAACTCAAAAAGGAATTTTTAGTGGAAATTATTGTGAATAAAAAAGTACCGACGGGTGTGAGCGTGAGTGAAGGCTTGAGGAAACACATAGAGAAAGAAGAAAATCATGAAGACCCAAATTCATTACAAGAAAATGGAAAATCAGTTAAATCATTTGCCACTGAAAAATCGACTAAATTCTGCAAAAAAAAATCAGATACCCAAACTAGATCTATGGTACTATTGCCACGACTTGATAGGTGCGTGAACTGACCAGGGAAGTCCCCTGAAGATCTGCCATTTAAAACAAACAGAGAATTTAAATCCATAAACTCCAGGAGATGACGACCCTTGGTGTCGGCAAAGTGATCATTGCTTATTCTATTCTCAAATAAATTGGCACCCTCCAAAAGATCTTCAGGGATAGTGTTGAAATTGGAGATTCGCGAGTTGAAATCACCACCAATTATGAGAGGTATATTTTTGTGTTTGTCAGTTATCTCAGAAAGACACTCCTGGAGGGCCTCTAGTAAACTAGTATATTCTTTCACACTAAAACTAGGTTTAAAGTATATCGAGCATAGTATAAACTTGGCACTTCTGAATGAAATATAACAACAAATCCACCACGGTGAAATTTCGAGGACTTAGTATGACATAGAATAATGAATAAAAATCGCTAAGCCACCACTTGCTCTACCTTCAGACTTCTCTTTGATTGCTTGAGAGCTAACGACAGTATATACAGGTAGTAAAGGAATAGCTTCGGGAAGTTTTTGTGTCACCCACGTCTCACTGATACAGATAATACTTACATTCCGATGCTCGCTAACTAAGTCGTTTAGGTTCCTAATGCCTTCACAATTCCAGAAGAGTATTGATTGCTATTGTACTTTTTCGGTAAAACTAGCAGACTTTTTATTATGTTTGGATCCCTCTCTCTATCGAGGTGAGTCATTCTCCTCCCGCGCTCTTTTAAATGTGCTTACTATACGTGGGATTTTATTGATGTACTTTATAGTTAGATTTTTCTCGCCTTTATCGATTCTGTTTTTGAGTTCTTCACGCAGTTTGATCAAAAAAGTGCGTTGCGCCTGTGTGAGATCCGATTTGATTTTAACGTTAGGAAAATCAGCGGCTGAAATTTTGCTGCTATTTTTCAAGACACATAGAGTATCCTTAGAATAACGGAAGGATACTTTGAGAAGCCGAGATCGTGTGTTGTCACCAGCATTACTAGGCCTACCTAGTCGAAGAACTGAAATAGGTTAAATACCAGGGCATAGTTAATACACGATATCACCTATATTTGCCATAACATCTTTACTCCTAAAGTTCTCCTTTAGTCCATAAACGATCAAGTTTTTTTCTCTTCTTATACGTTCTGCGATTTCGACGCTGGTCTCCTCAGAATTTTGGGAATTTTGTTCAAGGTCCTGGATCTTACTTAATGCCTGATTTTCCACTTTCAGAATGTTGATTTCTCTGATGCAGTTATTCAACAAATCAGATTGAGCTAATACTTGAGCACCAAGTGAATCAATATTAGAATTACAGGTGTTTATTGCCTGGGTGTTCCCAACAACTTCAGCTTTGATTTCACGCAGCTCGGACAGAAGTAAGTTGAACCGATGAGTTTCGATATCGGTTGTCGGCTCCTGATTAAATAAACAAATATGACAACGCCACCTAGAGATTTCATCAATGGCGGAAGGGTGCGGCTTTCCGCATACACCATGCCAAAATTTGTGACAGTTTTTACATTCCAATGTGCCATCATCGGTCGGCAAGACAGTTTCAGTACAGGATTCGCACTTCATAGGGATGGGCAGTGACGAATTCTTAAGGGTTGAGTGAGATTGACTCGAATTCACAGTGTCGTGAATATAACACTTTCACCCTGTTTTATAGCAAGCGATAAGTCATAGAGCCCCAGTCATCCCGTCGGAAGCTCCTAAACTTCTCAAGCAATAATTGGGAATACTTCCCTTAAGCAAAACGCAATTTGGCAACGTCGCTTGAATATTGAACACAGTTCCACTTCAGGTTGAAATAAATACCGATAAGAAGTTTTTTTTATCATCAACTTCGAGTTCGACTTCACTGTTAGATTGATTTCTTTTAGCTTTACAGATATCGAGTCAAATCGTATAGGTAGTTATTATTAGGGACTTCATATCACAAGCTGGTGTCTTGATACTTCTAATACTTCCACAATTTTCAGTTTGCCAATTAGTTGGTGAATACTTTTTAAACTAGTAGGACACTATTTACGTTCCACTCAAATTGAACACGGTTGCCGCACTCCGAGGCATTTTCTAAAATGTGTTCAGTTGATAAAGAGAATCATGTTACTTTATTGAAACTCCTAATTCTGAAACGAATATGGAAAAAACGTCTGTCTCAATTGGAGAAACTAATATTTCTCTATACAGGAAATATTTGTCATCACGTCCAGCGAACACACCACATCGTAGATTATTTGTACATCTCAGAAACGTAAAATGTACCACACATCCACTTGATATTCATAGTTTTACTATTTTCGCCTGCAAAATTGCTGAACTTCTTGAATCACCGCAGTTAGAGAATACACCGGGCACGGTTCACGAAGGAGCTCAGCCACTTCATCAGTTGATGGTGGCGGTAGTATAAACAATTTGAAGAGACACGGAGGCTGGAAATAAACCAGTGTACCAGAGTACCGTACTCTTCATACTAGTTTCTTTTCCAGAGTCTCCATATCAGCACAAGAAACAAGAATTCAGAATGGCATTAGCCTCAATAGTATCAACGTTAAATAAATAAATCTTTATTAATTCCTTCGTTTATTAATAATGTATAGAATATTTCAAAATTATTTGAAACACATCAAAACAGATAATATAGATCATGAAGGATACGTATACTCCCGAGTATACTCCTTTTTAACATCTATGGTACAGATATTCCTTATAAAATCTTAGTATACATCTACAGTTCAAGACTCAAGTATTCATCTACGGAGAAGAATGCCTTGTCCAACGGTATCTTTTTTCATAATTTTTTAATGTTTCCAATGATGTTCTCATATTGGTTGGTAACGTTGTGATGTTTGCTTCTACATACATTAGGACTTGAAATATGTAAATGCAAGGTGACGTAAGGATCCTGCGCTTGAAAAATATTTCTTAACAAGTTGTTCGTCTTTCAACTCCCTCTATTGTCCTTAGAGCCTTTTTTGTGGAAGAAAAACTCTTTTTGCCTAGGATGACATCCCCCAAGTGATAATTCCATATGACATAGTGGAATGAAAATGTGCAAAGTAATATTCAACTAAGGTATTTCTGTCAAGAACTTTGCATAGCTGGTGAATGCTATGACATAGAGATGCAGCTTTTTCACATAAGCTATTGATGTGAGTGTCCCATCTATACTTTTCAGCGATTTGCTAGCCTAGAAATTTTATATTTGTTACCTGCTTCATTGTTCCAGAGGATTGCTTGATTAGGAGACTAGAATCTGAGATTTTATGGCCAAATTTTATGAATGCTGATTTATTTTCGTTACAAATTAAATTGTTACATGCAAACCAATTTTGTGCCTTTAATTTTGTCTCACTTGCATTCTCAGTCAAAGATGTCAAATTACTCGAGTTTATCAAAAAAGAAGTGTCATCTGCATACATAGTTTCGTTTTGGATTGTGGAGTCGTATATTATGAACAGTAGTGGCCACAAGATCGAGGCTGGAGGAACCCCTATAGTCGGAGAGCTGCTGATGCACGTTTCATGAAGTGTTTTATGCACCTTGAAATTTTGTTATAATGCATCTCTTGGGTAGTTGGGAAGGTGAGTGTGTGTTGGCTAGACCAATCTTGGGACACCAGGTACTGCGCATAGAGGAAAGGTGCAAAAAAATATGGCCCAAATGAAGTGTTTTATTCAGAAGCCAACAATCTTTAATGTGAAATTGTGCTTATTTTAGAATGGGTAATGAATGAGGCAGACACTTTCAAGGGGGTTAACATGAAAAAATAAATTTACAAAGTTGTTATTTTTTCTTAACTAAATGAAGTGTTTTATTCAGAAGCCAACAATCATTAATGTAAAATTGAACTAATTTTACAATGGATAATGAATGAGGCAGACACTTTCAAGGGGGTTAACATAAAAAAATAATCCAAAGTTGTCGTGTTTTATTAAGAAGCCAACAATCTTCTATGTAAAATTGAGCTAATTCCACAACGGATAATGAATAAGACATTCAAACACCGTCTTCAATTCAATAATTAAAAATAATAACAAAAGGCATACACTTTCAGTGGGTCAGGGCAGGACTTGGAACTACTGAAAAGAGGTGTTTCTATGCCTTTTCTTTATTCTATTTCGAGGAGGACTATTATTATTATAAGCAATTTAAGAGCACATGGGAGGAATGAAAACAATCCATTTTTACCAAATTCATTTGTAGACATAATATTTTTCCTGTCAATAAGCTGCATCCTCTGGTACCTGAATGAACGGGAATATCGATAACAGTCACATAGAAAACGTGAATTTGAAAATTCATATACTCGGCAAAAACGATAAAAGATTTTGCATTTCGAATTCTGAAAGGTATTTCTGATGGCTAGCTATAAACGTGATTATAAGAAAACATATCAAGAGGGACTGTTTGTCTCACTAGCTGAAGATAATGAGTGAATAGCTGACCCGAATTTCAATTAAAAAACGCTCTCCTTAATATTCTTGGTTCTTGGGCATTCATCGTTTTTTCCGTGCACTCTTCATTTGATACGACATTGTTTTCAATCCCATCCGTATCTGTGCTGGACATATTGTCTGAAATAATACGTGCTCTCCAAACGATATGTATTAATACTATTCATAAGTAGTAGACTGTGACAGCCTAATACAACCCTGTGCGTTCTTCGATATCACAGCCGACCAATCGAAACGCGAGGACTGACTTTCTACCTGCTCACCACTCGCTGATAACCCTGGCAGGGTTGCCAGACTGGGCGATTTATCGCCGATTAAGCTACTTTCTTCTTTCTTCTATGCGCAGTACCTGGTGTCCCAAGGTAGGTCTAGCCAACACATACTCACCTTCACATCTACCCAAGAGATGCATTATAGCAAAATTTCAAGGTGCATAAAACACTTCATGAAACGTGCGTCAGGAGCTCTTAGACTACTACATCACTTATCAGTTGTTTGGATTGAGTTTATTTCATAGATACATAGTGCATTCTCGAGTGTGAGTAGCTCCATATCCATATCTGTTTAATTTATTTAATAGAATTTTGTGATGTCTTGTCGAAAATGATAGAATGGGGTAACATTAAATTGGTGGAATATAATGCTCTAGGAATCCATGCATTTCTCTTCTCGGAGAAAGTCGATATGTATTTATCTGATATTCAGATATCAGGATAACTATTCCTAGAAAGTCAAGATTGTCGATGCTGGGAAATCCCTTATGAGAAAACCGTTAGAATATAGTTTTCATGTGTGGAACATCAACACGTTCATTGAAACTTCTTGATGCTTTTCAGAGAAAGGTAATCCGTCTTATTAGTAATTTTCCGCTGATGAACTCAGTCACTTCGTTGGAATATCGTAGAAGGCTCGATGACTGGTTTCCCTTCTATAGATATTTTCACGGTCTTTTGGATTGTCGTTAATCATACCACCTTTGGCAGTTTCATCACGGATGACAAACGCGTGCAGAATTCCTACCTCTTTTTTGCGAGCTTGGAGACTGGAAAGAACAGCTGAACTTTGGAACTCCTTGGGGGGGGTGTTTCCTGAGGCTTACAAAATTCGAAATTAATGTTAATTCTTATCTCCTGCTCCTTAATTCTCACGGTGTTCTAAGTATACTTCAGTGCAAAGGCATCTCGGTAGAATACCTTTTGCCTCGGACAGATTGGAAATAGTATAAATTAACGTAACGAGAATGATTATGCATGAGCGAAAATTTTGAGCACGAGGCGTAGCCGAATGAGGCAATTTGCGAGTGCACGTAACTAGCCTCAACCTCGAGTTGCCTACTGTAATTTTTCTATTCCCACATGGCTTGTGTGGTGATTTCTGCTGGTGTAGCTAAAAATTTTTTCGTTATCCCTCATTTTCAATGATCGAGACAATGGGTGGAATCAAGTAAAACAATTGCTTGCTTCATAGATATAACTAAATACAGTACCAATCCACAAACTGTTAAACAATAAACTCCCCAAACCTATCATTTTCAATTAAATTTTACAAAGAATTTGTAACGGAAATTTTCTAAATTCGGTTTGTGGGCCATTGAATGTAGGTAGTCATAATCTCAAATGTATCAGGTCAAATGTTTTATATCTCATCGTTTCAAAAAAAAACAATTCCGGAAGCGGCCCCCATTAATTTGCAATACACCTGAATTGGCACCCAACAGCTGTCAAATACGTAATGAAGGGTTTAAAATAATGGGAGAAGAAAAATACCTTCTTGTCATGTATAATTCTAGGCTTCTTTTGAGTATCAATTACGAGAATAGCTATTTTCTTGTGGTTGTCTGCCTACAAATGATTGGTGTATAGAAGAGAGAAAATAAGCCTTCGAATTTTTGCTTCGAGTTTTGTTCATTATATATTCAATTCGCCCCAACTGAGTTGTGATGTTCAGAGAAAATCAACGCAATCATTCACCGCTGTCCTCGGAACAAGAATCACTCTCTCACATGAATACAGAAATCGTTTGTCGGTGGAGTGGGTTTTATAGACTACATTTTTCATTCTGATTCAAGAAATACTGCAGATCCTGTAAGTTTCATTTTGTTTTGAGAGACATTAATCTGGTATACACCCTTATTGGCGAAAAATTCAGCATGAATCAGAGGTCAAGGTAATATTTTTGTGGAAGTTATCAACGCGTAAATTGATATCAACGTATTGTGTCGGTAAAAGAACTTTAAAAATAACACTTGCTCACCCAGTATACTATTAGGTTTTTCGAATTTCTGGCATGTATAACTCAATGTGTATTGAATTCATACAAGGTGGTAACAATCCTCAAAACAAATTAATACATCTATTGGGTGAATCTTTGGAGACAGTCGAAAATGGTTCAGTTGAGTGTTCTAATTATCCGTCATTTCCTATTTGATGAATCCAGGACGATATGAATAATCTTGCTGATTGTTCGAGATCATTTCACGTGAAATACTTCCAAATCATTTACATCACGTCTGCAAAATGGGAAGAATTTCGAAAAGGAGTTCGAGGTCAAATAATCCTGAGTTCTTGACGTGACAACGTCTTATGATTCGATGGAGTCGGCTAGTCGGCTGCACGCTAAAAAACATGACTCATGCGGCGTTACCTCGCTCTGAGGCGTTCCATTTAAGGCTTGAAGTGCGAGCGAGAGCGCGGAATGAGCGACAAAGAGGCACAATCGGCCTCCGCGTTCGGCAGCGTTCGACATCTGTCTCTCTCCTACTTGGGTGAGCGATGCGTCCGCGTGGACAGCTACTATACAATAATACATTTACATGTTTTCGTAAAGTATGAAGTGCAGTGGAAAGTGAATGTGGTGTCAATGACATAATTGTATTTATGCGTACAAATAAATGTAACATGATCAATTCCATCGTGATTTCCATTTACCTCCTTCTCTATATCCATACAAAATCTCATATCTATCAAACAAATATAATTAAAATTTTCTTTTGACAAATGCAACCATTCCATCAGTATTTTCTTATGACGTTGTCACGTTCAAATATCGTCAGTAAACCGACTTTACAGACAACCGATTTTTTTTCTTTTTTCTGTTAACTAATTTTACGAAGAAATTTCACGATGTTTCACATGCAGATGAAGCATTCATATTTCCTAGGAGTCAAACAGAGATTGCTTCAGTTACTTCTCCATTCGAAAGTTATCATAAAATTTCGAGGGAAATGAATCCAAAACATTGAGATATTTGAAATAAGCAGAATTGATGGAAAAGTTTGATCAGTGTTGATTAGTGTTTCAACGTCATCTTATTCGATCAAAATATGACAGTTTCAAATTATGCTGGATATAATGACCTGACATCAGTTATTGGTAATTCAAACCACTGTGTGCCAAATTGGTACCTAGAATGTAACATTTTCAATTACATCTGAAGATTTGATGACAATGGATTCTTTGATGTGTTCTTCCACACCCTGTATGAATTTTCCACCTGTCAATAAATGCCACCCTTATTTTCATAATCGCTGTTCTTCTTCAACTCCATCAATGGCCCTCCTCCATTACCTTCGTGTTGTGATACAAAAGATCTCTCGAACTTTCATTTCTCAGATCTCAATTCATAATTGAATGTCCGCGTGTTTCCTAATGCTTCATTTCCATCTCTGCTTCGAAAATATTCGTAAATGCTCACCAATTTAGCATATTCGGTAGATAAATTGAAATAGCTGCCATTAATTTTCTGATTCGATTTTTCTGCAGAAGAATCGAGGAAGTCCCTGTACAGAGGTTCATTTGTTATCATCTGGATGCAAAGATAATTTATGCCTCAAGAGCAATGAAGCAAAGATGATGGCTGGTCGGTAACAGTCTGCGCTCCGTTGAGCAATTGAAACCAGTGGAGTATCGTGGAGGGCCCTCGCCTTCGAACAATTTACATTCACTTCTGCGTAACATTTGATTTTGACTGAAATTCCATCGAATATTGAGATTTATTCATCACGGTTTTCAGGGTCTGTATCACGAACGTTTTGATGGATTGAAAAAATATATTGAAAACATACACGATTCGACTAAATTAGACATCTCAGATTGGTGGAGTTGGTACCGAGCTGTGCATGTTGAGATTAACTGAGCTCTGTGTTTTATAGTGATTTGATAGGGAAATATTCCCCCGAAATGTTCTTTCTTTTTTGTGAATGGAGTGTGATGAATCATACAGCCTCATGTGTTAAATGTTAACCAGGGATTTCGTAGTTACATCTATAAAACTGCATTACAAGTGAGCAATTTTTATTTCTAACGCAGTATAAAAACTCTCAGTCCTGATTCATATCAGATTTGGTTTTGCTCGTACTGATAGTGAAATTGAACAGAGGCGGGTATGATATATGTAGCTCAGTTCATGTGTAAATTTCTCCTATCAATTGACAATGATGGCTGAAAAAGATATATCTTATGAAGATATATATGCACTCTTAACTGAAGTCAGTAAAGACGGAGAGGACAAAAAAGCAGAAATCAAAAGCATGAAAGTTGAGTTCCAGAAGACCACCGATGTACTGAGTTCCACTGTCAATGAATTGAAGGAAGAAAATAAACTCTTGCCATCGAGACTCATCTATGCTGAAAGACAGCTGAAGCAGAATACCATCCTCATATACGAATTCAAAGTGAATGATAACTCATCCATCATACAAGAAGTGACAGAACTCATCAAAGACAAGCTTTAAATATTACTTTTTCACTCTGATATCAACCGCTGTTTTGTAAACGAAAATATCGATAAACAACCAATAATCTTAGACCTTCTGTCTAACCTGAAGAAGTCTGAGATTTTTTCACATATTCATTCTCTGAAGGACTCAGGGATAGCATTCGTTGAAGACCTGCCCTACGAGGTCAGACACATAATAAAACAGTTGGTAGTTCACTTGAGAGCCGCGAAGGAAAAGAACCTAACTGCTAAAATAAAGAAGAACACTCTGGTCGTCAGCGGTCATCAGAATTGAACTCGGATAGCACTGTTCTCTCTTCGAATACTCATTTGCCAACTGGAAGTGGACCTTCTGCATTGGCAAAGAAGAATCACA
The DNA here is from genome assembly GCA_032362365.1 of Zygogramma bicolorata. Taxonomy (NCBI): domain Eukaryota; kingdom Metazoa; phylum Arthropoda; class Insecta; order Coleoptera; family Chrysomelidae; genus Zygogramma; species Zygogramma bicolorata. Next base: position 488,953 of record JAVJAQ010003303.1, on the reverse strand, counting down.
GACCTCGCTAGGTTTCATGATATTAAAACAAAATTTTTCGCTTCTCACTCTCATTAATTATATTGCTTGAATAAAATAAGGAGAAAAAACGGAATTAAAAGTGTATATTCCTTTTTTTGTGTAACCTGATTCTCAAATTTGTTTTTCATTTCTCTATTTGTTCTTATATCATCAAATATATTTGATGCGTATTTCGCATGGGTATAAAAACTGGACATTTGAATGTGAAATCTCTTCTTCCCTCAATAGCCAATATTCGACAACTAATTCAAAGAGAGGCAATATGATAATTCTTGTATATAAGAAAGTTGGTTACACTGTGGTATCAATGATAATTTGGTTAGTATAAGGGGCTATAGAATTCATAGACAGGATCGTCTCTACTCAAGAGGCGGTGGAGTGTGTATTTATTCAAGAAATTTCTTGAATACTTCTCTCGTACATTCCAATTCTAATATTGAGTAACTGGATAAAATGGAGAATAAAGAAGGAAGTTTTCTCCATTGGTGTGATCTATAGGCCACCTTTACAGGATAAGAAACTTTTCTGTCTGGATTAGAGCATACAATTGATGATATATCTGTAATCACTCCCAATGTCGTTTGTGTGGGAGATTTTAATTTAGATTCATTAAGTCAGAAAAATTCACATGTGAGTAACCTGCTGTCAATCTTTGAAACTCATCAATTGAACCAGATAATTGACTTGCCAACTAGAATAGGTATCCAAAGATCTTCACTTATTGATCGGATAGGCGTGTGGAATCTGGACACGGCTATCAGATTTCTGACCATTCTCTCACATATTGTAGTATCAAAGAAGAACGCACAGCTTAACCGGTAAAATTGCTGCAATATCGAAATTTCAAGAATTTAAGTTATGAAGCTTTTGAATTTGATTTGCGTAGAATTCCTTTCTTTAGTATTTATGAAAACGATGACGTGAACCTGAAATTATACATTCTTGTTGACAATACCTAGGATACCTAAGCCACCTGCACCCTGGCTGACCGATAGAATCAAAAATTTGATGAAACTGCGAGATAAGGCCGCGCTCAAATTCAGAAAATCACCAACAGATGAACACCGTGTATATTATAAACAGTTACGCAATTTCACAAACCAAGCTATTATGAGAGAGAAAAAGTCCTATTCATCAGTAAAACTCGCTGATTGCAACCCCAAACAATATTGGTCTCTACTGAAGAATAATAATATACTCATTTCAAAGAAACATGAGTTGCCAAGTCAACTGAGCGATGCCAATCGCATCAACGATTTTTTTGTGAAATCCATCCATTCCAATAGCTCAACCGTCAAATGCCATACTTGATAAATATAACAACCACACCTTACTCAACTCTAACTTGCTTGTTCAGAAATAATAGAAAAAATTATAGAACAACTTCGTTTATACCTAGATAGTCATAACATACTACCAACAATACAGTCAGGTTTTAGGCGTGAGCACAGCTGTACTACAGCTTTATTGAAAGTGACCGATGATATATATAAAGCGAATGATATGAGTCAGTGTACAGTCCTGGTCCTTCTAGATTTTAGCAGGGCATTTGATACAATTAATCATGACCTTTTACCATCCATTTTGCACTACATTGGTCTTTCTCATGATTCGGTTCTCCTTTTCCGCAATTACTTGAGCAACCAACAACAGGAAGTTGTTAATGTTGGAGTACATTCCACACCATTGAACTTGAAATCGGGTGTCCCCCAGGGATCAATCCTTGGTCCCCTTCTATTCGCGATATACACCAGTCAGCAAGTGAAATGTCTTCAATATTGCAATATTCATCTTTATGCCGATGAAACCCAGATTCACTATTCTTTCCAACCACTCAGGATAGATGAAGCTAATAGTCGGAGATCAATCATAATCTCAGCACATTCTCGTCCCTTGCTGAAGATATGTGCTTGATGAATAATACATCGAAATCTAAAATATTGTTATTTGGGCCAAAAAAGCAAAGAGATATTGTAAAACAACAACTTGATATTAGTATAAATTCCATTAATTTGGAAATTGTGGAGGAAGCAAAAAATCTAGGAGTGACAATAGATAGTGATCTGCGCTTTGAGTCCCATGTGAATATATCGGTTCAGAAAGCATACTGTTCACTTAAGCTGATTTACGAAAATCGAAAATGTCTCCCCAAAAATACAAAAATTACACTCTATGAGAGTCTCGTTCTCTCAGCATTGAACGATGCAGACGCGCTATATGGACCAAAACTCACAAGCAGGAACAAGAAAAGGTTGCAAAAGATTAAAAATTCTTGCCTCCGCCTCATTCATGGAGTGCGCAGAAGGAACAGAATCTCTTCAAAGTTGTCTGAAACTTGTTGGCTCAATATGGAAAATCGAAGGTTCCTACATTCTGCGTGTTTATACCATAAAGTTATCTGTAGTAAAATGCCAGCCTATCTATACAACAGAATGACATTTTGGACTGACGTACACAACGTACGGCATGAGGGATTACTAACTCCTCCAGTACACAGACACGAGTTATTTAAGCGATCGTTTACGTATCAGATTTGCAATGTTCACAATGAACTTCCTTTCCATTTGAAAAATTTGAGAAAAGATACCTTCAGGCAAGAATTGAAAATTGTACTTTTGAACAACCAAACTTGATGAATATGTTCATATGCATATAATATTTAGTTCTCGTTATTTTGATTCAAAATGTAATTAGGCTCATAATTTATTTTTTTTTATTCATTTATCAGCTCCTTATCTGTCATCAATTTTTTGTTGTTGTTGCCAGTTCCTCAACTGGCCGTTGGAGGTTGAGTGGTAAAACAAACCTGTAGTGCTTCTACACTTCAGTTTTGAACTTCGCCTTTTGGATGTTATTTTCAATTTCAGCCAATGAAGACCATTATTATTATCTTTTTGAAAATTTTCAGCTGTAATACCACTAGTGCTTGAATTATTTCCATAAATTTTTTCGAGACCACTAGTATTTTGAAAACTATCCGGAGCCAAATGTGGTGTTCGGTAAGAAAATTTTACAACCTGCCTATCTAGCGCAGTTTCAACTTGGTACGTACGTTGGTAATAATGCAAGGCTACCGTCGCCTGACGCCTGGCACCGGGTATTCTTGTGAAAAAATATGATAAATATGTTTGTAAAAAAGAGATGCACTAATGACAATGACGACTTGAACATCTCTTAGTTAAGAAATGAAGCACTCAAAATAATTAATGTTATAACCCCAAATTTCCATTCATTTCAGAAAAATAACGAATTCTCTGCAAACAATAAGGAAAATAATAATATATCAACGCTCTAAAAGGCCAGTAATGCAATGAAACAAGAAGGCCTCGCGAGATCCGTACTCGAAGCAACAAAAAATACATATCCTTTTTTTAAACACAATAATAGAGAAAGTGAAGTGTCAATTAAATAAAGATGTGGCTCAACATTGTATTTTCATAAGTCTGCTGGAATTATTCTAATGCAGAACGTTACATTTTGTGTACATCTGCCAATAGTAAGTTATGTCGAACGAAATATTACTCTCGACCTATGTCAACAAATTTCCACCATAATTCTCCTTAGGTTAACCTTGCCGAAAAAATTACCAATAAATACCTGGGTTGACACGCGAAACAAAATACACATTTAATTGTCGAAAACTGTTGGTGTGAATTTTAACTAATAATACCACCAAAGCTCATTCATTTCCAAAAAAATTTTTTAGGGGGTACGAATATTTTGAATTTTTTTTAAATATTCGTGCCTGAAAAAAAATTCCAAGTATAATTCAAGCTTTCGTGGTTTTCGGTTGAAAAATTTCACACCATAAATTTGGAAAAAAATATTAATTCAACTGATATTTCAAATTAATTCTTCTGATTGTCAAGTTGGTCAGGTTTCTGCTGTTTTTGACATGTGTTGATTTGTTATTTATGTTTAACCGGTTCTGTCAGAGAGCTTAATAATTACTAGTTCAAAAAATCATATAGGTGTATCCACCATATTTCGTTGAATGAAATAATAAATAAATCTTTACTCAAACCAAATGCTAAAACTCAGATGGGTACCAGCCCAGTCTGTCACCCTTTGGAAATTTCAGTTAACTAAAGGTGGTAGAAATATATTTTTACGAGTAACATTGGAAGAAATTCTTATCTAGGTATATCTACCATATTTCATTAAATAAAAAATTATCAACTTTAGTTACACCTAACGCTAAAACTCAGATGGGGACCAGCCCAGTCTATCGCCCTTTGGTAATTTCAGTTAACTTAAGCTGGTAGAATAGTAGTTTGTACAACAAGAGTGGATATGGTGGCCATATCACGCGAGTACGAAGTTTGAATACGATGCCGTAGGCGAGTGCTCAAACGTTAGAGGGCAATATGATCAACATCAATTCGAGTTGCACAGCTGATTTCTTTTCCGACCAGATAAATATTTCAGAATTCTCTTTCAAGTATCATATTGATGATAAATTTCCAACTGAATTATGAGCATTTCTGCATTTTCACTACAAGACTCTAGAATATAAATCGTCTTAAGAATTCGAGGTTAGCAAAACAGTAGAACGCGCATTGCGCAACAGCTGAGTTTTATGAAAATGTTTTCTGCGAAAGATTCCTTCCAAGTTTCATCAATCCAGGCGTACAAGTAGGATATTGCTTATTGGCAAAAAATACTGAAGTTGTGTTCCATCAAATTATATTTGGTTAGCGAAGAATATATCTTAAATATCCAGAGTTATGACATGTAATTTTCGTACTCAATCTTCCGCGAGCTTGAACTAAAATTCCGGAAATTCTCGTCCGTGCAAAGATTGTGAGAAAATTTGTAAAGCGAAAAATTTCCTATCATGGTTTATTTTTTATACTCTTTTAATTCAAACTTCCACCCGCATGTTCTCAAAATTAGCTTCAATTCACGTTGCGATTCATTCTTCGGCATTGTTCAGGCCAGCTTTGGTCGTTGTATTGATATCAATAAGCGACTTATGCCGGAGGGTCTCCAATATCCTTATTTATTGAGCTGGGTAAGGGCCAATTTCTACAGGACCGCACGAGATAAATACGTAATTAACCAGACATCAATTTGATGTTGATCGATTCTTGTCTCTTCTGTGACAACATAATATTCGATAAAGACGTCGGGCTATAAAAATCGAGTTCCGTTTTATGTTGAGTTATTGAGAATATCAGCCATTGCTTTCTGCTCCATGCGGATGCCGTTTCCGGTCAATTTGAAACAATATAACTGACAAAAAATATCACAGTTTTCTGTACGATTTTCACTGACAATGGTGACTCCATTTTTTTCGCTTGAGGAAGCTACTGTATAGCGAAACACGTGTCGTGGTTTTGTAAACCCACTGACAGTGACAATGGTGCTTATGTCGAGTGCGAAAATATTCGGATAAGTATAGATTTTCTTTAATTTCATGGTGTTTGTCTTCGGCGATAAATATATTGATTCGCTTGTAACTGATTTATTATATCTATTATTGTTCAAAATCAACTCTGATATATAACCAATAAGAGACGACAGCATCAAGTTGGTTTCAACGATGTTCAGTTCAGCAAACCTACACTTTATTGAAAGGTGAAATATTTTCAGAGGTGTTGATATTTTCGAAAGTCTATCCTATAGTTTTCTCAACTCATAGAGAGTATGATCAATGCCCTTATGAACCCAAGAGTGACATTGATGTATATAACAAAGGCACGTTGTGAGATGACTGGTATCTCCCAGTCAACCATGAAAGTTGCATTCATAACCAAAATAAATATGAACACTACCTACCGAAAATGTAGAATTATTATTATGACTATGACTAACAACTATGTCATGTCAGTTCCAACGTATACTCGGTATTGCTGTTTATTTTTGGAATATACATTGAGCGTAGGTCATGTTTCAAGATGTGGGATATACCTATGTAAATGTACTTTGGTGTCAGTCCCTATTATAGATAGTATAGTCGAAGGAATATCGCAATTGCAAATAACAGCGTGATTGTGTGCTCCTGAACTGCCAATATTTCAATTAATCTCGATATGGGTGGTCTGGTAGAGTGTATGAAATCAAATGTTTTCAAAAATTCCTGTAGTTATATCTGAGAAACACGGAATATTATTATTCGGTTGTCATGAACATTACAGGATTAAAAGAGTGAGTGAAAAGAGATGTAATACAGGCACTGGTTGGGAGAATATAATTGAATAATTCATTAATCCTTTGGACAATTTTTTTGCTTCACATTGCAGATGATTACCAATGATTCAAAATCTGGAACTGTTTGGTGTAATGAATCTGGAATTGTTTTCAGAACTCACTACGAAATAATAATAATTATATGAATGTGATTCGATTTGAGACATAAAAATAATACACATTGATGTATTATCAAATGCTAAGTATTCCAGATACGATCAGTATAGAGCATGAAATTAGTTGAGAAGTGTTTACAAAAATGTATCAAAATATCACGATATTGCCAGATGGATTACTACTCCATACGAATCTGACGAAGAATTAAGGATCGTTTGTTCATAAAATCACACCAGACGTTGATATTATAGGGAGGAACTAATCAAAAAATATTTTTTATTATATCGCACCCCTAGATGAAGACTCCGGTAACTCAAAAAGTACACATTTCAAGTTAGTGGCGTTTTCGAATTCGTGCCTTGAATACCTACACCTTGCTATAACTCGCGTAATTATACCTTCAAAATCTGGCAAGAGATGGGGTTGAACACAACTTTACTTAATAGAACTTGCACCGTAAGACGCGAACACTATCCCACATCTTTAGTTGTCTCCGGATTGGCGCAAGAGTTATACGTTTGAATAGTGGCTGATTTTGAGTTGCGCCAGTTTACAAGAAAATAATTGGGTGAGTTTCTTTTTTCATTATAAGTTGATCCGGTTTTAATGAAATTTCGTTATGAAAAGTAATATTTCATTTCGACGGCGGTTTTTGACGATTTGATTTTGCAATATTTTCTTTAACATTTCGAGTTCCTCATATTTACATGAAAGTAAAGGTGAATTTCGATTTATCGTGGTTTTGTTCATATAAAGTTTGAATTTGTTTATTTTCACCTCTCAAGTGGAATACGTGATTTTAAAACAGAAAATGGGTAGTTTATGACAAGTATTTGTTTTACAGTAATGGAAAACAGTACGAGCTTGTGACGGACTTTTTGAGTTAGTTAACTTCACTTGATTTTTTATTTAATACGAACATTGATTATTTTCAGGACAATGAGTGGGCGGGGAAAACTCATGTTACAAATGGCAAACGAACAAAATCAAGATCCTCATCAACCAGCAACAATTGATCTTTCTCTCTCTCTCTCTGGTGTGGAAATGCTCGATAATGTGAAGGAGCCTGAGTTGCCAGCTAATGGAAGGTCATTTTCATCATCATCATCATTTTCAGCATTATTTCAGAACTCCCAACAAATCTCAAGGAGCAGCCTAGAAAGGCTAAGGGACTACGAAGAGTTCCTAATCGTCACTATGCTGCCTCGCCAATTCATAGCGGCGATGAAAGCGATTTCGACGATTCCAATGCAGATCCGCACTATGAAATCCCCATTCCCCTCAAAAAAAAAATCTCCTTTGCGTTACTCGCCTACTTCACAAACGTCACGAAATCGCACAGTTTGATCTTCATCATCTAGTAGTTCGAGTTCATCAAGCTCGAGTACTAGCTCCAGCTGCAGCACTAGTAACTCGACAAATGAACATGATGATACTGGCGGTAATTCCGAGATTCATCGCAACGATGATAACAGTACCGGCAATAACTACGGGGACCACAATACGGGTCAAAATATTACTCCAAGTGATGAAACACGAACGCAAGAGGAAGTAAATGTTTCGTTAGCCAATGCTATGATTATTTTTAAACGTATTATTAGTGTATAACCTCAATTTTATTCAAATGTCTAGAACTTAAGTTGTATCTGTTAGGAAAAGGAGATAACATTTCATAGCGCTAAGTTCATACTTAACTAATTTCATGTTTGTAGCGAACCTTTCCAATAATTCAGTTTGCGTTTCTGTCGTATTAGGTAAATGAATAACGAAATTATTAGCATTCACAACTCAGAACTTATTAACGAAATGAGTTCTTATTCTTCAGGTTAAAAGTAATGTTACTTCATATTATTTCAGGTGAACTAAAGTAACTTGACTTAGTACAAGCAAAAATTGCTTATTCCCGCTGCAAAACTAGAGTAACTGAAAAATATCGACAATTTCAAGGTTTTTTAACAGATAACATACCAATAGGGTGATTCGACAGATTAATATAACGTTACCTGAAGAATTTGTCAAAAGAATTTTGATATCTTTACTGAATATGCTGAAAACAGTTTTTCATCATTTTCAGAAAATGAGTTTTTTTGAGTTACTGGAGTCTTCATCTGGGGGTGCGAATATATCATGATATGTGATAATGAATAACTTTCCGACATCTCTATATAAAGAAAAAATCACTATACTAACGATAATTATTGGTGAAGTGGTAAGTTTTGTGAGGAGTGCATTACAAAGATTGATTCTGGGGAATTTCTACTCATGATCTTCTTTCTCAAAAACACACAAACAAGAAACATTTTTACAATTTTAATTCAAACTCGTGGTATATTCGGAACGGGTATCACGAATATTTTGATAATTCCGAGCCGAAGGAGAGAAATTATTTTTTTGAAATGAAAATATTTCGAAGGATAATTTGAGTACGCGTGGTATTCGGTAAAAAAAATTACTCGAAACAAGTATAGCAGTAATCCCGAGTCCACATACAGTATATATAACCCAAATTTTTTATTATTCCAGGTTTAATCGATTCGAAAAATAACAAATTATCTGCAAAAATTGGCTGAAAAACTAAACTACGGTAATATATCCACGCCCTGAAAAGCCAATTATTCAATGAAACAACAAGACGTCACAAATGTTATATCAAACAAATTAGTATTCTTTGCCAAAATATGTTCACTATAATTGTTTAAATATACTATAATGAGGTACGCGCAAGTACCCCAGTCTTCATTTTTCTTTCCCCGGAGTATTTTGGGTCCTGGTGATCATATCGGCTAGTATTTTCAGCAAATTATTTTTTCCAATCGTATATGGTGATTTTCTCACGTTGTGTAGAGTTTCAAATGAGAAGTGAAACTTCAATCCGAAATTTTCATTTCCTTTTTTGGGTATACACAAGGTCTACCTTATCAACCTCGATGCGTTTGCCTTCGCAATTGTAAGTTGATGTGTTCCAACCTCGCTGAGCGAATGATTCGATTTAATCTTCTTCGATTCATCACATTATCCTTGGTCAACAATGAATATATCATTCACCTGAAACCATTTTCGGTTCCCATGAATTAAAATCCTTCAATATTCATTCATCATGTATACATTACGAGGGGTGTTTCACTTTGGGGCAAAGGTGTAGAATACGTCAAATCGCCAAATTTTAAAATTTTTCATGGAAATCGCCAAAAACGGCCTACAATCGAGAAATACATAGAAATTTTGGCGCGGAAGCTACGAAAAACGATATTTTCGTGTGAAAAACTGAAATTATAGCCAAAAAACTAGTAATTTCTGAGTTGAAAGAAATCTCATTGTTTTGTTGCTTTAGTCACGAAATTTCGAACGAAATACAAGTACTCACACTTTTTTTGATTGAACACATCAGAATTGAGCATATGTCTGTTCCAAATATCCATTGAAAATATCAAAATGTTCACTTGGAAAAATTCACCATTGACACTGACAACAGCGACTGTCAGTGACATTTTACTGCTAACGCACGTGATGTAAAGCAAAGTTGCCAAACTGTAAATTAAGACAATATCGTATTCGAATTGCCATCAAAACCTAAACTAACCTAGCATCATTTGAATAACGTCTAATTATTGAGATAAATCAAGATCAAACCTATCTAACCCAGCATCGCTTGAATAATGTCTGATTATATTGAGAAAAATCAAAACTAACTAACCTAGCATCATTTGAATAACGTTTGATTATTGAGATAAATGAAAGTCGAACCTAACTAACCTAGCATCACTTGAAAAACGTCTGATTTTAAGGAAATATTAAAGATTTTCAATTTTAATAGTTAATTTTTCGATTTCTTTTTTGAGAATTAAATATTATACCATATTGAAAAACCAGCACCTACAAAATATTTCAGAAATCTCGGTGGTGCATCATAATATTCGTCTATAACAGTTGTCGATTATTTTCAACAACCAATATTATTATATCATCTCATATTTTATATATGATAAGTATATGAAAATGTGTTGAAATTAAATATAATTGAACAAAATAAAACTGATTATGATCCAAAATATACAATTATGTGAAAGAGTGAGTCAAACTTAACTCAATACAGAACCTATAATCAACAAAATGTTACTAAACTACTTCCACAACATCAATAATCGCTTCCGTCTTCTTCTATTAAGTCCATATCTTCAATCGCATCAGCCAAATGCAAACAAAAATCTTCAGAATTATTGTCGTTCGGATTATACAATTCACCCGCTAACTTTAGGAATTCTTCCATTTTGTTAAGATTTTGAATTCTGCATTTTTTCAGAAACATATATTTTGCCAAGTTTCCTGGTATATGCTTTTTTTCCGTCCATACGAGGAATTTACCGCTTTGGCGTGTCTCCAAGAAGACTCGATTGAATTCGTATGTGTTCCAGTTATTGGATCTTTGAAAGTCATAGAGTGATTAACAGTGAGATGTTGGAAACCCTCCTTTGACAAACAATCGTAGGCTTTCCAACAATCTTCGAAGGTGACTGATGATTTTCCTAAATTTCTTCGAAGCAGTTCTTTGAGAATTCTCACAATTCTTTCCCACCATCCTCCCCACCACGAGGCAGTTGGTGGATTGAATTTCCATTCTATCTTTTTGGATGATGAGAAATCAACAATTTCATTCCAGTTGATATTTTTCAATTGATTGTATGCTCCCGTAAAATTCGTCCCGTTGTCTGAGTATATAACAGATATTCGTCCTCTTCTTGAGATAAATCTCCTCAAAGACATGAGGAACGCTTCTGTTGACAAAGAACTAACTAGTTCCAGATGAACAGCTCGATAATTAGCACACGTGAATGAAACAATCCACACTTTATTGCCTCCTTTCAAATAAAGGGGGCCTGCAAGATCGATTCCTGTGATAGAAAATGGTTTATCACAGTTTATTCTATCTTTAGGAAGAGGTGCAAATGGTGTCTCTATGGATTTACTGTTGAATCTCTTGCATTTTATGCATTTTTTAACCACATCTCCCACGAATTTTTTTCCTTTCAATACCCAGAATCTCTCTCTCAGAAGCATTAATGTTGTTTGTACCCCTGCATGACAATTATTTCTATGGTATTGTTCGATAAGTTTTCTAACTATGGTATGATTGAATGGAAGAAGTATAGGAAATTTGAATTCATAGCAATCATCACTGAAAACCAATCTCGTTTCTAGTCTAATTATTCCTGATTCATCTACAAAAAGTTGTAAATTCTTCAAATGAATCGAGTTTTCAGTGAATGTTTCATTTTGAACCATTTTTATCGAATATTTCTCTGAATTTGAAATTTCATTAGCAGTGAGGTAACCTATAGTTTTAGAATTTCTATTTCTGCAATTTGAATAAAAACGTAAAATGTATGCCATCATTCTCACGATTCTGGAATAATTCGAAAAATAATTGAAGTTATCAGTATATCTCTCCTGGGAAACTAAAGTTGATAGAGCTACTTTTCTTTTTTCTTTATTAATTTCATTCTCATCATATTCTGAAATACTATGAGGCCAACTCTCTTTTCTATGGATGAGCCACTCAGGGCCTTTCCACCACTGTTTCTCCAAAAACATTTTAACATTGCATCCCCTTGAACCAAGATCCGCTGGATTGAATTCTCCTGGAATATGATGCCACTCACTAATTTTGCTATAGGACCTAATTTCCTTGACCCTGTTGCCTACGAAAGTATTCCAGTTCTCCTTGGTCTGGATCCAAGCTAGAACTACCATAGAATCTGTCCAATAATGTGTTTCCATAGACCTGAATTCCTCGATGTCTTTAACCATCCTACATAATCGAACTCCAATGACGGTAGCTAACAACTCAAGTCTAGGCAAAGTTACGTTCTTGGGAGCAACTCGAGATTTAGCCTGAATGAGGGCAACTGAAGATATACCATCCAATTCTGATCTCAAAAATACACAAGCAGCATACGCTGACATACTTGAATCACAGAAGACGTGAATAAAACAATTTTCTGTTTCTTGCAAATTAGAATATCTATTCAAAGGTCTAGGAATCTCGCAGAGTGAAATGAGAGGCAAGTCTTCCAACCATTTATTGAACGGCTTCATGATATCTTCTGGTAGAATTTGATCCCAATCAATTTTAAGTTTCCAGGTTTTCTGAAGCAACAATTTGGGAATTAAAGTTACTGGACTGGTGAAGCCAATAGGGTCGAATAATTTTTGAGACATGGTCAATAAGCCCCTCTTTGTTTTTGGAATTTGCTGAAAGTCCTCTGATGTTTGTATATCGCAACGTAAAGTGTCAAGATCGTACTGCCATATCAACCCTAATACTGAAACATTTTTTCTAGAACAATCTTGAGTTTCAAAATTTTTAATAGGCAAAGAGTTGTGCGAATTATAGGAATGCGATTGACCAACTGAAAACCAGGTTTGCCAAGGACGAATTTCTTATAGAGGTGTACGTTAGAGAATTGTTACATTTGGTACTCAAACAAGCTTCGAATAACAAGTCAGGTATGAGTTTATCTTCATTATATAATAAACTAGAGACACAGCTGAGGGCGTTAGAGTCATTAGGTGTTACAAGTGATAAGTATGCAGCAATGCTTTTTCCACTTGTGGAATCTGCACTTTCAAGTGATTTATTGAAAATTTGGGAAAGACATCGCAATACTGTCAAAATACATAATGTACAGGGTGATCCGAAAATTAATGCCAATGTTAATTATTTATCTCTGTTATTAGAGTTTCTGAGAGGAGAGGTAGAATCAGAGGAGAGAGTCCAGTTAGCGCAGAAGAGTTTTAAAGACGAGAAAACCCATTTCAAACAACCGAACAGCAAGGATTTGTATCATCAGAAAAACCCAGAAATAAGTACTGCAGCAGCACTCTACACTACGCACACGAAAGAAGGATTCAAAAGTAAGAAGTTTCCAATTTGTATTTTTTGCGATAATTCACATCCCAGTCACGATTGTTTGAAGGCCCAAAATCTCTCACTTGATGAAAGGAAAAAACGAATTATTGATGGAAAGGCTTGTTTTGCCTGTCTGAGACCAGGCCATAATATCAAAAAGTGTAAAATTTTCATTAGGTGTTTGATTTGTAAGAAAAAGCACTATCCTATCCTTTGTCCAGACTTGCAAACTAAAATTCACCCTACAACTCTTGAAAACAATGGTGAAGTCAAAGTAGAGCAAAGTTTAACTGCTAATAACTCACCACAAGTTTTATTACAAACAATTCTTGTCAAGGTAAAAGGTAATAAAAAAGAAAAAATCATTCGTGCATTACTTGATTCCGGATCGCAAAGATCGTATATTCTCTCATCTTCGGCAAAACAATTAAATTTAGTTAAAGTTGCTGAAGAAAATATCATACAGGGTGTTTTTGGAGGACAACAATCCGATCCAAAAGTCCATAGCATTTTTGATATCAGTATTCAAAACATAAATAATGGATTTGAATTCAGTATGAAAGTTTCGGAACAGAAGAAAATTTGTAATTATATTCCACGACTTGATGATTCCAATATAATGAAAAATCTCAAAGATATGGACATTTTCGTTTCTGATTCTATTGTTAACGCTCCTATAGAAATTGAATTGTTGTTGGGAGCTGATATTTTTGGTACCTTGCTAACTGGTAATAACAAATATCTGAATGATAGCTTGGTTGCCATAGAAACACACCTTGGTTGGACAGTTATGGGAAAGTATTTCACGAATGAAAACTCTCATGTTTTTTTCTGGATTCACTGATTTTTCAATTACGGAATTGTGGGAACTCGATACAATTGGTATCAAAGATTCAGCTGATGTCAAGACTAAAAGTACTATTGATGAAGATACTGTCAATTTCTTCAAAAATACAACTATTTTCAACAACAATAATAAGAGATATGAAGTAAATTTACCATGGATTGAAGGGCATCCAATACTCGGAAGTAATTTTGATATATCTTACAAACGTTTATTATCGAATTCAAACAAATTACTTAGTATTGAAAAATTCGAAGATTATAAACAGGTTTTATCTGAATGGGAAACGTTAGGAATAATAGAAGAGGTGAAAAACGATTCGAAATTTGCCCAATTGGTTCACTATTTACCTCATCATGCTGTTATAAAACAATCAAGTGAAACAACAAAGATTCGTCCAGTATTTGATGCTTCGTGCAAAGATTCACAGGGATTTTGTTTGAATAGCTGTCTGGAGAAGGGTCCTAACTTGATTGAGTTGATACCAACTTTATTGCTGAAGTTTCGCATAGGCATTTTAGGAGTTATAGCAGACATAGAGAAGGCATTTCTACAAATTAGTGTCAGTCCCAAGGATAGAGATTTCCTGAGGTTTTTGTGGTGGAATGATTTCGAGAAACGTGAATTTAAAATTTACAGGCACTGCAGAGTGGTTTTCGGGGTGAAGCCCAGTCCTTTTTTGTTAGCAGCAACATTGAATTTACATTTAGATAAAGCTCCCGAGGAACTGAAGGAGACTGCTGAGAAGCTGAAAAACTCGTTTTATATTGATAACTGCATCACCAGTGTGAGGAATAAAGCAGAATTGGATTCGTTCATTCATCAGTCTAAATGTCTTCTTTCTTCAGCAAATTTCAATCTTAGAGGGTGGACACATAACTCTTTGCCTATTAAAAATTTTGAAACTCAAGATTGTTCTAGAAAAAATGTTCCAGTATTAGGGTTGATATGGCAGTACGATCTTGACACTTTACGTTGCGATATACAAACATCAGAGGACTTTCAGCAAATTCCAAAAACAAAGAGGGGCTTATTGACCATGTCTCAAAAATTATTCGACCCTATTGGCTTCACCAGTCCAGTAACTTTAATTCCCAAATTGTTGCTTCAGAAAACCTGGAAACTTAAAATTGATTGGGATCAAATTCTACCAGAAGATATCATGAAGCCGTTCAATAAATGGTTGGAAGAGTTGCCTCTCATTTCACTCTGCGAGATTCCTAGACCTTTGAATAGATATTCTAATTTGCAAGAAACAGAAAATTGTTCTATTCACGTCTTCTGTGATTCAAGTATGTCAGCGTATGCTGCTTGTGTATTTTTGAGATCAGAATTGGATGGTATATCTTCAGTTGCCCTCATTCAGGCTAAATCTCGAGTTGCTCCCAAGAACGTAACTTTGCCTAGACTTGAGTTGTTAGCTACCGTCATTGGAGTTCGATTATGTAGGATGGTTAAAGACATCGAGGAATTCAGGTCTATGGAAACACATTATTGGACAGATTCTATGGTAGTTCTAGCTTGGATCCAGACCAAGGAGAACTGGAATACTTTCGTAGGCAACAGGGTCAAGGAAATTAGGTCCTATAGCAAAATTAGTGAGTGGCATCATATTCCAGGAGAATTCAATCCAGCGGATCTTGGTTCAAGGGGATGCAATGTTAAAATGTTTTTGGAGAAACAGTGGTGGAAAGGCCCTGAGTGGCTTATCCATAGAAAAGAGAGTTGGCCTCATAGTATTTCAGAATATGATGAGAATGAAATTAATAAAGAAAAAAGAAAAGTAGCTCTATCAACTTTAGTTTCCCAGGAGAGATATACTGATAACTTCAATTATTTTTCGAATTATTTCAGAATCGTGAGAATGATGGCATACATTTTACGTTTTTATTCAAATTGCAGAAATAGAAATTCTAAAACTATAGGTTACCTCACTGCTAATGAAATTTCAAATTCAGAGAAATATTTGATAAAAATGGTCCAAAATGAAACATTCACTGAAAACTCGATTCATTTGATGAATTTACAACTTTTTGTAGATGAATCAGGAATAATTAGACTAGAAACGAGATTGGTTTTCAGTGATGATTGCTATGAATTCAAATTTCCTATACTTCTTCCATTCAATCATACCATAGTTAGAAAACTTATCGAACAATACCATAGAAATAATTGTCATGCAGGGGTACAAACAACATTAATGCTTCTGAGAGAGAGATTCTGGGTATTGAAAGGAAGAAAATTCGTGAGAGATGTGGTTAAAAAATGCATAAAATGCAAGAGATTCAACAGTAAATCGATAGAGACACCATTTGCACCTCTTCCTAAAGATAGAATAAACTGTGATAAACCATTTTCTATCACAGGAATCGATCTTGCAGGCCCCCTTTATTTGAAAGGAGGCAATAAAGTGTGGATTGTGTTATTCACGTGTGCTAATTATCGAGCTGTTCATCTGGAACTAGTTAGTTCTTTGTCAACAGAAGCGTTCCTCATGTCTTTGAGGAGATTTATCTCAAGAAGAGGACGAATATCTGTTATATACTCAGACAACGGGACGAATTTTACGGGAGCATACAATCATTTGAAAAATATCAACTGGAATGAAATTGTTGATTTCTCATCATCCAAAAAGATAGAATGGAAATTCAATCCACCAACTGCCTCGTGGTGGGGAGGATGGTGGGAAAGAATTGTGAGAATTCTCAAAGAACTGCTTCGAAGAAATTTAGGAAAATCATCAGTCACCTTCGAAGAATTACAAACTCTAATATGCGGTTGTGAAGCAGTTTTAAATTCAAGACCGTTAACTTATTTGTCAGAAGATGAAAACGATTTAACACCTTTGACCCCGTCAATGTTTATAAGTGATCAATTTGTTTCAGAAACTCCTGACTTGGATGTCATCGACCAGACTCATCTGACAAAACGTTTGAGGTATCTGCAGAAACTTCGAGAAGCTCTACGTACCCGATTTAGGAGGGAGTACTTGGCAGGCTTGGTTAATCTTGGTCAGAGGAAGAGAGGAACTTTGAAAGTCGGCGACATCGTTTTGATTGGTTCTGATAACAAAAAGAGAATCAGTTGGCCTCTTGGTAAGATTCAGCAGATCTATCCAGGCAAAGACAACATATGCAGAGTTGCCAAGGTTAAGACACAAAATGGAGAAATCATCAGACCATTTCAACGCCTATTTCCACTAGAAATGTCTTCGACAGAGTCATACGAAAACATCCCCAGAATCATTGAAAAACCAGTTGGGAAGCAAATTCGAACAGAGGATGGAAGACATGAAGAAGAGGAAGGAAGAGATAGAATAGAAGACTGTAATTCTTCGAAGGTGACTGATGATTTTCCTAAATTTCTTCGAAGCAGTTCTTTGAGAATTCTCACAATTCTTTCCCACCATCCTCCCCACCACGAGGCAGTTGGTGGATTGAATTTCCATTCTATCTTTTTGGATGATGAGAAATCAACAATTTCATTCCAGTTGATATTTTTCAATTGATTGTATGCTCCCGTAAAATTCGTCCCGTTGTCTGAGTATATAACAGATATTCGTCCTCTTCTTGAGATAAATCTCCTCAAAGACATGAGGAACGCTTCTGTTGACAAAGAACTAACTAGTTCCAGATGAACAGCTCGATAATTAGCACACGTGAATAAAACAATCCACACTTTATTGCCTCCTTTCAAATAAAGGGGGCCTGCAAGATCGATTCCTGTGATAGAAAATGGTTTATCACAGTTTATTCTATCTTTAGGAAGAGGTGCAAATGGTGTCTCTATGGATTTACTGTTGAATCTCTTGCATTTTATGCATTTTTTAACCACATCTCTCACGAATTTTCTTCCTTTCAATACCCAGAATCTCTCTCTCAGAAGCATTAATGTTGTTTGTACCCCTGCATGACAATTATTTCTATGGTATTGTTCGATAAGTTTTCTAACTATGGTATGATTGAATGGAAGAAGTATAGGAAATTTGAATTCATAGCAATCATCACTGAAAACCAATCTCGTTTCTAGTCTAATTATTCCTGATTCATCTACAAAAAGTTGTAAATTCTTCAAATGAATCGAGTTTTCAGTGAATGTTTCATTTTGAACCATTTTTATCAAATATTTCTCTGAATTTGAAATTTCATTAGCAGTGAGGTAACCTATAGTTTTAGAATTTCTATTTCTGCAATTTGAATAAAAACGTAAAATGTATGCCATCATTCTCACGATTCTGAAATAATTCGAAAAATAATTGAAGTTATCAGTATATCTCTCCTGGGAAACTAAAGTTGATAGAGCTACTTTTCTTTTTTCTTTATTAATTTCATTCTCATCATATTCTGAAATACTATGAGGCCAACTCTCTTTTCTATGGATAAGCCACTCAGGGCCTTTCCACCACTGTTTCTTTCTTCAGCAAATTTCAATCTTAGAGGGTGGACACATAACTCTTTGCCTATTAAAAATTTTGAAACTCAAGATTGTTCTAGAAAAAATGTTTCAGTATTAGGGTTGATATGGCAGTACGATCTTGACACTTTACGTTGCGATATACAAACATCAGAGGACTTTCAGCAAATTCCAAAAACAAAGAGGGGCTTATTGACCATGTCTCAAAAATTATTCGACCCTATTGGCTTCACCAGTCCAGTAACTTTAATTCCCAAATTGTTGCTTCAGAAAACCTGGAAACTCAAAATTGATTGGGATCAAATTCTACCAGAAGATATCATGAAGCCGTTCAATAAATGGTTGGAAGAGTTGCCTCTCATTTCACTCTGCGAGATTCCTAGACCTTTGAATAGATATTCTAATTTGCAAGAAACAGAAAATTGTTCTATTCACGTCTTCTGTGATTCAAGTATGTCAGCGTATGCTGCTTGTGTATTTTTGAGATCAGAATTGGATGGTATATCTTCAGTTGCCCTCATTCAGGCTAAATCTCGAGTTGCTCCCAAGAACGTAACTTTGCCTAGACTTGAGTTGTTAGCTACCGTCATTGGAGTTCGATTATGTAGGATGGTTAAAGACATCGAGGAATTCAGGTCTATGGAAACACATTATTGGACAGATTCTATGGTAGTTCTAGCTTGGATCCAGACCAAGGAGAACTGGAATACTTTCGTAGGCAACAGGGTCAAGGAAATTAGGTCCTATAGCAAAATTAGTGAGTGGCATCATATTCCAGGAGAATTCAATCCAGCGGATCTTGGTTCAAGGGGATGCAATGTTAAAATGTTTTTGGAGAAACAGTGGTGGAAAGGCCCTGAGTGGCTTATCCATAGAAAAGAGAGTTGGCCTCATAGTATTTCAGAATATGATGAGAATGAAATTAATAAAGAAAAAAGAAAAGTAGCTCTATCAACTTTAGTTTCCCAGGAGAGATATACTGATAACTTCAATTATTTTTCGAATTATTTCAGAATCGTGAGAATGATGGCATACATTTTACGTTTTTATTCAAATTGCAGAAATAGAAATTCTAAAACTATAGGTTACCTCACTGCTAATGAAATTTCAAATTCAGAGAAATATTTGATAAAAATGATCCAAAATGAAACATTCACTGAAAACTCGATTCATTTGAAGAATTTACAACTTTTTGTAGATGAATCAGGAATAATTAGACTAGAAACGAGATTGGTTTTCAGTGATGATTGCTATGAATTCAAATTTCCTATACTTCTTCCATTCAATCATACCATAGTTAGAAAACTTATCGAACAATACCATAGAAATAATTGTCATGCAGGGGTACAAACAACATTAATGCTTCTGAGAGAGAGATTCTGGGTATTGAAAGGAAGAAAATTCGTGAGAGATGTGGTTAAAAAATGCATAAAATGCAAGAGATTCAACAGTAAATCGATAGAGACACCATTTGCACCTCTTCCTAAAGATAGAATAAACTGTGATAAACCATTTTCTATCACAGGAATCGATCTTGCAGGCCCCCTTTATTTGAAAGGAGGCAATAAAGTGTGGATTGTGTTATTCACGTGTGCTAATTATCGAGCTGTTCATCTGGAACTAGTTAGTTCTTTGTCAACAGAAGCGTTCCTCATGTCTTTGAGGAGATTTATCTCAAGAAGAGGACGAATATCTGTTATATACTCAGACAACGGGACGAATTTTACGGGAGCATACAATCATTTGAAAAATATCAACTGGAATGAAATTGTTGATTTCTCATCATCCAAAAAGATAGAATGGAAATTCAATCCACCAACTGCCTCGTGGTGGGGAGGATGGTGGGAAAGAATTGTGAGAATTCTCAAAGAACTGCTTCGAAGAAATTTAGGAAAATCATCAGTCACCTTCGAAGAATTACAAACTCTAATATGCGGTTGTGAAGCAGTTTTAAATTCAAGACCGTTAACTTATTTGTCAGAAGATGAAAACGATTTAACACCTTTGACCCCGTCAATGTTTATAAGTGATCAATTTGTTTCAGAAACTCCTGACTTGGATGTCATCGACCAGACTCATCTGACAAAACGTTTGAGGTATCTGCAGAAACTTCGAGAAGCTCTACGTACCCGATTTAGGAGGGAGTACTTGGCAGGCTTGGTTAATCTTGGTCAGAGGAAGAGAGGAACTTTGAAAGTCGGCGACATCGTTTTGATTGGTTCTGATAACAAAAAGAGAATCAGTTGGCCTCTTGGTAAGATTCAGCAGATCTATCCAGGCAAAGACAACATATGCAGAGTTGCCAAGGTTAAGACACAAAATGGAGAAATCATCAGACCATTTCAACGCCTATTTCCACTAGAAATGTCTTCGACAGAGTCATACGAAAACATCCCCAGAATCATTGAAAAACCAGTTGGGAAGCAAATTCGAACAGAGGATGGAAGACATGAAGAAGAGGAAGGAAGAGATAGAATAGAAGACTGTAATTCTTCGAAGGTGACTGATGATTTTCCTAAATTTCTTCGAAGCAGTTCTTTGAGAATTCTCACAATTCTTTCCCACCATCCTCCCCACCACGCAGCAATGCTTTTTCCACTTGTGGAATCTGCACTTTCAAGTGATTTATTGAAAATTTGGGAAAGACATCGCAATACTGTCAAAATACATAATGTACAGGGTGATCCGAAAATTAATGCCAATGTTAATTATTTATCTCTGTTATTAGAGTTTCTGAGAGGAGAGGTAGAATCAGAGGAGAGAGTCCAGTTAGCGCAGAAGAGTTTTAAAGACGAGAAAACCCATTTCAAACAACCGAACAGCAAGGATTTGTATCATCAGAAAAACCCAGAAATAAGTACTGCAGCAGCACTCTACACTACGCACACGAAAGAAGGATTCAAAAGTAAGAAGTTTCCAATTTGTATTTTTTGCGATAATTCACATCCCAGTCACGATTGTTTGAAGGCCCAAAATCTCTCACTTGATGAAAGGAAAAAACGAATTATTGATGGAAAGGCTTGTTTTGCCTGTCTGAGACCAGGCCATAATATCAAAAAGTGTAAAATTTTCATTAGGTGTTTGATTTGTAAGAAAAAGCACTATCCTATCCTTTGTCCAGACTTGCAAACTAAAATTCACCCTACAACTCTTGAAAACAATGGTGAAGTCAAAGTAGAGCAAAGTTTAACTGCTAATAACTCACCACAAGTTTTATTACAAACAATTCTTGTCAAGGTAAAAGGTAATAAAAAAGAAAAAATCATTCGTGCATTACTTGATTCCGGATCGCAAAGATCGTATATTCTCTCATCTTCGGCAAAACAATTAAATTTAGTTAAAGTTGCTGAAGAAAATATCATACAGGGTGTTTTTGGAGGACAACAATCCGATCCAAAAGTCCATAGCATTTTTGATATCAGTATTCAAAACATAAATAATGGATTTGAATTCAGTATGAAAGTTTCGGAACAGAAGAAAATTTGTAATTATATTCCACGACTTGATGATTCCAATATAATGAAAAATCTCAAAGATATGGACATTTTCGTTTCTGATTCTATTGTTAACGCTCCTATAGAAATTGAATTGTTGTTGGGAGCTGATATTTTTGGTACCTTGCTAACTGGTAATAACAAATATCTGAATGATAGCTTGGTTGCCATAGAAACACACCTTGGTTGGACAGTTATGGGAAAGTATTTCACGAATGAAAACTCTCATGTTTTTTTCTGGATTCACTGATTTTTCAATTACGGAATTGTGGGAACTCGATACAATTGGTATCAAAGATTCAGCTGATGTCAAGACTAAAAGTACTATTGATGAAGATACTGTCAATTTCTTCAAAAATACAACTATTTTCAACAACAATAATAAGAGATATGAAGTAAATTTACCATGGATTGAAGGGCATCCAATACTCGGAAGTAATTTTGATATATCTTACAAACGTTTATTATCGAATTCAAACAAATTACTTAGTATTGAAAAATTCGAAGATTATAAACAGGTTTTATCTGAATGGGAAACGTTAGGAATAATAGAAGAGGTGAAAAACGATTCGAAATTTGCCCAATTGGTTCACTATTTACCTCATCATGCTGTTATAAAACAATCAAGTGAAACAACAAAGATTCGTCCAGTATTTGATGCTTCGTGCAAAGATTCACAGGGATTTTGTTTGAATAGCTGTCTGGAGAAGGGTCCTAACTTGATTGAGTTGATACCAACTTTATTGCTGAAGTTTCGCATAGGCATTTTAGGAGTTATAGCAGACATAGAGAAGGCATTTCTACAAATTAGTGTCAGTCCCAAGGATAGAGATTTCCTGAGGTTTTTGTGGTGGAATGATTTCGAGAAACGTGAATTTAAAATTTACAGGCACTGCAGAGTGGTTTTCGGGGTGAAGCCCAGTCCTTTTTTGTTAGCAGCAACATTGAATTTACATTTAGATAAAGCTCCCGAGGAACTGAAGGAGACTGCTGAGAAGCTGAAAAACTCGTTTTATATTGATAACTGCATCACCAGTGTGAGGAATAAAGCAGAATTGGATTCGTTCATTCATCAGTCTAAATGTCTTCTTTCTTCAGCAAATTTCAATCTTAGAGGGTGGACACATAACTCTTTGCCTATTAAAAATTTTGAAACTCAAGATTGTTCTAGAAAAAATGTTCCAGTATTAGGGTTGATATGGCAGTACGATCTTGACACTTTACGTTGCGATATACAAACATCAGAGGACTTTCAGCAAATTCCAAAAACAAAGAGGGGCTTATTGACCATGTCTCAAAAATTATTCGACCCTATTGGCTTCACCAGTCCAGTAACTTTAATTCCCAAATTGTTGCTTCAGAAAACCTGGAAACTTAAAATTGATTGGGATCAAATTCTACCAGAAGATATCATGAAGCCGTTCAATAAATGGTTGGAAGAGTTGCCTCTCATTTCACTCTGCGAGATTCCTAGACCTTTGAATAGATATTCTAATTTGCAAGAAACAGAAAATTGTTCTATTCACGTCTTCTGTGATTCAAGTATGTCAGCGTATGCTGCTTGTGTATTTTTGAGATCAGAATTGGATGGTATATCTTCAGTTGCCCTCATTCAGGCTAAATCTCGAGTTGCTCCCAAGAACGTAACTTTGCCTAGACTTGAGTTGTTAGCTACCGTCATTGGAGTTCGATTATGTAGGATGGTTAAAGACATCGAGGAATTCAGGTCTATGGAAACACATTATTGGACAGATTCTATGGTAGTTCTAGCTTGGATCCATACCAAGGAGAACTGGAATACTTTCGTAGACAACAGGGTCAAGGAAATTAGGTCCTATAGCAAAATTAGTGAGTGGCATCATATTCCAGGAGAATTCAATCCAGCGGATCTTGGTTCAAGGGGATGCAATGTTAAAATGTTTTTGGAGAAACAGTGGTGGAAAGGCCCTGAGTGGCTTATCCATAGAGAAGAGAGTTGGCCTCATAGTATTTCAGAATATGATGAGAATGAAATTAATAAAGAAAAAAGAAAAGTAGCTCTATCAACTTTAGTTTCCCAGGAGAGATATACTGATAACTTCAATTATTTTTCGAATTATTTCAGAATCGTGAGAATGATGGCATACATTTTACGTTTTTATTCAAATTGCAGAAATAGAAATTCTAAAACTATAGGTTACCTCACTGCTAATGAAATTTCAAATTCAGAGAAATATTTGATAAAAATGATCCAAAATGAAACATTCACTGAAAACTCGATTCATTTGAAGAATTTACAACTTTTTGTAGATGAATCAGGAATAATTAGACTAGAAACGAGATTGGTTTTCAGTGATGATTGCTATGAATTCAAATTTCCTATACTTCTTCCATTCAATCATACCATAGTTAGAAAACTTATCGAACAATACCATAGAAATAATTGTCATGCAGGGGTACAAACAACATTAATGCTTCTGAGAGAGAGATTCTGGGTATTGAAAGGAAGAAAATTCGTGAGAGATGTGGTTGAAAAATGCATAAAATGCAAGAGATTCAACAGTAAATCGATAGAGACACCATTTGCACCTCTTCCTAAAGATAGAATAAACTGTGATAAACCATTTTCTATCACAGGAATCGATCTTGCAGGCCCCCTTTATTTGAAAGGAGGCAATAAAGTGTGGATTGTGTTATTCACGTGTGCTAATTATCGAGCTGTTCATCTGGAACTAGTTAGTTCTTTGTCAACAGAAGCGTTCCTCATGTCTTTGAGGAGATTTATCTCAAGAAGAGGACGAATATCTGTTATATACTCAGACAACGGGACGAATTTTACGGGAGCATACAATCATTTGAAAAATATCAACTGGAATGAAATTGTTGATTTCTCATCATCCAAAAAGATAGAATGGAAATTCAATCCACCAACTGCCTCGTGGTGGGGAGGATGGTGGGAAAGAATTGTGAGAATTCTCAAAGAACTGCTTCGAAGAAATTTAGGAAAATCATCAGTCACCTTCGAAGAATTACAAACTCTAATATGCGGTTGTGAAGCAGTTTTAAATTCAAGACCGTTAACTTATTTGTCAGAAGATGAAAACGATTTAACACCTTTGACCCCGTCAATGTTTATAAGTGATCAATTTGTTTCAGAAACTCCTGACTTGGATGTCATCGACCAGACTCATCTGACAAAACGTTTGAGGTATCTGCAGAAACTTCGAGAAGCTCTACGTACCCGATTTAGGAGGGAGTACTTGGCAGGCTTGGTTAATCTTGGTCAGAGGAAGAGAGGAACTTTGAAAGTCGGCGACATCGTTTTGATTGGTTCTGATAACAAAAAGAGAATCAGTTGGCCTCTTGGTAAGATTCAGCAGATCTATCCAGGCAAAGACAACATATGCAGAGTTGCCAAGGTTAAGACACAAAATGGAGAAATCATCAGACCATTTCAACGCCTATTTCCACTAGAAATGTCTTCGACAGAGTCATACGAAAACATCCCCAGAATCATTGAAAAACCAGTTGGGAAGCAAATTCGAACAGAGGATGGAAGACATGAAGAAGAGGAAGGAAGAGATAGAATAGAAGACTGTAATTCTTCGAAGGTGACTGATGATTTTCCTAAATTTCTTCGAAGCAGTTCTTTGAGAATTCTCACAATTCTTTCCCACCATCCTCCCCACCACGAGGCAGTTGGTGGATTGAATTTCCATTCTATCTTTTTGGATGATGAGAAATCAACAATTTCATTCCAGTTGATATTTTTCAATTGATTGTATGCTCCCGTAAAATTCGTCCCGTTGTCTGAGTATATAACAGATATTCGTCCTCTTCTTGAGATAAATCTCCTCAAAGACATGAGGAACGCTTCTGTTGACAAAGAACTAACTAGTTCCAGATGAACAGCTCGATAATTAGCACACGTGAATAAAACAATCCACACTTTATTGCCTCCTTTCAAATAAAGGGGGCCTGCAAGATCGATTCCTGTGATAGAAAATGGTTTATCACAGTTTATTCTATCTTTAGGAAGAGGTGCAAATGGTGTCTCTATGGATTTACTGTTGAATCTCTTGCATTTTATGCATTTTTTAACCACATCTCTCACGAATTTTCTTCCTTTCAATACCCAGAATCTCTCTCTCAGAAGCATTAATGTTGTTTGTACCCCTGCATGACAATTATTTCTATGGTATTGTTCGATAAGTTTTCTAACTATGGTATGATTGAATGGAAGAAGTATAGGAAATTTGAATTCATAGCAATCATCACTGAAAACCAATCTCGTTTCTAGTCTAATTATTCCTGATTCATCTACAAAAAGTTGTAAATTCTTCAAATGAATCGAGTTTTCAGTGAATGTTTCATTTTGAACCATTTTTATCAAATATTTCTCTGAATTTGAAATTTCATTAGCAGTGAGGTAACCTATAGTTTTAGAATTTCTATTTCTGCAATTTGAATAAAAACGTAAAATGTATGCCATCATTCTCACGATTCTGAAATAATTCGAAAAATAATTGAAGTTATCAGTATATCTCTCCTGGGAAACTAAAGTTGATAGAGCTACTTTTCTTTTTTCTTTATTAATTTCATTCTCATCATATTCTGAAATACTATGAGGCCAACTCTCTTTTCTATGGATAAGCCACTCAGGGCCTTTCCACCACTGTTTCTCCAAAAACATTTTAACATTGCATCCCCTTGAACCAAGATCCGCTGGATTGAATTCTCCTGGAATATGATGCCACTCACTAATTTTGCTATAGGACCTAATTTCCTTGACCCTGTTGCCTACGAAAGTATTCCAGTTCTCCTTGGTCTGGATCCAAGCTAGAACTACCATAGAATCTGTCCAATAATGTGTTTCCATAGACCTGAATTCCTCGATGTCTTTAACCATCCTACATAATCGAACTCCAATGACGGTAGCTAACAACTCAAGTCTAGGCAAAGTTACGTTCTTGGGAGCAACTCGAGATTTAGCCTGAATGAGGGCAACTGAAGATATACCATCCAATTCTGATCTCAAAAATACACAAGCAGCATACGCTGACATACTTGAATCACAGAAGACGTGAATAGAACAATTTTCTGTTTCTTGCAAATTAGAATATCTATTCAAAGGTCTAGGAATCTCGCAGAGTGAAATGAGAGGCAACTCTTCCAACCATTTATTGAACGGCTTCATGATATCTTCTGGTAGAATTTGATCCCAATCAATTTTAAGTTTCCAGGTTTTCTGAAGCAACAATTTGGGAATTAAAGTTACTGGACTGGTGAAGCCAATAGGGTCGAATAATTTTTGAGACATGGTCAATAAGCCCCTCTTTGTTTTTGGAATTTGCTGAAAGTCCTCTGATGTTTGTATATCGCAACGTAAAGTGTCAAGATCGTACTGCCATATCAACCCTAATACTGAAACATTTTTTCTAGAACAATCTTGAGTTTCAAAATTTTTAATAGGCAAAGAGTTATGTGTCCACCCTCTAAGATTGAAATTTGCTGAAGAAAGAAGACATTTAGACTGATGAATGAACGAATCCAATTCTGCTTTATTCCTCACACTGGTGATGCAGTTATCAATATAAAACGAGTTTTTCAGCTTCTCAGCAGTCTCCTTCAGTTCCTCGGGAGCTTTATCTAAATGTAAATTCAATGTTGCTGCTAACAAAAAAGGACTGGGCTTCACCCCGAAAACCACTCTGCAGTGCCTGTAAATTTTAAATTCACGTTTCTCGAAATCATTCCACCACAAAAACCTCAGGAAATCTCTATCCTTGGGACTGACACTAATTTGTAGAAATGCCTTCTCTATGTCTGCTATAACTCCTAAAATGCCTATGCGAAACTTCAGCAATAAAGTTGGTATCAACTCAATCAAGTTAGGACCCTTCTCCAGACAGCTATTCAAACAAAATCCCTGTGAATCTTTGCACGAAGCATCAAATACTGGACGAATCTTTGTTGTTTCACTTGATTGTTTTATAACAGCATGATGAGGTAAATAGTGAACCAATTGGGCAAATTTCGAATCGTTTTTCACCTCTTCTATTATTCCTAACGTTTCCCATTCAGATAAAACCTGTTTATAATCTTCGAATTTTTCAATACTAAGTAATTTGTTTGAATTCGATAATAAACGTTTGTAAGATATATCAAAATTACTTCCGAGTATTGGATGCCCTTCAATCCATGGTAAATTTACTTCATATCTCTTATTATTGTTGTTGAAAATAGTTGTATTTTTGAAGAAATTGACAGTATCTTCATCAATAGTACTTTTAGTCTTGACATCAGCTGAATCTTTGATACCAATTGTATCGAGTTCCCACAATTCCGTAATTGAAAAATCAGTGAATCCAGAAAAAACATGAGAGTTTTCATTCGTGAAATACTTTCCCATAACTGTCCAACCAAGGTGTGTTTCTATGGCAACCAAGCTATCATTCAGATATTTGTTATTACCAGTTAGCAAGGTACCAAAAATATCAGCTCCCAACAACAATTCAATTTCTATAGGAGCGTTAACAATAGAATCAGAAACGAAAATGTCCATATCTTTGAGATTTTTCATTATATTGGAATCATCAAGTCGTGGAATATAATTACAAATTTTCTTCTGTTCCGAAACTTTCATACTGAATTCAAATCCATTATTTATGTTTTGAATAATGATATCAAAAATGCTATGGACTTTTGGATCGGATTGTTGTCCTCCAAAAACACCCTGTATGATATTTTCTTCAGCAACTTTAACTAAATTTAATTGTTTTGCCGAAGATGAGAGAATATACGATCTTTGCGATCCGGAATCAAGTAATGCACGAATGATTTTTTCTTTTTTATTACCTTTTACCTTGACAAGAATTGTTTGTAATAAAACTTGTGGTGAGTTATTAGCAGTTAAACTTTGCTCTACTTTGACTTCACCATTGTTTTCAAGAGTTGTAGGGTGAATTTTAGTTTGCAAGTCTGGACAAAGGATAGGATAGTGCTTTTTCTTACAAATCAAACACCTAATGAAAATTTTACACTTTTTGATATTATGGCCTGGTCTCAGACAGGCAAAACAAGCCTTTCCATCAATAATTCGTTTTTTCCTTTCATCAAGTGAGAGATTTTGGGCCTTCAAACAATCGTGACTGGGATGTGAATTATCGCAAAAAATACAAATTGGAAACTTCTTACTTTTGAATCCTTCTTTCGTGTGCGTAGTGTAGAGTGCTGCTGCAGTACTTATTTCTGGGTTTTTCTGATGATACAAATCCTTGCTGTTCGGTTGTTTGAAATGGGTTTTCTCGTCTTTAAAACTCTTCTGCGCTAACTGGACTCTCTCCTCTGATTCTACCTCTCCTCTCAGAAACTCTAATAACAGAGATAAATAATTAACATTGGCATTAATTTTCGGATCACCCTGTACATTATGTATTTTGACAGTATTGCGATGTCTTTCCCAAATTTTCAATAAATCACTTGAAAGTGCAGATTCCACAAGTGGAAAAAGCATTGCTGCATACTTATCACTTGTAACACCTAATGACTCTAACGCCCTCAGCTGTGTCTCTAGTTTATTATATAATGAAGATAAACTCATACCTGACTTGTTATTCGAAGCTTGTTTGAGTACCAAATGTAACAATTCTCTAACGTACACCTCTATAAGAAATTCGTCCTTGGCAAACCTGGTTTTCAGTTGGTCAATCGCATTCCTATAATTCGCACCTGCTGGAGGAAAACTTTCAACCAATTCACGTGCTGACGAATTCGGTTCGGTGGCTTGAATTAAATATTGGAATTTATCATCCAGGTCAATGTCATCGTCTTCGTCAATTTTCTTGAATTGTCCCCAGAATCCTAACCAGTTTTTGACATCGCCATCAAATTTCTTCAGTTCCAGTTTTGGTAACACGAATTTTCTTCTGTTCTTCTCACCGACATGATTATATGAGTTTCTGTCTTCAGTTTTTGTTTGCAAATGATCTTCTTTCAAAAATACATCGCATTTTGAACGATAGCGAGTAATGTAGTCTCGGTAGTATTCAACGTCGTCAAGTTCTTTCCGTATTTCTTCTTCGCTGGGACTGTCATCGAAAAAAACTTGGGCAATATTGTCATCAATGGAGAATAACCGTTCGCATTTATCATCCAGAAGCAGTAATAAATCATAAATCTTCTTTCGATCGGGACTATTATGAGACAAAACGTCATCAATTTCCGTTAAAGTTTTGTCAACATATTTTCTAAGCTGCTCTCGTCGAATCTTCAACGCTTCCATATGAATTGATGTCACGGTCGCCAAATGTGATGAATAGATATGCTATCAGATAGCAGGAATACTTTGAATAACTCGGAAATAAAAATACTTTTCGCCAAATTTGATGAATAGATATGCTATCAGATAGCAGGAATATTTTGAATAACTCGGAAATAAAAATACTTTTCAAAGTTTGACTTCTCTTGACAGAATGTTTATTCTTTTTTTTTACATAACATATGAAAAGTGAAAACCGTTTCTAAGAAAGTTAACAATGATAAAATATAACAATTCATTCAATTCCTAACAACCATCAAAACCCTTCCAGTTTCTCGCTCGAATCCACCGAACACCCATTGCCCCTCAATTCGATGACCACGATGGTGTTTTCGTTTTCCAAAGGACCCCGCACGGTTCTTATGGAAAATGGGTCCCAGTCGAATTGGCTGAAAATTTAGGATAATGTAGTTTATGATGTCCTGATCAAATGTCTCCATGGGCACAACAAGATCTAATGTACAGTTTTTGAGATACAGGGTGTCAAACATGCAGAGAGAGGGATGTTACTTACCTTTAGAAAATCAATAATGTGGCGATTTTTTTGTTACAAAAAGTTAAGGATAATAATTACAATCTCAATATTGTCGACACGAGTTGTAATAAGAAGTTATAAGACTCCGTATACAGGGTTATTAATAATTACATAATTTTTATGTAATTCTTTAAACAAACTCAGTCAAACGCAAAAGCTCGTAGACTTGCAGAATAAGTAAAAAATATTTGATTTTAATATTGGGCGATCTGAGGTTACTATTATACGGGGTCTTCCACTTTTTTAGTTGTAGTAATTTAATTTTTTTCAGGAACATATAAAAAAATTAAACATAAAAGTAGAAAACTAAATATAATATGATCAATATTTTGTGGCTCATGCCTATTTGTTGCATCTTGTACGGATCATATAATTCGGTTAGGGGATAGGCCCAGCGAATGTTTGGGTGATGGCCTGCGAAGCATGTCCCAAAAACCATAGGACAAGACTTATTACAGAATAATAGAGCATTTTCTTTTTTTTTTCATCTTGCATACACTTCATATTATGAGAAATGTGGCTGACATTATTACAAAAAGCTATGACTATTATATATTATGTGGCCTACAAAGATGTATTTTTTGTCTGAAAACTTGAAATCATTAAGGAAACAGTAAACCTCAATACAGACAATTGGCACGTGGTCTCATCTCAAATTAACACAGTAGCTTGGAATAGGACCGGTTTCGGAGGTCTACCTCCATCATCAGTGTCGCTTTGCGTTAGCTCTGGAAGTACAAGGATCTTTGCTCAAATATATTATACACTTTGGTGTTGTATGTAGGATATACATATTTAGAAAATGTATATTTTGTATGAGAATAATGAATAACTAAGGGAACAGTAAAACTGTAACAACTCAACGCGGCCATCAGTAAACAATAACTGTAACTGACTTCATCTCAAAACAACATGGCAATTTCAGGTGCATTCAAAGCTAAAACCATCGACAGACCGGTGTTGAGGGTCTCATATTTAAAACGTAATGGGGATGTCGATACGTTTTGTATGGAAAAGTTCTAAGGCTATTTACATAGGGTGATTCTTTTTTTACGAAATCAGACTAGTATCGTACGTAGATATAAAATAAAAAACTAAACCTAACGAACAATATTATTTTGTGGTTGGGGTCTGTTTCCTGCATCGTGAACAGATCCTATCAATTGGGTTAAGGGGTAGCGAATGTTTGGTTGATGGCGTGCGTACCCCAAATACCATATTACACTAGCAATATGTGCACAGGTACCGACAGTTCGAGCACCAGATTTACAGGTGCAGTAATAACCATCTATAGATTCTTCTTCATTATTTATTTCTTCGTTATTTGTTGGTCGATATGAAATCCACAGTTGATATTTAGCTGCACTTCTAAAACGAGAAAATACTCTAACCCGTAGAAGCCCTGGCCATGGTAGTCTGTTGATATCTCTCAAAGTTTCAAACTGAAATTCTTCGTCGTCCCTCTGTAATTTGTCTTGGACATAGGACGGTGCCAACTTTACTTGATAAACTCCAATTGTTAGCGTTTTTATAAAATCAAGCGTCAGAATTGGAAAATCTTGCAACTGTTCAGCATCTAAACGTACCCATCTTTGAGCATTTCTAGTATTCAGATTCTCTTCCTCAACTAGTGCTTGAACGACATTTGGTTCACTAGCCTTTTCAAGTAATCTTTGAGCCAATTGTGCATCGGCTCCTTCCATCAGGATAGGAGGGTGATATCTATTAATAATAGCTCCAGCTATCCGAAAAAAATCCCCTAGATGGGAAAGATGTTGTATTTGAATATTTTGTTGTAGAAACTTAAACATTGATTTTATGTGGCCGTTTCGTGATTCTACTATCCACCTCGACTTTGTGATCAAACGAGAGTCGTTAGCATCTTCGGTTGAGAGTTGGTGTTGGTTAGGAAGCATAAGTGCTGGCATTTTATGCACAATGCCTAGGTGTCCAAGTATTTCAGTAGCATCACGGTACCCCCTATCCACTACTACAATATCATTTTCCTGAAACCATCTTCTCATTATATTACCGTCTAGTTCAAGTTCATTTTGCAAAATAGCAGCGTCATTATTTTTACTATCAGAGAAGTATGGCCCTTGAATGTCGACTATGTAACCGTCAGGTGCTACTATTAAAATAGGTTTTAATAAGTGTCGGCCTTTGTGTACACAATACGACTGCCGTAAAACTCTGAAATTGCTACTCTTTTGAATGTAGCTGTAAGTACCATCAATGAAAGTGATTGCTCGAGGAATTTGTGGCTCTGGATTATATAGTACATTAGCAAAGTCCGTAACATGTCTCTCAATATAATTTTCTCTAGTAATAGCATTAAAGCCTATGTTGGTAGTCACAAAACGTTGCATCAAAGATTGTCTAACAAGAGTAACGGCTAGACTTACTGCCTGTCTACTTGAATAGCCAAACATTAAACGTACAAAATCATCAGAAAGTCCATGACGCATTTTGCACAAGAACATCAAGAGATCTTTTTTATTCACATATCTGTAATAATCTTCTTGGCGTACTCCATCGCAGTAGGAAAATAGTTCTGAAAACTGCTGTTTATTAACTGGGTATAAGTATTCAAATTCACTGTCACTTAAACTATTCTCGTCGTATATTCTCGTCAGATTTTTTGCTACATGACGAACTCCTTGTAAAAATGACTGAAGAATTTCTCCTCTTATAACATAGGGTCGGTTGATGTAACGCAATCCAATTACCAAAGGTTGTAAAATATATCCTTGCTCATCTAAATGATGAGCACATGATTTAACATATTCGGGAATATAGATATCTTTCAAAATGAAAACATGAGCCCTACATTCGACAGATAACTTACGAAGATCTTCATCGCTGTTACATATCAAGCACGTACTACTTCTAGTTTGCGTTAATACATTTATCTTTAAACAAGCAGGGTCTTCTTCAATAGCAGATATTTCATTGCGGATCGACTGATTGCAATTGGTACATATTTTCGTATCAGCATTTACATTAAGAGACGGCCTGAAAAATTCTTGTCTTCTACGAATAGCTATTTCAGATTTTGCAGCATTCTCTTCCCCATTTATTCTCGTCATCAAACGTGGTTGAAATCGTCCATCACAAACAAAACAAGTTAAGAGATTTCTATTCCTTAGGGCCATCTTATTCTATATTGAAGAAGGTAGTCTGTTTTCATAAGTCTGCTGTATCAAATCAAACAATAAACTAGTTACAATCACTTACAATTAGCAGATACTAAATTAGTGTCAGAATCAACATTAACTGTCAAAACAATTATTTCCAAGGGAATCTTTGATTCAATCTTATGTAACACTGTATCCAGTAACACCGTGCGCTTCATATTTTCATTTTTTGTGCAGGGTATTGGATTAAGGTTGGACACCAGCGATACATTGATTCGTTATAATATACAGGGCGATTCATTAAATGCGACGACCGGCTTTATTATTAGCTTTAATAAAAGTTATCAATAATAGTTAAATCAAATAATCATAACATATTGACCTTCAAACTTAATATATTAAAATAATATAAGTATACAGATTACACATATAGGGGGGTTCATAATTACAAGATGAATATAATTTATTTATTATACTACAACACCCTGTTCACTTATGTTGATTTGGAATTTTGGCAATTATCTGAAACAAACTCTTGAAGCATTTAGAATAATAATAGATGCTAGGATTGAAACTGTTAAATCAGCAAAACTTGGGGTAACGGAATTGGGACAAGCATTGGTACAAAAGTAAATGCTGTACAAGATGGTGTAAATGCCCAAAATGCCGTATAATTTGTGAATCACACGGTATGAACCGGCGATGAAGATCTTCATTATCTGTCGAATATGGGGCTTTATTTCGGAAAGGATTAAATCATGTTCACATCATTTAGATAGGCAAGGGTTTTTTTTAGAACCTTTCATTCAGTAATAATTATCGGATTACGTTACATTAACCGATCATAAGATGAGAGATCTTGTCATTCTTACAGAGATGTAACAAAAAATCTGACGAGACTACCACGAAAGTAGTTTGAGTGATATTGAATTTGAATGTTTATACACACATAAAAGATAAGAGATCATTATTATTCCAATTGTAAATCAGGTGCTCGAAAGTGTCGGTACGTTCCACATAACGCTAATATCGGATGCAAGCCATCAACAAATAATAGAATCCGTACATAATCATAATTACAATGTCTTAACATACATGGTATGAACTGGTAAGAAATATTTTTAATGCACTAGTCTCCCATTTGATTGCTGCATCATCATGCGGTCGACCAGGATCCGTACAAGATGCAACAAATAGGCATGAGCCACAAAATATTGATCATATTATATTTAGTTTTCTACTTTTATGTTTAATTTTTTTATATGTTCCTGAAAAAAATTAAATTACTACAACTAAAAAAGTGGAAGACCCCGTATAATAGTAACCTCAGATCGCCCAATATTAAAATCAAATATTTTTTACTTATTCTGCAAGTCTACGAGCTTTTGCGTTTGACTGAGTTTGTTTAAAGAATTACATAAAAATTATGTAATTATTAATAACCCTGTATACGGAGTCTTATAACTTCTTATTACAACTCGTGTCGACAATATTGAGATTGTAATTATTATCCTTAACTTTTTGTAACAAAAAAATCGCCACATTATTGATTTTCTAAAGGTAAGTAACATCCCTCTCTCTGCATGTTTGACACCCTGTATCTCAAAAACTGTACATTAGATCTTGTTGTGCCCATGGAGACATTTGATCAGGACATCATAAACTACAGTATCCTAAATTTTCAGCCAATTCGACTGGGACCCATTTTCCATAAGAACCGTGCGGGGTCCTTTACTTTCATCGATCTCAACAATTTTACCTGGACCGCCAAGTTTTTCGGGCTTTGTATAAAATGCCTCCAATAACACTTCCCTACAGAAGCTCGCCCAGTCAACCGCTGTTTTTTTTGAGATCTTAACTTGTTCACAAATCAAGTTTAAAGAAGCGTTCGCCACCCATAAATTAATAAAAATTAATACTTGCAGAATAGTCATCTTGGTTTTTGCAAAGAATGTTCCTGCGCGTAGAGTTTTTGTATTTCCACATGGAACTCGTTTCTGTTTTCTGACAGACAATTTATTTCGGCAAGTCCATCTCCAACCATCAGTCCTAGAAAATCATATCATGATTATAGGTATATAATCAAAAATGTAAATAATTT
Organism: Zygogramma bicolorata; assembly: GCA_032362365.1. Lineage (NCBI taxonomy): Eukaryota > Metazoa > Arthropoda > Insecta > Coleoptera > Chrysomelidae > Zygogramma > Zygogramma bicolorata. The sequence goes on along the minus strand of JAVJAQ010003303.1, from coordinate 452,893 downwards.
TGTCTAAACTTACCTGTTGTCATCTTCAACGAGCGTCAAATATCCACCACATTTTGAACAAACATATTCACCTTCTTTGGGAATCAGCCCCCAACCTCTCAAATGAGTCACTAGTTGTTCCTTATTTTTACAAATTTCATCCGAATCAAGAATATTCATTGTGTATATTTCAAGATAAGCGTTTCAATTGAATGATAGTTTCAATCAATGTCAAAGTAACGTAATTTTGAAGTCTCGGCCAGAGTGATAATGAGATATTATTTTGAAGTCCCCACCAGAGTGTTACTAAGATATAATTTTGAAACTTTGGTATTATGAAAAAACATACTTACCATGAATGCAAACGCGTGTGATCCGAGAGATTTTGTAGTGTAGAATAAGAAAGCAGAATATGTCCATTTTCGAACTTTAAGGATCATAACTGTTCTGTTAGGACTATTAGTTTGTATTTAGTTATAATCGGCTGAAATCAACTCGTAGGAAGGTTTTGCGAAACTAGTCCTAGTAGCCGGTAGCAGAGATTTGTGCAGCATCCATCGAAGACAAAATAGTTGAAAATGACAACTACGAGTACTACTGGTAACAACACTACTGCAGTGGGTAGTGGATCTTATCCAAAAGTAAATCACCCTGATATGTTCGATTTTTCTAATCCGGGATCATGGCCTCAGTGGCGAAGACGATTTGAAAGGTATATGTCTGTTTCTGGACAAGATAAAAAGACTGATGAAGAGAAAATTGACCTCCTGTTGTACATTATGGGCGATATATCCGAAGAGATTTTGGTTACATTCAGCCCTAAACCTACTACTTATGATGCCATGTTAACTAGGGTCGAAAATCATTTCGTGCCAAAACATAATGTTATATTCGAGAGGTTTAAGTTTAATTCCAGAAGACAACTTCCGGGAGAATCAGTAGATAACTTCATACGTAGTTTATACTCACTAGTTGAGTCATGCTCATATGATACGTTCAACAAAAGTCAAGCAATACGTGACAGGATTGTTGAAGGAATGTCTGACAAGAAAACCTCAGATCACATGCAGCTACAAGCAAGTTTAACATTGGAAGATGCGGTGCGGATGGCAAAGCAGGCAGAAATTCAAGTCCAGCAGAGCAAAGAAATGTTGAATGGGCATAGACAGGTAGCAAAACTGAATGCTGGCGCCACACGTTATCATGGCAGAAAGAACCAAGAGAATCATAAAATTGAAACTGGAAAATGTGGATACTGTGGATTACAGTAACAAGTGCATGAAAATTGGACATTGGGCAGTGATGTGTCGAGCTTCGAGAAAGGTCAGATCTATACAAGATGAGACACCTGAATCATCCGAAGAGAACGATTTCTTGGGCTCACTTTTCATAAATAATTTAGATTCTAAAGAATGGGTCGTAGATCTGCATGTAACCGAGTTTGATAAAATCCTAGAGTTTTTGGTAGATTCAGGCGCCGACATCACTTGTGTACCAAGCAGTTGCATAGATAACTCTATTTTGTCAAATTTATGTCCCAATGTTAAAACAATATCGGGGCCTTCGGGTAATCTTTTGAAGGTCCTAGGAACTCATTCGGTAGAAATTATTCACCAAAATAATATTTGTTCAGCTGAGATCTATGTTATTAAAGATTTAACTAAACCAATTTTAGGTCGTCCAGAAATTGTTATGATGAAATTGCTTCAGTTTGCCGATGGGGTAGCACCAAGGTCCATACAAAAGTCAATCCGTGTTGTGCAGAGCAATATTTCTATGTCTTTAGTTTTGGAAAAATAATCTGTAACAACTAGGTACCATATACCATTACATTTTTCCAAATCTAGGGCTATTTTCTGCCAAGGGCGTTCTGGGAAACTTTCCTTCAAAAAAGGTTCTCTGGGATTTTCATTGTCAGAGGGCCTGACAAAAATAAACTGGATATTGATTTATTGCCTTACTACCAATTCAGATTTGACATAAGTTTTCAAGAAGGCTTTTTGATAAAAAATACCAGGATCATTGTTCCTCAGAGTTTACAGCTGAAATGTATCGAATTCATTCATGTAGGTCACCAAGGTGTTGTCAAATGTCGGGAGCGAGCAAAAGCTTCTGTTTGGTGGCTGGGTCTTTCAACACAGATCGAAAATTTGATTAAAAACTGTCCTGAATGTATTGAACATAGAACTAATCCCAGAGAACCTTTTTTGAAGGAAAGTTTCCCAGAACGCCCCTGGCAGAAAATAGCCCTAGATTTGGAAAAATGTAATGGTATATGGTACCTAGTTGTTACAGATTATTTTTCCAGATTTTTCGAAATATTCAAACTGAACAAAATGACCGAGTCCATCATCATTATCAAATTGAAGCAATTATTCAGTCGTTATGGCATTCCTGATCAAATTCGATCGGATAATGGTCCTCAATTTCAGTCAGAATTTCGGGAATTTTCACGAAAATATGACTTTCATTTTGAAACTAGTAGTCCAAAATACCCGGCTTCAAATGGGGAAGTAGAATCTGCAGTGAAAATAGCAAAAACATTGATCAAAAAGAATCCTAAAGATCTTGATCTTGCTTTGCTCTCTTATCGTACTACACCCCTTGCATGTGGACTGAGTCCCGCTGAACTCCTTATGAATCGAAAGCTAAGGTCTCACTTGCCGGTTCTACCAAGTATTCTGAATAAATCTGCCAATTCAGATATCATTTTGATACAATAAGCGACATAGAACTAGAGAATTGTCAAAGTTGTCTATTGGAGACAGTGTTTGGGTAACTGACATAAGACAATACGGCAAAGTTGTAGCTATTTTAGAACAACCTAGATCCTATATGATCGAAACTAGTTTTGAAAAATATAGAAGAAATAGGTGGCATCTCATTCCAGCCCCTTATTACAACTCAAATGTTCATATTCAAACACCGACTCCCACCTTAGAATCAGGTTGTGATTTTTCCCCACAGAAGACAAGTAATGAGAATGAAAGTGAATTATGTGATTATGAAAAATCGGTAAATGTAGAAAGTGGAACTGAACCAAGTACCACGCCTAGTGAAAATCATTCTGTGCCAATTCGTAGGTCCTCTAGGAACATCAAACCTCCTTCACGTTTTGAAGATTATGTTTTATAAAAAGGGAAAGATGTTCTGTTAGGACTATTAGTTTGTATTTAGTTATAATCGTTCTTTATAGAAGTCACGGAGCAACCCGTGAAGTGAGTTTTTGGGACTGACATGGGTTGTCACAATGACTTCTCTAGTGTACAAAAGTCATCTTGAGAATTGGATTGAATATAAAATAAAGTACTGAGAAAGCTGTCGATACTATTCTTTACATACCGAAGACCTGACAAAACAATTACTTGCAATTGTATACCATTCGAATATAAAATAGAACATTTTGGAGTTTTGGCAACATCGTACCAGTTATCCCCATGCAGCTGACAACTGTCAAATGACTGAAATTTCATAAATGATGGATCAGGTTGATGTCAACTTTATGACTTGTAGTTATTAAATTCTATTAATGAATGCAAACTGCATGAGATGTAATATGTACGAAAACATAATACTTATTCAAGAATAGTACATGTAGATATGATTTCGTAAATGTAGTGGTAAGTACAAGGATGATATAACAGTAAATCTAAGGTTTTTTTTTGTACCCTCCGCACATTAATTTTCATTGAAATAAGGTTTTCCTATGGTTTCCGCAGCAAAATTTCATGTTTTCCATTCATTTCAAGGTACCCTGAAGTTCCCCTGCGATTTTCATCAGAATCTGAGATTTGACGTGTTCTACACCTTTACCCACTTTGGAAATCTGGTGAACAAAATTCACTGAGAATCTTGGAAATCCATTCGGAACTCCAGGAGCTTCAGACAAAATATGGAGCTTTCCTTTAGATCCATTGCAGATTATCTGAGAATTATTCATTTCTTCCTGTTTCTTTTCAATGGTGCAGGTCTTTTCCGAAACTAGTTCAGATTAGTTTCTATTAGAGATCAGATACTCCATCCTTTCGGCTCGATGAGCTCTCGTTATTTTTGGGTTTTCTCTTTACTTCTTGGAATAGAGAAAATCCAAATGCGTTCCTCTCGGAATGTGCAAGGTGGAATTCTAATCATTCCAGTATATAAATCATCTATTTGATACACTTTGTAGTGAAATTACCTGTTCTGCTGACGACACTAACTTTTTCTGTGATAAGTTATCGTAACAAAGTCTGAAATCAGTTACTCTCTAGAATCCACGTCTAGAAATATATCACCCAACTTTTTCACATTATCTCGTCTTCAAATAAGGAATATTCAGTCCATAATATCACAGCCCTCTTCGATTAAAGTATCAATTGCAATATGTTACTGAAATTTAAAAAAGAAAATGCACCTCGAAATCATCAAATATGAAAATATACTGACTTTTAGTAGAGAGAGTAAAAAATTCACTCTTGAGTACTGCATTGATTTACAATCTGACATGACAATGTTATGATTGGTGTTCTCTGAACCATATGGACGTGAATGTTGACAAATGCAAAACAATGACTTTTTATCGCTCGGTAGGTGAGCATGAATTTGTGTATACTATAAATGGGATTCCGTTAGAATCCGTTTCCTCTTTACGCGACTCAGGCATAATCATGGATGTTGAGATGGACTTCCATCGTCATTATGAACATATGACGAATAGGGTATTCAAATTGCTAGGTTTTCTTTGTAGAACCACAAGGGTTTTCACAAACGTAAGTTCTATCAAAATTCTTTATTATTCATTGGTTCGGTCAATAATAGAAGATTGTAGCTGTGTTTGGTCACCAACATACGAAGTTCATTGTCAGAGTATAGAAAGAGTTCAAAATAAATTTTTAAGATGTATTTCATTCAAACTGAATATGCCACTAAACATCTATTCTCAATTTGAAATTCGCACTCGAGCCGATCTTCAAAAGCTCAGTACTCGTAGAATAAATACAAGCAGATATAATTTTCCTCCATAAAATATTGAATTCAAGAAACGATTGTCCAGAAATTCTTTCGCAAATAAATCTTCACGTTCCTCCCCGACATACTCGTAACAAGCAAGCATTCACTTTTGAATTCCATAGATGCAATGATGGAAAACATGCTCCCTTGTCTCGAATTATTTCAAACGGGAACTCAATAGATTTGGATTATTTTTATTTATCAGATGTAAGTTTCAGAAATAAATTAAGGGTTAGTGTATTGAGCTAACACTCACATTTTTGCATGTATTAGACTTCAAGCACATTATTTATTTTCTATTTGAGTTCAATGAGTACTTTTGAGCTTCTGTTCTTAGTTTAAGTTAAGATGTGTCGCCAAATGCACTCGTGTGAGTCATCAGTGCAACTATCTCTTAATGAATTCAAAACTGAACTGGATGGAAATAAGTGTTCCTTGACCTCAAAAGAGCATTTGAGACCATCGATAGGTCTATACTACTAGCCAAATTGAATATATATGGGATAGAGGGTACAGTGTACAATTGGTTATCTAATTATCTGACCAATAGAAAACAACGGGTAAGAGTGAAAAATATATTCTCTTGAGAAATTGAAAATGATGTTGGAGTTCCCAAGGGTAGTGTTTTGGATCCCCTTCTATTTATACTATATTTAAATGACATGCCATTGTTTGTTGATTGTGAATTTATGAACTTTTTTTGCTGATGACACTCTATTAGCATCCAGCGACGAGAACCTCGAGATGGCAATACAAAAAATGAATAATACTCTAGCTAGTGTTAACAAGTATTTGAAAATGAATAGACTCAAGCTGAATGTATTGAAAACAAAAGCGATGATAATCACCACCAAATTCAAATACAGCCAAATAAATCCAAATAATATTAACCTCAGCATTGATGATGAGAGAATCGAAGTAGTGAATTCAACTATATATCTGGGATTCCAGATTGATAACACTCTATCGTTTGATAAACATTTTGAGTTTATTCATAAAAAAATTCCAAAGAAATTATAATTTTTTAGTGAAATTGCCAATAATCTTTCTACCGAGTCGAAAATCACAGTCAATTCAGTCAATTGCTCAGCCTCACTTTGACTAGTGTTCCTCTATCCTATATCTATTTAATCAAAATAAATTGTCCCAACTCCAGAAGCTTCAAAATCGTGGTATGAGGATCATTTTGAAGTGCCGTAGAGACATCCCTATTACTATTATGCTTGATGTTTTAAATTGGCCATCTATTTCCCAAAGAATGTTATACTTAACAATTATTTTCGTATACAAAATATTGAACGAATTAGGATCATCCTATTTTGAACAGTGCATTGTCTTTTATCATGATATTCACCACTTCACCCGAAATAATAATGATTTATATATAAACAGAACAAATCACACAAACACCATGAATTATTTGTTTTTCGAGGGGTTTTGATCGCTTCAACAAGTTACCAAATGCAATTAAAAATAGCTCATCTCTGAACATGTTCAAAAACGAACTGAAGAAACTTGTTTTCAGAGTACAAATATGATATGTATTATGTGTTTGTTACCTGTAGCTAGAATTTTCTGTCTTGATATATTGTTATGTTAATCGTATGATCAACTCTGTAATGTATTCATCTATTGTTTGTCATATATTTCAAATAATTTCAATATGTACCACGTACCTTTCCTTCTTTTTGATGATTTATACTTTTTAGCATATTTGTATATTAGGATATCCTATTTCAATGAAGATCGATCTTAACAAATTATTCAAATTATTGTCTTCAAGAAATTATGCAATTTTTCAGCTCAGGAAAGTATCTAATCGGGATGCTGTATTATCCTATTACTATCATTAATGTACGGCGTATTGTGCTGGGGAAATAGCGCAGCGTCTCAACAAGTTTTTATTAATCAAAAACGTATAGTGAGAAGTATATCTGGCCTGCGACCAACAGACTCCTGTCGACCGTATTTCAAAACATACCAAATTCCAACTCTATACGATATATATATATCTTGTCTACAGCTTGCTTTGTTCACGATAACATTGAGAGATTCGAGACTTGGGGTGATATAAATAATTATAATACAAGAAACGCTAAACAGCTTTATATACCTTCCGCTTCACTTGCGATGATCAGAAACGGCCCAATTTTAACTTCTCTCAAAATATATAACCACTTACCTGTCCAACTCAAAGAATTGGGAAAACAAGTATTTCGGAAACAATTTAAGAAGTTTTTTCGGGGAAAGAGCTATTACTCCCTCGCTGAATACTTTGCTGACTTATTTTAATTGACTTGCCCTCTTTTTTCATCTACAATTTTGAAACTTTTTCAACTATGTACTAAGTTTTGTGATCATGTCATATCGGTGTTTTTTTCTTATTGTCCTTGACCAAGCCATGTAATTTTAGACCTGTATTTTATGAAATTTGACCATGGTCATGTACTCTGACAATTTCGATACTTGTTATCACAAGTCTGATGAAATAAATATATTTGTATCTTATCTTAACTGTGAAAACTTTTGTTCGATCAACTGGGGTTACCCGTCAATAAATAAATAAATGATTCGCTTCCTAGTTTTGGACTCATCTTCGACTCGTCTATAACCCAACCGTCACGAAGTCGTGTTCCGTGCACATGACGACCAACGGCACACCGGGATCAGTGCGAGAAACAGACGGCGGCGCAGCCGACAACACGTGTGAACAGAGCGTCGCAGCCACATACACGCCGCCCCTCGCTTTCGACGTCTCTTATCGACAACTTGATTTAGCGTCGATGGGTTTGCGATACTTTAATCAGTGCCCTTTCGACAGACACGCTCGCTCAATTAGGTTGATTGGTGGACCGTTTTTCTTTTCGGTGTCTTCGGCCGGTTCCCGTTGAGGAAGGTGAATGGAAAAATGATTTGTAGAATGGGAGATTTCGCGCTGAGAATGGAATATCACAGTCGGGCGATTCTGACATTAGTTGACGGTTACGAAATTCCTTCTGTCATATTTTGTTTGGATGGAAAACGTTTCCAAACTCTTTGAGATTAGGAAAAGTAAGCTTCTTCCGCAGATGATCAACGATAATCACAAGCACTGAAGGAGTAATTCGCCATGAGTCGAAAGTTGGTCCTTATTGAATGGTTGTGGTTCGATTCTCTATTTTCCAGGGAAGGAAGGGGGGGGAAGAGAGGGAGGATGAGTCATGGGACATTTTGGGGTCTATATTATTAACAATACCAAAACTTGTCGAAAACCTAGAATGACAATTTCAATCAACGTAAGGTAGGGTCAGCTGGGAAACGAAAAAGCCCATTTCCTATTCATTCCAAACGATTATGAAAAAGCTTCATGACAATATTATGTCAATTTCACTTCGAATCGCAGTTCACTGAAAGATTTTGATAACTTCGACAGTACATTATTATGTAGTAATCCTCCGAAATAAATTGATCGTTGACCCAAATTTGATTTGATTTTGTTCTCACAGCGACTGCCACAAAACTTTCTTCAAAATGCCGAAACTTCTCAACAATATCTCTCACAAATTTTCGTCCAGTATTTTTCCAGCTTTATTATGTTCCTCGTAATTGTATGCTGTCTTCTCTGATTACCTATTCGAAATATATGATTTGATGTTCATTCTCCTTCCAGATCACTATGTGTTTTTTTCTTCATCGTATAAATTCCCCCTTCAATTCTTTCCTTCTTTTATTTAATACCCACTTTCCATCCATATAGCTGTAAATCCAGTCAACTCCTCCGTAAACTCCCACCCTCGATTTTTTTGACAATAGTTTCAATATCGATTATATCCTCAGCATTCTCAGTTCTACATTTCGATTATTTCATAACTTTAACACCTCAATATGTGAAGTCATAGACTCACTTCAACTGTGACCCGGTGTTTCTTTGTTTAGACTACCAGGTACTTTTCTTTTGTTTTTTTGTATGTCCCATACTAAAAAATCTAACAAATTGTTCTTAAAATTGATGACGAACGTCAACCCTCAGAAGTCGAAACTTGTGCGAGCAATGGATTAACGAGGTCTTACCTTTCAACGTGCGATTACACAGCACTTTCATGTCAATTCCAGATAGGTTGATATGACAATAATTATGTGATGTTGATGTGAATGAAAACCCGAGTTCACAATACCAATGACTAGCAATCAATTCAGCGAAGTCTATTTTTGAACTATCCAAATTTTAAGTGGGATTTCACGAGTTCGAGAGTCCAGAATGAGAAATGATCTATGAAACTCTTCATGTTATTGTATGGCGGAATAGTGATAGGTAATCCATATTTCGTCATTTTTAGGTTGTCGATGTCGACACCTATTTTGATTTGTCAATCAAGATACATTCTCCAGAAGTGCGACAGTCAAATCAATTTTACTTTAACGAAAGTAAGCCCGATCTGGACGTTGCAAATTGGGGAAGGTTGTTATTATTATGCACATGTTCTTATCGAGTATGATCTCTTTAAAATAATTTATTCAAGAACCGATAATTCCTGTGCTTTTCAACCCATTCTTATTCAGATATTGATTTTCAGAAATGTAGTAACATGTGAAGATTCTTTATTTACGACTAATATATAATGTAAATATTATACTTGTGGTTTTTGAAGTATAATGCCATATATTAATCCCTTAGGGAATAATGGCGAGGGATTAATAGTCTTCATTCCCTCTTGTACTCCTATCACAAAATTTCTCGAATTAAATAATACCATGGAAACAATATAACCAAACTCAAAAGTGTCAGTGTCAAACGCGTAGTGTTTGTGTATTTGTATTAAAATGAATGAAAATGAAGAATCTTTCACTTGTACACCACCAGAAATTGTACAATTAGCTGCAGCAACAACATCTACCTTAATACCAGAAACATCGAAATCCATTTATAATAAAACGTACGCATCGTTCAACGGATGGCGTCTTCGAAACAAGGCAAACTCTTATTCCGAAAATGTTCTGCTGGCCTATTTCGCTGAATTGGGTGCAAAATACAAGCCATCTTCATTATGGTCATTCTATTCAATGATTAAATGTGTGTTGAAGATAAACCATGACGTTGATCTGGAAAAATACGAGCGTTTTTAAAAAGAAAATCTGAAGGATTTCAAGCAAAGAAATCTTCCCCGGAAGAAATTAGGAAATTTATTGACAGAGCTCCTGATGAAATTTTTCTTTTGCATAAGGTGAATGTTCATATTTAATCTGATCTATTCAAAAACTCATGTTCTTATTTGATTCAGGTTATATTAGTTATTGGAATTATGGGCGCATGCCGCTCAAACGAGCTTTATGAAATGAAGATAGAAGACGTGAAGGATTTCCAAACAGAGTTATTGATAACAATACCCAAGACTAAAACTAAAATTGTACGAAAATTCACCATAAACAGTACGTTTTACAATATTGTAAAGAAGTACATCGATCTCCGTCCGTCACATGTAGAAACCAATTCATTCTTCCTAAATTATCAAAAATCGAAATGTACAATACAACGTATAGGAAAAAACAAATTTGCAGACATTGGTAGACAAATTGCCAAATATTCAAACTTGCCAAATCCTCAAAGTTATACCGGCCATTGTTATCGCAGATCATCTGCCACTCTCTACATTGATGGAGGAGGCGATATAACTGGATTGAAGCGTCATGGGGGCTGGAAATCTACCCAAGTAGCTGAAGGATACATTGATCAGTCTATGAGAAACAAAACAACTACAGCAGATACTATTGCCAAACAGATAAATAGTAATGAAGCAACTTCTTCTTTTACAGCAACCGAAATTCCAAATATTCGTGTTGAAAACTCTTCCAAAGTTAATCATAATTTACGACCAATTCAGTTTATTAATTGTACTGTCACTAATTTAAATGTTGTTGACAAATAAAGTTGTTCATTAAAAATCTAAAATAAATGTTATTGACAAATAAAGTTGTTCATTGAAAATCTAAAAGAAATAAATTTGTCGTAAATAAAGTAGAGTATACTACTCGCAATAATGGCTATTATTGACTCGTGGTATAATCTACTATAAGAACTAGCTTATGTGTACCATAGAATGACAATAGAGAAAAGAAAAGGAAGTCGTGGCAATATTCCTAGAAATATGGCGTTGAAAACATTTTCAACACAAAGAAGAAGAAATAAAGAATATTTTGGACTGAGGTGGCCTTTACTTGATGGAAATCCATAGTTATTACGCTATAAGGTAGACACGATTAAATTTCCACAAAATTTATTGTCTTCGCGACATGTTTCGGTACACTGTACCTTTATCAAGCGAATGTATTTAAACACTAAATTATTCTTCGCTAAAAGTTCCTTAAATATATCAGGGCCTACTCTAATTATCTATGATTCCTAGAATAATACCACTGACAATGATGATGATTCCTAACTGATGCTGATAACTGATACTGATTCCTAATAATAATTATGATATCGGACCGTAGTTACTACTTATTGATTGAATAAGTTCAACAAAGGGGAACTATTGAGATCCAATTGATCATTTAGCAAACAATTTGAATTTTTTAATTTATTGATTTCCAAAAATTCTAAATAATTAAGTCTAATGCCCTTATTTTCAACATGCAGAATTTCGAAATTTTTATCGAAGTCATGGCCTTCCTCCAAAATATGATTGGCATATGATGAATGAGTTGTTTTCTTTTCATAATTCATACGATGTTCACGTATGCGGTTTTTGAATGGTCTACCTGTCTGGCCAATATATACTTTGGAGCAAGATCCACAATTCAATTTATAAACTCCTGATTTTTCATCTTTTATTGTTTTATCTTTGTTATTCTTGATAAACCTTCCCAACGTGTTATCTGTTCTATATGCTACTTTTAAATTTTGTTTATGCAAAAATGAAGCTACTTTTTCCGTAGCAGGTCCTGAATAAGTTAAGATTCTATAATTATTGTCATGGGTCCTCAAAGTGGGGTACACTTCTTGGATAGCTTTTCTATGTAGTTTTTTAGCAAGAATATTTTCTATTAATTTGACTTGATATCCATTGTTAACTGCTATTTGTTTTATGATATTTAATTCTTTGTTGAAATTGTCCACAGAAAGAGGAATGTTTACTAATCTGTGTATCATACTATGGTATGCTGATATTTTATGTTTATATGGATGTACCGAATTATTATGAATAGTGATATCAGTGTGGGAAGGTTTATGAAAAATAGCAAAGTGGTGTTTGCTGTTGGCTTTACCTATTGTCAAGTCTAAGAAATTAATTGAATTATCTGTTTCCATCTCTATTGTGAATTGAATATTTGGATGAATAGTGTTAATATATTTATGAAATGTATCTAATTGTCTGTTGGTGCCTTTAAAACAAACTATAACGTCATCTACATATCTGTACCAATACAAAAACTGTTGCGACAGTGGATGTTTATGAATTATATTTTCCAGATTGTCCATGAAAATTTCTGCCAGTAGAGGACTTAGCGGATTTCCCATGATCAAACCGTCAGATGAAGAGTATACTTTATTGTCAAATTGAAAGTAATTTTGTTCAAGACATATCGACAAAAGGTCTAATATCTCTTGTTTAATGAGCGGATTAACATGATTTTTATCTAGTAAACCTTCGACTAAGATTATGGTATCTTGTGGAGGTATACTAGGGAAAAGATTTTGAACGTCAAATGATATTAATTTTGCGTTATCTGGAACAGTTATGTCTGTTTTTTTTTGTTTAGGACATAACTGTTCCAGATAACGCAAAATTAATATCATTTGACGTTCAAAATCTTTTCCCTAGTATACCTCCACAAGATACCATAATCTTAGTCGAAGGTTTACTAGATAAAAATCATGTTAATCCGCTCATTAAACAAGAGATATTAGACCTTTTGTCGATATGTCTTGAACAAAATTACTTTCAATTTGACAATAAAGTATACTCTTCATCTGACGGTTTGATCATGGGAAATCCGCTAAGTCCTCTACTGGCAGAAATTTTCATGGACAATCTGGAAAATATAATTCATAAACATCCACTGTCGCAACAGTTTTTGTATTGGTACAGATATGTAGATGACGTTATAGTTTGTTTTAAAGGCACCAACAGACAATTAGATACATTTCATAAATATATTAACACTATTCATCCAAATATTCAATTCACAATAGAGATGGAAACAGATAATTCAATTAATTTCTTAGACTTGACAATAGGTAAAGCCAACAGCAAACACCACTTTGCTATTTTTCATAAACCTTCCCACACTGATATCACTATTCATAATAATTCGGTACATCCATATAAACATAAAATATCAGCATACCATAGTATGATACACAGATTAGTAAACATTCCTCTTTCTGTGGACAATTTCAACAAAGAATTAAATATCATAAAACAAATAGCAGTTAACAATGGATATCAAGTCAAATTAATAGAAAATATTCTTGCTAAAAAACTACATAGAAAAGCTATCCAAGAAGTGTACCCCACTTTGAGGACCCATGACAATAATTATAGAATCTTAACTTATTCAGGACCTGCTACGGAAAAAGTAGCTTCATTTTTGCATAAACAAAATTTAAAAGTAGCATATAGAACAGATAACACGTTGGGAAGGTTTATCAAGAATAACAAAGATAAAACAATAAAAGATGAAAAATCAGGAGTTTATAAATTGAATTGTGGATCTTGCTCCAAAGTATATATTGGCCAGACAGGTAGACCATTCAAAAACCGCATACGTGAACATCGTATGAATTATGAAAAGAAAACAACTCATTCATCATATGCCAATCATATTTTGGAGGAAGGCCATGACTTCGATAAAAATTTCGAAATTCTGCATGTTGAAAATAAGGGCATTAGACTTAATTATTTAGAATTTTTGGAAATCAATAAATTAAAAAATTCAAATTGTTTGCTAAATGATCAATTGGATCTCAATAGTTCCCCTTTGTTGAACTTATTCAATCAATAAGTAGTAACTACGGTCCGATATCATAATTATTATTAGGAATCAGTATCAGTTATCAGCATCAGTTAGGAATCATCATCATTGTCAGTGGTATTATTCTAGGAATCATAGATAATTAGAGTAGGCCCTGATATATTTAAGGAACTTTTAGCGAAGAATAATTTAGTGTTTAAATACATTCGCTTGATAAAGGTACAGTGTACCGAAACATGTCGCGAAGACAATAAATTTTGTGGAAATTTATTCGTGTCTACCTTATAGCGTAATAAATAAAGAATACATTTACAAGACAATTAGAGCACACAAGCCCTAATATCCCTTCGACATGACATAAAGAGATCCAAGGACCTGATTCTCCATTGCCCAATGTCGCATGCGCAAGAGCAATGAAAGCAATGCACTGATTTTGTCGCATGAGAAATTGAGTGTCAACATTTGTGAATCAGGCCCCAGGTCGTGTCTGTTGACTAGGAGATTGCATTGTTGCAACATATTATAACATATAAGAACCATTTTTGGACCTTTTCTATAAAATTCTTGCTGCTTTACGCGGCAGGTTACCACATTACCGAGGCATACTCTAGAAATCTAACTAGGGTATAGTGCAATTAGGTTATCAATATTTTTGAAAAATTCTGTGTTAAGTATCACAAATCCAAGTGACTTACATGCTTTGTTCATCAAGTGAGTAAAATGTTTGATAAATTCTTGATCCTTGATCCTTGCACTCATTTATCCTGCATAGTTCGCAGCCATTAAGAGCATACAAAAATTGAATTTGGTTAACTTTACGGGTGAAGGTACGGGCAGCACATTTATCAGTGTTTAAATTCACTCTGTTTATGTTAAACCATTTGCATACACTATTCAGATCTTGCTGATATTGTGCCCAGTTTTTTTACCTTTTACTGTTTAAAAAATATAGAGTCGCCCGCAAACAATAAACAGTGGGTAATGCTTTCCGGGAGATCGTTTTTGAAGATTGCAAACAGGAGGGGTCCAAGATTTCTCCCAAGGAAAATCCCTGATGTCGCAAAGAACTCACCCATAAAAAGTTATTTATCCTTCCACGTTCAGGCCTGGAGGAGAGATACGATTGCATGAATTTTAATGCATTTTTGGATTGTCCTAGTCTGACTAACTTGCATAAGAGTAGCGAGTGGTCAACCTTATAAAACGCTCAAGTGCAGTCTGTCATAACCACATCTACCCAGTTGGTTTATTGCTTAAGCTGCTGAATGAGTGAAAAACGCTAAGTGACAATGGATTCGTCAGGTTGGAAACCATGTTGTTCTTGCACATGGCTATTTCCGAAATGTTCCAGAATTTCATTGAAGAGATTTTTTTAATTTGATATTACATTCAGAATTCTGATCGGCCTGTAATTTGTAACATCGGTCTCATCTTCGTTTCAAAATATAGGGGATACTATGGGATACTTCCGGCAGCCACGGAAAGTGTTGGTTTTCGGTGAAAATACATCTGGTTCCGAATGAGTTGTAATGTTATGAAGGCTAATCTTTTTGCATCCGAATTTTGCTTTTCTTTCCAGGAAATATGTATATTAAAATCAAATTTTCTCGAATTTTGATCAGATCCGCAGAAAAAATTACCTGAACTTGACCTTGCCTCCCAATTAGCATATCTTATTGGCCATCCTTGGTTTCAGATTATTCCAATGAAATATATCGTGGTAAGTGGAAAAATTGATGTTAAACAAGTATTGAATAGTATTGAAAAAAAATATTTCAATATGAATATTAACTCTCAATGAATATCATAATTACAATATCGGTTTATATTTAATAATATCAGTTTAATAATATTTAGATATTTTCTTTGCATATCTTATTTTCTTTATTGGAATTTCAATATCTGTTCAATATTGTTCGAGAAAATAGCTCTCAATATTGAATTATTAATTGAAGTATCATTATCGCATAATATTGCAAGATAGATGTGCTTATTTTGATATTCGTTCAATACTGTATTCATAACTGAGATATCAGTATTGGTGATACGATATTGATCATGACTTATTATCAGCAAAACACCAAAAATGTTGTCAAGACTATTTTACACACTAAGTTTTATATAAGAATCCGCCTTCT
This sequence comes from Zygogramma bicolorata, assembly GCA_032362365.1. Taxonomy (NCBI): domain Eukaryota; kingdom Metazoa; phylum Arthropoda; class Insecta; order Coleoptera; family Chrysomelidae; genus Zygogramma; species Zygogramma bicolorata. The sequence goes on along the minus strand of JAVJAQ010003303.1, from coordinate 436,835 downwards.
CATAAAATAGTAATTATTTAGTGCTACTCCAAATCGGTCTTCACTATAACCAAATTTTTGTCTTTTTCTCTTCATGCATGGAGTCTAATGATTTGTCTAGTATATGGGTGTTACTTAGGTAATATAGACTTCAATGGATCAGCTAACCATATCTCACAGGTACAGGTCGTCGGCCAGCAAAAAATAAGAATACTGACAATCAAAAAAATTATACCCGCATTAAAATCATGAATGTTGCAGTTAAAGTTGCGTTTGATATTCGTTTCAGTTCAAATCGCAACGAAGTGTATCTCAATAGTTCAAATATTACTTTCATCCAACAGAAATAACGTAAACAAACTTCCTAGGTATTTTCAAAATCTCATATTTACACGTGGCGCACAGCGTTGGGTGTCCACGTTGGGCGCCACGTGAAATGAGAATATTTCAAAAACACTCAGGAAGTTTGTAACTGTCATTTTTTTTCAGTGAAACAGAAAAGAAAAACTTTTTTATATTCAATATTCATATCTCTATGGAGTGTTTCTCAATGAGAATTTCAAATAACGCTTCAGCTCGATGGAAATAACGCGAAATAAGTAAGATTTCAGACTATTTTCGTAATCTGGTCCGTTATAGGTTCATCAGCTGAATTGAAGAAACTAAGAAATGAACTATCCAAGGGGTTGGAAACAGGAGCAATTCCGAAAAAAAACGCATCTACGTAATTCAAACAATTTCCCCACTTACAATCCCGAAAATCGGTTTCAACATAAAGCAAAATATATATCTTAGAATCGGTAACGACGTCCTTATCACTGACAACACACCTTTTTCGATGGTACGTATTGAGTCGTCTTAGGCTGGATTCAGACAGATCCGAAATCTGATCGTACGACGATCAGATAGCTTTCTGATTGGTCCAAATTGGTCTGAATTCAAATTTAGATCAATCAGAAAGCCATCTGATCGTCGTACTATCGAATTTCGGATCTGTCTGAATCCAGTCTTAGGCGCGTGAATGCGCAAAACCTTTTCACAAGATACTATGAGCTTATACAGGACAGCTTAAGGGCGTTCACAGCCTTCGCGTCGAAGGCTGTTACATACGGCCTTCGGGTCAGGAAGGTCACTTAGATGAAGTCCAGCCAGAACAGCCAATAGTTTGAATCCAAATTTGTAATGAGAAGAAATAGTCCTTGGGTTCGTGGGGAATCACATAGTAGATATTGACCCAGGTTTCAGCTCGGTTACAAAAATGAATTCAAATTCAAAAGTATAACCCCCTCTCAGGAAGCGAATGATATAGCTTCAGTAATTCAACGAAATGGAATTCAATGGCCCAAAACGATCATCTAACTCAAATATTTTGTAACTTTCAATCGAGTCGAGTATTCACTTCATGGTCGAAAAATAGTTATATACAGTTGCCTGTAAATTTTTCATATATTAGGGTTCATTAAACGGTGACAGTTGTTTCGCTCTGCAATAGCTTGCTCAAGCAGGAACATCAATTCTTGATGAATGAGAAATTTCCAAAGATGTTCATTATACTTCCAGAACCTACTTTCAGTAGATATATAATGAATTCGAAATTTGCAAATAGTTTTGTTTGGTGAAAATAAGGGACATGATGAGTTTTGGCCTGATACCTACTTTCATTTCATTCAAAATATTTCAGTTTAAAAGGCATTGTTTAAAATGAACGGTATATTGCAGCTTTCAAGCCTTGCAACTCCAAGATGGCTGAATGAGAGTCTTTTCTCCATAATTTATTGAGAGGAAATTGCCTTATGAGGTTAAGTTTGTATGTCGAGTTTCAAATCACCAGTTTCTCCACATCTACTGTAGAAATATAATGATGTCCATTTTATTACTTCTCCTTTTTTTATTTCATCATCATTGTGATGAATGAGGTGACCATGTTTTGTTTAGAAAAAATCGTCGGCATTCGTGAAATAATAATTCATATATTCTGGGGATTTTTTCTAAGACCTGGAGGACAGCAAGAGTTCAGCCAGTTTCAAAAAAAAAGGAGAAAACTTTACCTTGTAATTATAGATCAATTGCATTGCTTTCTATCATTTCCAAAGTCATGGAAAAAGCAATCAGTATGAAGCTCATCAGATATCCGGATAAATGAGGAATAATGAATGATCGACAATACGGATTCCACCATCAAAGATCAACCAGTGACTTATTCGCTTATGTTTCTCATATTTGGCAGCATTCAATCAAGAAATTCGGAGAAACGATAGCTGTTGCACCCGATATGTCAAAAGCGTTTGATCGAGTTTGGCATCGGGGTCTCCTTTCTAAGCTGCCGTCTTATGGTTTGCCTCGTCAGTTGTGTGCTTTGTTCAAGAGTTTCTTGTCTGATAGGTCTCTGTATGTGGTTGTTGATGGAGTATCATCTGATATTCTCCCAATAAATGCAGGTGTTCCACAGGGTTCAGTTCTGGTGCCCACTTTGTTTCTGCTTCATATCAATGATTTGCTCGAGAAAACATCTTGTTCAATACATAGTTTTGCGGACGACAGTACTCTTCATAGCAGTTTATCTTCCAGAGTCCCCATACCAGCTCGAGGAACAAAAATTCAAAGAAACATTCGCGTCAATAAAATTAACGACGACTTGGTAAAAATAATAGAATGGGGTAACATGAACTTGGTGGAATTCAATGCTACGAAAACCCGGGCATGTCTCTTCTCAAGAAAAGCCGATCTATCATCATCAAATATTCAGATGTCAGGAGTAACTATTCCTACAAAATCAAGTATCTCGATGCTAGGAATTACGATCAGTGATAATCTCTCACAGGAAAACCATGTGAGATCGATCGCTGAAAGTGCTTCCCAGAAACTTTGATTTCTGTTTCGTGCGAAGAAATTCTTCACTTCTCGTCAGCTTCTAATGATTCACAAGGCTCAGATACGACAGTTCTCATGTTTGGAGTTCGGCACCGAAACATTCATTGAGGATTCTCGATTCTATTCAGAGAAAGGCAATTAGTCTTGTTGGATTCTCGATTCTATTCAGAGGAAGGCAATTAGTCTTGTTGGTGATTCTTCGCTCACAGACTCGCTCTCTTCATTGGAACATCGTAGAAGGGTTGGAGACTTCTATAGATATTTTCACGGTCGGTGCTATTCTGAATTGTTATCAATCGTTCTACCCTTGGCAATATCTACACGGATGACTCGACGAGTACATAATTCCCACCCCTTTGTTGTGAATTCGGAAACCTGTCGAACCTCTCTTGCTCAGGGCTCTTTTTTCAATAAAACAGTTGAGCTTTTGAACTCCTTGCCAAAAGAGGTTTTTCCTGAGGCTCACAAACTTCAGAAATTCAAAGTAAATATTAATTCGTATCTCCTGTCCTTTGATTCACGCGGTGTTCTTTGAACATTACAGGACTTGCCTTTCGTGTGAATCTGCATATAAAAAAAAGACATATCACACCCAACACTGAGTTGTGTCTAGCATCCTTGAAACGCCCTTGAGAGACAAAACTCCCAACATCTGAATTCTCGAACAAAAGTAAAAACACAGATGGGCCCGAAAGAGCTGTAAACCCTTTGGTATAATGCGTCTGGGCTGCCGCCGCACCGTACAAGAAATGGTGATAGCGTCGGGATCACGGAAAGCGTAAATCACTCAGGAGTATATGGAGATTTACGCCTCGAGCGACATATCCCGCTCCCATACTGAGTAATGGGCCGGTGCCGCTCGCAACCGATATTCAATATAGCACAATATCTCTATAAAAGATAAAAGTTGTCAAGGGGAACGGAGTAAATACGAATTAGGTGGTAGGAGTTAGAGCAGAGGATGCAGATGTGGGGATTTGTCGCGGAAAAATACTGACTCTTAACAGACGGTAGGTGCTAGTAAACACGTTCTATTACTTTCTTGGTGCGATAGGATAAATCCGTGTCGAGCTCGAGTCGGTAAATATGCATTACATTGGCTTGGCTTCGAGATGATCCATTTAATCCTGACGTGGGGTGTAGAACAGTGTGAAATAAGAATAGCCGAGAGACTGATGATTTATATATTCCACTATTTTTGACAGGGAAATTAACCAAACATGAATAATGCAGTTCATATAACGAGCAGGAATGGTGGGACGCACGATGCGAAAAGAGGAAACGACAGTATCTCAAAAAGGTCGCAATTTTGAGGCCGTTTTCAGATGGTTCCTACTCCGAACCAATAAGAAAAAAGAAATTCTTTAAAACAAGTATATGTCCAAATATATATTCCATACACAGATATTTCATTCCCAAGTAGAAGAATATCCTTCTCTGTAACGGATATTGATTCGTGATTTCGTTTTACACAACTTTGTACCGCAAATATACTGACACAATTTGTGTCGGAGAGGTAATATGAGTGGAATTTTTCTGAAGGAGATTGGATTCATCTAACTTCATTCTGATCATTTTTCATATCGCTCCTCAGAAACTATAGGCAAACGCCAATTTCATAATGAATAAAATGTTGCTGAAACAGTAATAATTTGTCAGTATCTCAGGAAATATTCGGGAAACACCGAAGTTTTGCAAAATTGTCATATTTCTACTGGCTTCATTCCAAGGAATATTTTATAAGAAATAACATATCCCTTCTGATGTTTTTTTCACTTCAGTATTCTTCTAAACGAATTTTCACTATAACCAATGTTTCATTTTTTCACCGGTTTATTTTCATGCATCTAAACGTCTTGAAGCCATGATCATCTCATTTATTTACTATTTTCTATCATCGCTATAATTTATACTTCTACGCTCATGTTCATAATTTTTTACTATTTTTGTATTTATTTTGGTTTCCTTGTTTTTCAGAAACATCATTCGATGATACGATGTTATCAGAAATTCCGATGAATTCAACTATTGAATTAATCTTCCACTTCACTGGAGTTCCAAACGCCTGTTTGTTAATTTTATTGTTCTAAGAAAAATGAAGAGACGTTCGAATCTTCCACAGGAGCGAAGATCGGTGTAATCCTTGCAATGTATGTTATGAATGACCTGCTGGATATGTTCTTGTACGTCTCACCTTTCACTTTGTTTTTCACCAAAGAATATGTGGATGACCTGAATCTAGATCTACCACTATACGGACCTGCAGAAGAAGAAGTTTTCAATAGCTATGACCCATACATACATTTTACCATTGAATGTGGAAATGAGGAACAAATTGTTTCCTGAGGATAATATCAATTTCATGTAGTGGTAAAGAAAATCCTATGAGCAGTGGAAGAATCATGAATTATCACTCTCACCATAAACAGTCCATCACAGCTAATTTGGTCAAGCAAATGGAGCATCGAATACTCTGTATTTGTTATTCTCCTTTGCCACAACAGAATTTGAAAACTGTCTATTCATTGATGATTCGTATCCTTTTACTTCATTGAACAATAATATGTAATACTTTTACCAACGATCTTCATAATTTAACAAATAACACAAATAATGAAACATTTTCGTCATACATTACTTTTTGGTAAACTGATATTACCATTTAAACATATTCTGGTCATTGTTTACTGATACTTGAACCATTTTAGTACCTTTCTCTTTGTCTTTCACAAACATCTGACCAACCAAAGGTTAGGAGAAAAATATTGTGCTATAATCTCTAAGCACTCTCCAATCATGTGTCGTCAATGTCTTGTTAGTGATGAAGAATATGTGCTATTCTATGAGCAAAATAAAACCAAGTCAGACTATGTTATTTTTCAGTTATTTGCTGTTTTTGTTAGATTTGTATAACTTCAATATTTATTGTACTTTTCATATTCCACAAATTCACAAGGTCGGGAGCCTTCGCCAAATATGTTACTTCTATGCGTCCACCAAATTTAACAGATTTTTCGTAACACTACTTCCATCTCATTTCCTCTCGAATAACCCGTTATATTCTTGTAGTTGCTCTTGTAACTATGATGGAGGGTCATGTTCAATGGAGGGGGCAAGTCAGGTTTCTGTTCAAGATCTCCGATCATTCTCACTTCCTGTTCCCGAACTTCTTATCTTCGTTCATCTCTCGTTGCAGACGATTGAGCAACTTGTTTCTTATCTTGCTTTCTTTCAACCTCGTGTTGTTGAAATAATGTTTTCGGAGTCCATCTCTTCGTCATTATTCTTCCTAGATTGTATTCCCGTTAACCTTTCTATATACCACCGCTGTGGAAAATGTGACCCACAGGGGGGTTTTCGGAAATGATTTCTTCGAATCAAAAAATGTAATAATCCGATATACGTAATCTCACTTGAGTGAGATTTCAACTCTACACCTTTTGTTTTCCCTTCTTTCCAACTATCGGCTTGACCTAAATCAATCCTGCTATGGCTTAGTCATTGATGGAGAGCCCCTTTACCAATTTCAATCACTGTTCCTGACATTATATTGAAACATAGTCACGATATACTCAATACACATATAGGTATATGATATCGAAGACAAACAAGGTTGTCCACTAAGAACTACTAGCACTCATGAATTTTCAGAAAAGTGTCATATTTTCTCTGGGAGTACAATCGGTAGCAATATATTCGGTAGAATGATTCCAGAGGTAGAAGATAGATATTCTAGAGAAATTTGAAAACATTTCTTCACGAGCATTTCTCCTTCATCTTCCCAGTATTCAGTTGGACGCCTACTGAGAACGATTTTTCTTCAATAATTTCGTGTTGGCACTGATATCTTGTTCAACATTCCATTAGTCCTCTTCATTCTGGAAGGGACTTACACTCTGGCAAGGATTCGAAAAATACTTATTCTTTGATGATCCTACTGGTCCCAAACTTTGGATGAATAGATCGTTCCAGCCAATGCGGACACTGGATATCACCACGAAGAATGCCCTCAATGACAATCTTGTCTATTTCATATCGATTGCGATGAGCTGACGTATTTTTCAGCTCGTTCTTCAATTGTGGAAATGCGTGAACGACTTTGATTACTCGTCGCATTCGTATCACAAACTAAGATTATGAAAAAATGAGATATTAGTAGCTCTCGATATATGTGACAATTACAGGATGAATGCTTGAAGGTGAAATAAATACATAACGATCCTACTGTCCATTACTGCGAAGGTTCCAAACTTTGGGTGAATCGATCTTGTGATCCAATGCAGACACTCTGTTTCATACCGATTGATGACCTCGCGTACTTCCATTTCTTCCTTCAATTATGCAAATGCAGAAAGAGAACGACTGCGATTACTTGTCACATTCGTATCAAAACCTCAGACAATGAAAAAATGGAATAGGAATATTAGTAGCTCTGGATATATGTCAATTACAGGGTAAATGCATGATGATGAAATAAAATAGAAAAGAGGTTTTCAGAAGTTGCAAGTGGAAATACAATCAGGACAATCGAAACTACATATATATGTTAATAATTTTTTCTGAATAATTTTTATTTTTCATTCATAACTTTCACAACAGTATCTCTACATGGGAAAATTCAGTGAGGTTCACTAGGAGTTGTTAAAGGGAGTATGAACCAGAAAATAATTCACTTCTATTAGGTTTTGAATGTAGGAAATGTTTTTGATGATAATTAATTTTTGTTGCCCGAGCCTTTATAAATGAATTGTGCAATGGAAGAAGAGAGTTATTCGAAGAGGATCTGAACGGAATGTTTTGGACCGGACCGAAACAGAGTAGGAATAGGAAATGGGGATAGCAATATAATAAAGAAACTCATTCAAATTGACATTGAACATTGATTATTTTACATTGGTGAATTCGATTAATGGAATTCCAAGACGAGAGTAAAATCACACGAACAAATCAAATTCATTCAATATCAAAGTCGTAGATACAAAAGTACTGGTTTGTTCTTTATTACTCAGTACTTGTTTTGATTATATGATTCGAAGGTTTCGTTGGAATTTCGATCATAATCATTACACATAATCAAATACATTAGCAAGGTATCACCAAGTGAATCTCAAAACTCGCTTATTTATGGCCGCTTATTTTGAAGAGGATGTTTCTATTTAGTTCAGAAAAACATGAATGGTTGGTACTTGATTCATTCAGGAACTGAATTGAAGCAAGTGATGCTATCAATTTTTCCTTTATATATTGATTTTTGATATGTTAAACATCCTCACAGATCATTTGTGAGAATAGTGTTACGATTTCTTTTTTGTAAGATACGCTCACAGCATTTATTGTATCCAGGTTCTGATATGTTACGTACAGCAGCTTGTTTCTATACAAAAAATATTTATGATATGTTGAACTCACATTATATCCATGGGCAGGTTCCCTACTTTATGCAAATGAAATGGACCGATCCTAGATGAGAAGGATCGTGTGGGAATAGTTAGATAGCTTTCATTTTTTTATGACTTCGAAACCTATCAGTAAGTAGGCCTTGATACGCCCCTTATCCCATCGCGGCAGAATCTTTCCTCAATAAAACAGAGAGGAATCATCACGAAAAAAAAAACATTCACTATTATTATATCAGCCACCTCTGCACAGCGATGACGATTCCTGACGGAAAAGCATCTAGAAATATTGTTCTTCAGACCCAAGACCTCCACTTCATTTCTGTCAATTTCTCGTTCTTTGGTTCTTCTCTCAAAGTACAATCGGTTGACAAATTGAGAAGTTTGTGCCCTTCAAATAACAAGATGAATTCGAGCAATATTATTTGACTGTTATATGAACTTTCCATCCACTTCTATTTTCCACTGAAATGAAGTTATTTTGATGTTTCCCGCCATCATTTTCCCTGAATGTTTACGCCAATGAGGCTTCATAAATTGTGCAGCACTGCCGGACAATGCTGACTAAATTGTGTGGATTTTACACTCCAATCTGACCCTTCAAATTTTAATTCCGTTGAATTTATTTACTCATTTGTATAAAGATCCCGTTTCCATGGAAATTCATCAATTCTTGATTCGATGGCACTATATAACTCGAGTGGATGCTAGAAGCAACACAATGAAAGATCATTAATTCATGTGAAAATCGCTACAAATTGCGAACAGTAGAGAGCAGAAAATATTTTATTTCAGATTGGTCTGTTCGCATAAATTTAGTCTTATAAAACTCACCCTAAAGGTATCAGGTGGTCGAGGAATCAATCATTATGGATATTTAATTCAAATGAATCCGATTATATCCAACCACTATACCAGTATGAAAATATATGTTCATGTAGGTAACAGATATTCTTAGAATGACGAACTCACTGAAATTCGTTCAACATGAACTGAAGAAACAGAGCAATGCAGGATGAATGATACGAAATATATACTTGAATAACACGAATAAATATCTATAATTGTTACAATTCGCACGTCATTAGGGGCGTCGTTGAATTCTGAAGTACATTGTAGCCAGATTATCACAGAATGGGCGTCGTTGGATTCTGAAGTACATTGTAGCCAGATTATCACAGAATTATGAACTTTCAGATAATAATTCAAGTGACGTAATGATTATGGAAGGAAAATTATATTAAATTCTCACAAACCTTTCTCTTGATAGATATGTGAAATGGGTAACATATGATCATAGTACACCCCCCGTATGTCAGTTAGATTTCAAGTTCTCCGCTGGACCACCGTGCTGGGTAATCGCAAGTTAAAAGGTAACGCCTCGTTGATCCATTGCAGGCACAAGTTTCTACTTCTGAGAGTTGGCGTTCGTCAGCTGGTTAACGGAAACAAACAATTTTATAACAATTTTAGAACATGGAAAGCGGAATCTTCTGGTTTCGCCGAGAGTGATACCAACATTCGATTTTTAACACCGTTTATATCATTACATTTTTACAATATGCCTAATTAACTGAATGCAATGATATCACATGAGTGCCATTTCAGGCGTTAAAATTTTTGATAATTCAATTTTAGTTTTCCATTTTAGTATGCCATGGTGGTTCCGATTCATTCCAATTGACCCGTCTAATGCTAGAAAAATTGAAATCTCGTCAAGAATACTAAACTGCGTTTTTTATCGTTATCGATTTTGGAGTTGAACTCAATTTTCTCGAATGGAACCATATTGGTACCGAGGTGCTATAAATAAGGAATTCATTCATACCTGGTAATAAAATCTGTGATACAATCAAAATTACAGCTGAAAGAAAATAAGAAAATGCATTCATCTTGTTCTTATTCAGTGTTAAGACTAAGGAGGCTTTGGAAACAACAATATTGCTTCAGATTTTTGAATAAATATCTTTTGGTTTATCGGTGTTTTTATTGTGTGTTGAAAAAGTGTTTACATTTGTTGTTGCAGCTAGAAACCTTGATGCCACCCAATTTCCTGACAGACAATGTCCAGCGAGAAATTATGTTAATAGAAGTTGATAAGATTCTTTTTTCAAGGCAAATTATGTTTGAATGCAATAAATTGGAAATTCGTCTGAAAATGGTAAAACGAATCTTGCACAAACATATTAATAAATGGAATGGATGGAATATTGCAATTAGATCTTGCAAAACAATGTGTAGCCAACCAATGCTTATATGCGAACGCCGTTACACCCCACGAAGATTTGGAGTTTCGGATAAGTCGCGCAATTATAATATAACAAACCAGCAATTAGCGAAAGATCTTCAAGAAACAGCTATGCGAGTTCGGAAGTGCATTGACGTTAATGTACAGCATTTCGAACAATTGTTGTAATGTTTTGTGTTCATTTTTTGTATTTCAAAGCCACCGTAATAACTTCTTGGCATTAGAACAAAAAAATTGTATTTTCTCATTATTTTCAGCTGTAATTTCAATTAGATTCATCGCATATTTCATTATCAGGTATGAAGTAAATCCTCATTGGGAGTTGTAGTCAATGGTACCATGGTTCCATTTGAAAAAATTGAGTTTTACCCCAAGAAACGAACGATCCCCTTGAGGAACAGGGCGAAACCTCATTGTAACTAGCCTTCCTCTGGTAATGCGGGGCTCTGTCAGAGGTGACCAACCCCTTCCCCTGCTACTCGTGGGAACACACATGGACAAGGAAAAAAGAAACATAACTAATCCTGAGGATGGACAGAAATGCTCACCTCAATCTAAGGCGGTGACTGGGGATGGACAGAAATGCCCACCCCAACACACTGCTCGGAACGAGGCTGGACATCGAAGATCACCTCAGGGCGAAATTCAAAGGCCAAGGCGAAAACGCATCTGCGGCGCCGAGGCCAAAAGGAGGAAAAGGGCAAAGGAGGCAGAGAAGGCTGCAACCACAAATGCACCTTCCCCCACCTCCACCCCACCTCCAAAGACAAGGGCACCTCCTGCGGAGAGAGCCAAAGGTTCCGCCTTGTATAAAGGCAAAAAACCGGCGGCTACCTCTTCAGGAAAGCGTCCCCACCTGAGTACCTCCACGGAGGGGACACCAAGAAGGTCGAAGAAGCCGCGCAGCGACGGAAATGTCGCTGCACCTTCCAAAACCTTTGCGGAAGCCGCCTTGAGATACCTCAAGGTGGCCATCATAGACGAGACTAACCCGTACGGTAAAATTACCGCAGAACGGGAGAGCCTCGTCAAAACTCAGCTGCTGGAGGAGTTGGACAAGTTTATCTTCTCCGCCTCCAGCAGCAACACCAAAGCGCCCACGTTTAAATCGTGGACATACTCCGGTGAAATCATCAGAGTGGTCTGCGATGACGACGCGACGCTACAGTGGCTGAAAAAAGCCACAAAAGACCTCAAGCCGTGGGAGGAAGCATCGCTGGCGGTCGTCGGTGTGGATGAGCTCCCAAAGCTTACCAAAGCCTCGCTCTGGATCCCGGAGGACGTCCACAAGACGACATCCGGTGAGAAGGAGAGGGTGCTGGGTAGGCTGAAGGCGCAGAATCCAGACCTGAGGATAGCGAGGTGGTGCACTTTCCACCATGAGGTGAAAGTGAACCCTCAAGGACACCTCTTCGTCTTCGGAATCGGAGACGAGGATATGGCTGTCCTAAAGAAAAAGTCAATGAGGATGAGCTACGCGTTTACCTCATTGGCAATAAGGGTAACTAAAAAGGAAGGTACCTCTGAAGACCCGAGGTCCTTGGAAGTCGAGCCACCTAGAGTGGATATTGGCACCGAGGTCACCAAGGGTCCCGAAAAGGACGTCGAAACGTCTGCAAAGATGACAGACGACGACCTGACGGAAGAGGCACCTGACAAAAAAGAGGCCGTCGCTCCCCTACCGGGGGAGCAAATGGACCTAGAATAATCTTAACCCGAACGACCTCTTCAAGGACGTCGGAAAAAAGATTAAATTAATACAATGCAACCTCCAACACAGCAGGGCGGCTACGGCAACACTATGTCGCCGCCTTGATGTGTTGGAGGATGCAATAGCTTTGATCCAGGAACCCTGGATAATTAAGACCAGAATTACTGGTTTCGGTAACTTGACTGGCCAAATTTTTAGCTCACCAAGCAATCAACAACCCAGGACAGCCGTTTACGCTCCCAGGAAATACAGAGCCTCTCTTATGGCACAATTCTGCACCTCAGACCTAACTGCGGTTAAAGTGGAATGTCCAGACGGAAAGGGCAAATATACGGCGTTGATACTCGCATCGGTGTACCTCCCCTCAGATGCAGCCACTCTACCACCCACAAGAGAGATGGAAGTGCTAGTGGACCACTGCCTAAACCAGAGAATGGAGTTGATTTTGGGCTGCGACTCAAACTCTCACCACCTGGGCTGGGGCAGCAAGGATATCAACGCCCGAGGTAAGTCTCTTTACGAATACATAATTAAGAAAGACCTAGCAATCTTGAATAGAGGCACGGAGCCGACATTCATTAACGCCCGTAGCCAAACATTAATAGATCTTACGCTGGCGACAGCCATGATATCAAATAAAATTCAAGACTGGCAAGTGTCTGATCATATTTCTATGTCAGACCATCGCTGGTTGACTTTTACGGTAAACCAGGATCTCAGGACCACTGTGAAATCCCGCGATCCGAAGAGGACGGATGTAGCTCTATACAATCGACTCTTAAAAGGAGCTCTGCGGGAGACAGAGGCCCTGACTCCTGGCAATAGTGAAGAATTGGAAAGGTACACGTTATCTATCCAAAACAAAATAGACATTGCCTATAAGGAATCCTGTCCGATGAGGATGGTACAGACAGAAGGCACAACCAATAAATGGTGGTGCCCTGAACTGGAACACCTCAGAAAGACAGCGAGAACGACCTTTAACAAAGCAAAACAATCAAAACTCGAAGAGGACTGGGGAATATATAAAGCCAACCTCAGAGAGTTCAAAAAAGTCTGCAGACAAAAGCAAAGAGAAGCCTGGAGAGCCTATTGTGAGGCAATCGAAGATTTCCCGCAAGTCTCGAGGCTACAGAAGGCACTCTCAAGCGACCACCATAAGAGTATCGGCATCCTGACGAGGGAAAATGGCGACAAGGCCGCCAACCTCCGAGAAAGCGCCGAGATTCTTATGGAAACTCACTTCCCAGGTTCTGTCTTCCCAGGAACGACGAACCGGACGGAAGTACCAATAACACCCTCACAATACGACTGGCAATTTGCTAGCACTATAATTGATGAGGACAAGATAAGGTGGGCCATATCGGGCTTTTCCCCCTTCAAAGCACCAGGACCTGACGGTATAAGACCAGTCCTACTACAATGGGGACTGGATATTCTCATGCCGCACCTGGTCGGAATATTCAGAGCCTCATTAGCTCTGAGGTATGTTCCCAGTAAGTGGAGAGAAGTACGAGTGGTGTTTATACCCAAACCAGGAAGGATGGACTACACCTTACCAAAAGCATTCCGACCAATTAGTCTCACATCGTTCTTTCTGAAAACAATGGAGAGGCTGTGCGAGCGGTTTATAAGAGATGAAGTCTTAGTTCACAATCCACTTCATCCATATCAGCATGCATATACTCCGGGAAGGTCCACTGATTCGGCCCTTCACCAAGTGGTTGGCAGAATCGAGAGATCATTGGATAATAAAGAATCCACCCTGGGTATATTCATAGATATCGAAGGAGCGTTCGATAAAACGACCTTCCCAACAATCACCCAGCAACTTAACTCCAGGAATATACCCCTGGTAGTAGGAGAGTGGATACTCAAGATGCTCTCTAGTAGAGCAATAAGTATAAATGTAGAAGACATTACTGTGAGAGGACTGGTCATGAGGGGATGTCCGCAGGGAGGGGTTTTATCACCCCTTCTTTGGAACATAGTCCTGGATACCCTGATAAATCGCCTCAACGGTAATGGTTTCTACACAATTGCATATGCAGATGACATAGATATTCTGCAGACCGGCAAATTTGTGAACACACTGTGCGATAGAGCGCAGGATGGTCTCAAATTAATAGAAACATGGTGTAAAGAACACTCACTGTCGATCAATCCCAAGAAGACGGAGATGGTCCTTTTCACTAGGAAAAGAAGCTTATCGGGCTTGAAACCCCCCGAAATCTTCAAAAGCAAACTAAACTTCTCTGAAGAGGTGAAATACCTCGGTATTACCCTCGACAGGAAGTTAACATGGAACTCGCACATTCAGAGCAGGGCAAAAAGAGCATATGTGGCCTATGAGCAGTGTCGGAGGACAGTGGGACGCACATGGGGCCTCTCGCCCCGTGTAGTCACCTGGATCTACACTGCAATAATAAGACCTATGCTAACGTACGGAGCCATTGCATGGGGACCAAAAACTCTACAAGCAACGGCCATCCAAAAACTATACCAAATACAGCGAATGGCTTGTCTGAACATCACAGGAGCCATGAGAACAACACCAACCGCAGCAATGGAATTAATTACTGGTCTGACACCTCTGGACCTGCACGTCAAGGAGGTTGCGCCAATGGCCATGCTACGATTGCGCACGGCTGGTGTAAACCCCGAGGTAGGAATGGGTCAACTGAGGCGGGGCCTGTGGAGGGAGGCACTCACTGCGGTGCCTCTGCTACAGGCAGCCAGTGACGCAATTGAACCCAGGTTTGTGTTTAATAAACCCTACAAAATACAAATAAAACAGAACACTGAGGCGGATGCTGCAAATGCAATACGCATATACACAGACGGCTCAAAAACCAAAGAAGGATCAGGATGTGGAGTTTACTCTAGATCACTTAGCCTAAGGATTAAGTGGGGAATGGGAAAAAATACCAGCGTGGTACAAACAGAACTGGCTGGTATCTCAATCGCCACAGAAGAGCTAACCAGAAAAGGAATTTCTGGCAAAGACATAATAATCTACACTGACAGTAGACAAGCCCTACTAACCTTGAATAGACAACGTATTATCTCAGGGTTAGCACTAGAGTGCCATCAAGATTTAGCTAACGCCTCGGTAGATAATAATATCGTACTAAGGTGGGTGAAAGGGCACGACAGGAGCAAAGGTAACCGCATTGCTGACTCTTTGGCCAGGATGGCGGCTGGAATGAACATTTTGGGACCAGGTGACACCCATGGCTTGACGACTTCGACAATTGCGGAACTAGCCAAACGTTACACCCATACTCAAACCCTCAAAAGATGGGATGAAACCAAAGGATGCAGTTTTGCCAGGATCACCCTGGGCGACCCTGAGAAGCTGGATCCAAATAAATATTTGGCGATGACCAGGAAGAACCTACGTTTAACAGTGGGATTTCTGACTGGACACTGTCAACTAAGGAAACACCTCCATATTATGGGGCTAGTGGACACACCTCTTAGCAGGATGTGTGAACAGGAAGATGAAACTGTCAGGCATGTCTTATGCGAATGTCTGGAGCTATCGTCGATAAGAGAGTGTGTGTTCGGTGAGTCTTGGCCTACACCTGCCGATATTAAGGAGATGTCCCCTGGTGACCTGTCCTCCTTCCTGGATAAGGCAGGATGGACAATGTCCTAGGAGGGCGACTCCTTGGGAGGATGTACAATGGGCCATATTGTGGCCTAAGTGCTGTGGGTCTATACTCACCCTCCCTACTCTACAGATACAGATACAGATTACCCCAAGAACGATTACGATGAAATTTATAAGCGAATAAAAAGACGATTCGGTATTCTTTATGGGATTTAGAATTTTCTATCATTATACGGGTCAATTGGAATGAATCGAAACCATCATGGCACACTGAAGTGAAAAACAAAATTTTAATCATCAAAAATTTTGACGTTCGAAATATCACTTATGTGGAACCACTGGAATCAGAAAATTATACAGATTTCAGAAATGGAAGAAGTCGGAAAGTAACAAAAATCATCAATATGTCAAAAAGTGCCGATTATTATTTTTATGGGATATTCAAACTTTCAATCAATCACCTTCAAAATTCACGGATATACGGAGGGTGTACCATGATCCTGTGTCACCCGGTATATTATTCATTGAAATATGAAAGCTCATCCATGAAAGAGTTCTCTTCCGTGTAGTTCATGTGAAAACTTGTTTTATGCTACATAATATAAATATTGTTACGAATACACCCATATTCAGTACTGCATTAATCGTTAACCACGGTTTAAGAGCTGTGTTATCTTCAATATTTCAGAAAAGTTATTGCAGTGACAGTTACTTAGATCAAAGGCTGCCGCTTCATGCTAAAAATGAAAATATGACGGTAGATCATAAATACTACTTACTACGTTCTACTCAATTTTTTCCTTCAACAACCAAAATGCCGTTATTATAACATTCTCTTCCGGAATAACCAATCAAAGATGTCAGTCACTAACTCTTGACAGTGCTCGTTTTAAACACTTACGAAAAGCTTGAGACTGATACTTTCTGAAGTATAATCGAAATACACAGTTTTTGATCACGATTATCTTATTCTAAATAACAAAAAAAAACGTAAGAACACTTTTAAATAACAGTTTTCAACTGATAAACAGATTTCGAATAAATTGCAGTAGCATCGAGAGTGCTACCAACCGAATGCCAAAGAATAACAGACACAAGATGTTAAATTCAATGCAAACGTTCCAATGCCTTTCCTTCAATAGATTGGTGCCATTGCGTTGATTTCATGTCGTCATCGATGACGTGCAACAGTTTTTAACTTGTATACACTATATTGCAATGCAACACATATCCATTGGGACTTTTTTCGGCACCCACCCTGATGTCAGGATAATTTCCAGAATTTTCTGTGCGAACATCGGAAAACTGAAAGATTATCATTCACTTATCAACATCCGAAAAAATGTTTTTTGTTTTCACAAACTATGATGGAGGTAATAACGAACTACTATATAAGTTCTGCAAACTTCGTTATAAACTTAATGGCAAGAGAGTATTCTTTGAATATGAAAGCATCCAAAGGATACATAATATCATAGCTTGAATTTTGGCTTGTTTAACCAAAATTAGAATTTTCCAAGTTGAGATAGTGTTCGCAAGAGAGTAGTAGACTGTACTTAAATTTTTCGATACAAGAGTAAGAAATTCCACTTACCGAATTCGTCAATCTGTTACTCGTACCAAGGCACACCTTTTCATCGAAAGTTCTGCTTATAGGTCTTCTGAGTAGTAGAGAAAGTAGCCAAAAGATGTATTCATGGAAATTCTGCTTATCTTCTGAGTATCAGGAAAGATTATGTAGGAATAGCGCGCGCACTTCAGCTGATCATAGTAGTACTACTTGGTCGCAGTAATTTTTCTGACTGCTGCCGTTTCGATGTGCCCTTTTCCGCGTACACAGTGGCGTTGCAATCTCTTGTATATAGGGTATCGCGAGTAAAATTGAATATAAGAATACTAGGATTAGCTAGGTGAACCAAGAACTTTGTGGGGACTTAACAGATAGCTTTAAGAATGGTAATGGTTCGGACTTCCATTGTCTATATTTCAACTCTTTTGAAACCTGTTGCTAGGAACGGAAAGATTAAAATACAAATCAAGTGAGAAAAAATCAAATCAAAATCAAATTGTCAAACTGGAACAAAAAAACTAATTAATCGGGAAATCCAATTTTATTATCAAAATGCTGGCGGAATACGAACAAAGCTCAATGATTTGTATATCAATACACTGAACTCAGAATATGATGTAATTCTACTAACCGAATCCTGGCTTAATGAAGATTATTCCGACTAGGTATTATCAATTTCAATATATTTAGGACCGACAGATCTAAAAACTCAGGCAAAATCAGAGAAGGTGGAGTACTCATTGCTGTAGCCAACCACTTTCAGGCCAGACTTGTGAAATCTTCCACCAACAACCACTACGAAGAACTGTTCATTGAACTCAAGTATTATCGAGAAAAGTTCATCATTGGCTGTGTATACATTCCTCCAAACTCAAATGAAGATATATACCAGGCCCATTGTTCAACTGCTGAAGATCTCTGTCGTGAATATTCCGATCACAAATTTATTGTCTGTGGTGATTACAATATCAATCAATCAATCAAGGTATACTTTATTGTCGGAAGAACGAGGTTCTTAAAGACAAAGCTTATGTACATATATAACTAACGATTAGATAAAATTACAAAGAAAAATTGAGCTTATAGGTTACACGCAGACAAGATACAATTAAAGAAGAATAAAACTATATAAAACAATTTTGAAATACATACCCCTATTCATTGATAGTAATTTAAAATTGTATAGTTGATAGTTAGACAGAAAGTAGGAATAAATTGTGGATATAATTAAATGCGTAATAATATATTTATCAGGATTCATAAATTAAAACTTAAAATTCAAGGGCTATGCTCCAACTTCCGGGTATGTAGAACTTTGACCATCTACAGAGTGGAGACGAAAAATTCATCTAGTTTATAGTAGGCTTGTGTACTAGTATTTTCTTCGTATTCCTTCTGAATCGCCTGAGACATGTAGTGTCCCTAATGGCTGTGGGTAGGTGATTATACATTTTGATGCCGTTATGTATTATAGAATCTCTAACCAAATTATTGGAAGGTCTTGGTAATCTGATATGATTGCTTCGTCGAGTGTTATAGTAGTTATCATTTGTTTCAAGGAGTGATTTATTTTTATGTATCAAAGTGACCGATTCTAGAATGTATAGTGATATTGCTGTAAGTATACCAAGGTCTTTGAATAACGTTCTACACGAGTATCTCGGACCTTTTTTGCATATATACCTCAGAGCTCTTTTTTGAAATATAAAAACATTATCATGAAGGTAAAAGCAGCATGTGCCCCAAAATGCAATCCCGTAACTCAAATGCAATTCAATTAAAGCAATATTCCCGATACATTCTGGGAAAACGACGAGCGAGGACTTAAGGTTGTAAGCCCCATTAATTCTAATGGTAATGTGCTGGCGGATAGTTTGGGGTATCTTCAATTCCACCAAGTTAAGTTCATATTGAATAGTAGAGGTGTCTTATTAGACTTAGTATTTTCTCATGTATTTGACTTGGAGGTTTTTCCAGCTATAGATTTATTTTTCCCAAATAGCAATCATCATACTGCAATAACTTTTTGTGTGAAAAACAATGACTACTGTAACTCTCTACCCATGAGTCATCATTACTATGAGTTCAGAAATGCAAATTTCGTAGGAATAAACGATTTTCTTGGACCCATCAACTGGAATTATATTTTTGATGAGTTAGACATTGATACTGCAACTGAAAAGTTTTATGAAATTGTTTGGCATCCAATTGATCTGTTTGTTCCTGTTAAATTATTCAAACCGTCTAATTTTCCGAAATGGTTCTCACCTGATTTGAAACAATTGATCATTCAGAAAAACAATACCACAAAGCATTCAAGAAAAATCGTCTTCACGATGACTATATGATGTTCAGCCAACTGAGATCTCAATGTAAGGCTCTCACAAAGTTTTGTTATGACAATTATATTGCAAGTATTGAATTGTGTCTGAACTCTGATCCCAAATCTTTCTGGAAATATTTGAGTGATAAGAAAAGGACAAGTAACATTCCAAATTCAATGACGTACAATAATCAATCTTCTACAGACATCTCAGAAACAGTTAATCTCTTTGCAGACTTTTTTTCTACGGTGTATGTTGAACCAAGTGCAGTCCACAGCGATTTCCACTATGATAAAACTATCAACTTTTCTTCATGTACATTTGAATTGTCAAGTGTTTTTGAGGCTATCTGTGAAATGAAATCAAAATTTTCCGCAGGTCCTGATGGAATTCCCTCCTATTTTTTGAAACAATGTTTTTATTCGTTGTCAAATCCAGTGTGGGGCCGTTCATAAAATACGTTCGCATACAAGGGGGGGGAGGGGTCTGGCTGAGTGTGACAAGATGTGACAAGGGGGGTCGGGGGGTATACGGCAACGTGACGTTCGCCGTTTATATTTTTTGACATGAGCGCTAGAAGCCAGCGTGACCACTTTTGATAGGAATCTACTTTTTTAGTAGATTTCCGACGAAAATTTAAAAATTTTGGTGTGAAAGAAATCTTCAGTAGATTTTGGTAGAAATAAATCTACATGTGCGACATCTTCTAACGAATTCCTAAACTCGTCAGATTTTTCAATCAAATCTATAGTGACTCCATCTTTGCGAATGAATTTTCAATTGAGAATGCGAATTAATCTTGTTACAGTACACTGTATTTCACTATACAAATGAAACAAAATGAAGCGATTTTTTACTGTTTCATTGTGTTATTGAGCATTGAATCTTCTGATTATGTGAAATATGTATATTTTTTGTGGCCATCCATATTGAAATTGTTTATAAATATCTTAGAAATATTATTTATTATTTATATGTTCGTTATGATATTTATTAATTTATTTAAATATTTTTAATTTTCAGAATTTGTGTACAATCATTTAGAATTTATCATACTCAGCAGGGGGGGGGGTCTTAGTTTTTGTGATGAAATATTCCTAGGGGGTCACAAAAAGTGTGACACAATGTGATAATGGGGGGGGAGGGGGTCAAAAAAGCTGATTTTAGTGTGACGTATTTTATGAATTTTATTCAGTAAGTCATTGACTTGTGGTAAATTCCCAGATTTATGGAAACGAAGCTTTATTAGTCCCATACATAAAAGTGGTCCCAAAGATATAATTGATAACTATAGGGGAATTTGCATTCAATCAGGTATTCCTAGTAACTGAAAAATTAATGAGTGTGTGTAAACCAGTGATTATTCCTGAGCAGCATGGGTTTATGTCAGGTCGATCTACAGTATCAAATTTAATGTGCTACCAGTACTTCATAACTCAGGCGCTCGAGGGATCTGTGCAGGTGGATGCCATTTACACAGATTTCTCGAAAGCTTTTGATAGGGTTTCACACGATTTGTTACTTAAAAAATTGCTTGCCTTGGGTATTCATGGAAACATGCTTGAATGGCTGGCTAGTTATTTAATTGGTCGTTCTCAGTCAGTTCGATTACAGCATGCAGTCTCTGAACCCATTCATGTAAAATCGGCCGTACCACAGGGATCACACTGTGGCCCCTGCTGTTCTGCTTATTTATCAATGATATCCACTCATATATTCATAATTCAAATATTCAAAACTTCTCCTTTTCGCGGATGATTTAAAAATTTTCAAACGAGTGAAAATTATGCAGGATGCGCAGCTTCTTCAAAATGATCTGAATGGCGTTGCTGACTGGTGTGAAGCTAACTGCTTGTATCTCAATATAGGCAAATGCTTCTCTATGGTTTTCAGTAGATCACAATCACCAATATATTTTGATTTCAAGCTGAACAACATACTACTTGAAAGGAAAAATGATTGTAAAGACTTGGGTAGGTATATTATTGGATAACAAGCTTTGTTTCAACAAACACGCAAATTCAGTAGCTCAGAGGACACTGAAGATGCTCGTATTCATTTTAAGATCATCAAACGATTTCTCTGTTTTCACTTTAAAAATTTTATACTGTTTCCTGGTCAGATCCATTCTTGAATTTAGTACGGTTATCTGGATTTCATATTATATCAAATATACACAAGTCATAGAAAATGTACAAAATAAATTTCTGAAACATATAGCTTACAAACTAGGATTAGTAATAGGTGAATATGATTATAATGATGTTAGGAATGCAATATCTTTACAAAGCCTGAAGGATCGTCGTACAATTACGTCATTAACTTATCTTTACAAAACAATAGCTGGTTACATAGATTGTCCTGAAGTCCTTTCGCTGATATCATTCTATGTTCCGAGTAGACCAACCAGACAAAATAAGGTATTTTTTGTGCCATTCCACTCAACAAATTATGGTTATTATTCACCCATATCATGTATGCTGAGATTAGGTAAAATGTACTCTGAGGAAATTGACTTTTTTGTTAATAATCTGAATTCTTTCAAAAGCCAACTCTGTCATCTATCTCTCAGGTGAAATTGTATTAGTTAGCTACTCATTTTGTTGTTCATTCTTATCTGTAGTATTAGACTATATATACTTAAAATTTTTGTAAACTAAATTGGGGTTTTCCCGTATATGAATAAATAAATAAATTTTTGGTCAATGATGAAATTAGGGATTGATTGATCAAAGAAAATACTGTTGTTACAAAAAATAGATATTTCGAATATGAAATATAAGTCAAAAAAAAATTTATTCGAATAACGAAATGAATGAAATAATATTGTGACAAGAAAATTGAGGTATCGAATATGAAATTCTAGTCAAAAAATGTAAATAAAGAAATTGAATGGAATATTTTGAAAAAATGTTGAAACCAAGTTTCAAGTTGAGTTTACTCACGACGTTTCGATTGCTGGTATCCGCAATCATCTTCAGGTGATTACCGACATTATTTCGAGGTGTGGTCGGTTATAAAGCCCTCCGATTTCCCTATGGTGGGGGAAAGGGTGCTACTACCAAGGAGGCGAGCGGGTGCTACTACTAGGAGTGTGCCGATGGATCTTCAGCGGGAAATGGATGTATTGGCGCGAGATTCTCTCTCATCGAGCCGCAGCCGGTCCATGCCTTGGATAAGCGGCCTCCACACATTCCGGATCTCCACGCTGGCATGACTGAATGCGTCGTTGTTGAGGATGTAGGCGGCTTCCTCGAATTTCCTCTTGAACCAGTGCTCCTCCTTGTGAATGACCTCGGCTTCAGACCATTTGATGCTGTGATGGTTTGTCCAAACATGCTCCGCTATTCCTGATTTCGTTGTTTCTCCTTGTTGAGTGTTTTTCTTGTGTTCGCTTATTCTTACTTCCAATCCTCTTGATCCTCTCTGAAAGTCCTCTTACGTAGGGGATGGTAAGAATTTGCTGTTCCAGTATCTCCTTAGTGTTCCTTTGATTCGTCCGGGCCAATGTTTGATCCAATGTTCGATCCACCAGCTTCTTTGAGTATCCATTCTTTTGAAGATCCTTCCTTATGTTACTCAGCTCCTTGTCTAGACTTTCTTTGGTGTTACAGAGATTGATTGCCCGATCAATCAGAGACTTAACGATTCCTCGCTTCGTAGATTGATGGTGATTGGATTGCTCATTCAGGTATTGTCCAGTATGCGTTGGTTTCCTGTAGACTGATGTTTCCCATAAATTTCTGGTCCTCTTCACCTCCACGTCGAGAAACGGCAGTCTGCTCTGAGATTCTCCTTCCATTGTGAACTTGATGGTGGGCCTCACGTTGTTCAGGTGTTCAAGGGAGGCGTCCAATTCTGCATCTCCGTGGTTCCATACTATGAACGTATCGTCGACATATCTCAACCAGACGCGGGGTTTCTTCTTGGCCTGTTCGATGGCGAATGCTTCGAACCACTTCATGTAGATGTTGGCTATTACCGGTGATAATGGTGATCCCATTGGTAGTCCTTTATCTTGGCTGAGGAAACGAACCTTCAACTGGAAATAGCAATTCTGAACGCAGCATTCCAGCAACTCCATGATGCCCACTATTGGTAGTGTTGTTCTATTTTCCAAAGTATCGTCCTCTCTCAGCTTCTCTTTGATGATCTCGAGTGCCTCTTTAAGGGGAACGTTGATGTAGAGGCGTTCCACATCGAAAGTGATTAGCTGGTCTCCTTCTTTGGCCTCGATTCTTCCCAAGATATCAACGAAATGTCTGGAATTCTTCACAAAGGACGACGAGTTTCCTTGTAGTGGCTGTAGGATGGAAAGTAGAAATTTCGCGAGCTTGTGGGTTGCTGAGTTCCTGGAGCTTTTCAATCTTTTCCCATATGGAAAATAAAAAACTTTCGCAGATAAGTGGCTAATATGC
Source organism: Zygogramma bicolorata (assembly GCA_032362365.1). Classification (NCBI taxonomy): domain Eukaryota; kingdom Metazoa; phylum Arthropoda; class Insecta; order Coleoptera; family Chrysomelidae; genus Zygogramma; species Zygogramma bicolorata. Next base: position 412,702 of record JAVJAQ010003303.1, on the reverse strand, counting down.
CCGAAACCGATCTGGAAATGTACTCGTTCCAATTATTGAAAAGCAATTATGACAGTTGTATCACGAGAAGCATGTCCAGGAATATATGAAAGTAGCCCTGTAATATCACCTATTGGATGTAATTCAATTCAACATCCCTCGTGCTATTAGCCAGGAAAGCAGTTGTTTTCTGATATTTTTCATTCCATCAACCTACTGCGTTATTGGGAATCAGCTGTTCAGTGATTTGCTGTTGAGTTAATTGCAATAAAGTTGTTTGATGTTACCGTACCAATTTTTAGTTTTTCAATCCGTTATTCAAACATGCAACACTATTCCTAAAAATTATTGAAAGAACAGAGGCATTCAGAAAAATTATAATTCGAATCCGCAAATATCCGAACACAAGACATATGTTATACCCTTGAACACTGAGTTCTCCATTGCGAAAGGGTATCCTCGGTTAAGATAGTCGAAATGCCCTTAATCACGGAATTTCGAATTGTCCTTCGAATGATGTTACCCAGGTCTGAAAAACATTCACCATTATTTTTTTCTTTCTCCCCCTCTCTTTCCTTCCCTGAGGGTGAAAAATGACCTTTTTTAGGTTTGATTTTTTTGTCGAAAAATAGCTCTCGAAAAATATTAAAAAAATTCACATATATAGAAGATTTTTTGGGTTCCCCATAAAGACCTTGGAAAAAAATTAAAATTTGAAATTCGAAAAAAATGGCAAAAAAAAACAAAGTGCCCCGGGTGATATTATTTTCTCATTTCAACAAGGCTGATATATAATATGACTATTAGTAACATTCATTTCATTATCAGTGGTGGTACTTGAGAAAAAGGCATTTGTTGTTAACTCCTTTGTCATTGACTTTAACGAAAAATTTCATGAGATAAAAAATGTTTAAATTGCAATCCCACATAGGATACCCTCATATAACATATAACAATGTTTCAATTGTTTTAAATGCTATATGAGAATAGAAAGTATTTCAACGAGTTAAAATGTTCCGTGCCCAGTAATATGCATTTTTTTCAAAGTTCAATTCCTATGTACAAAAATTTACTAATATAGTTTTCCGTAACATTTCGGGTTTGAAAGGTTCACTTGCAAAACCTTGACACGAGTTCTGCTCAGGATATAGCATGCTCAGATAAGAATATTAAATCATTTTTGAAGTATGCATATTGGGGCATGGCCCAGCTCTTCAGGTTGACTGACAGTCATTCGATATCTGAAGTTAAGCAACGCCGAGCGCGGTTAGTACTTGGATGGGTGACCATACAGGAAAATACCGTGTCGAAAGCCCCCACAGCTGCAGCGAAGTAGCATATCTTAGCTCGCAGACAATATATCAATGAGCACAAGATATATTGAGGATATGCCGTCCTTCGGAGGGGACGTGAATCCGTCGGTCCCGAGTCCATGGATGTTGGGCTCGTTAAAGATCCCTACCTCTGGTTGGAATACCAGAGGGTTCGGCAAAATTTCCGGTTGGGGAAAGTGTGCTCACCGGCGTCGGTGATTGGCCTTGGTTGCGGAAATAGGACGACGTTAAATAAAAAAAAACTATGCATATTGAAACTGAACATAATGAATTATCGATAAATACTGATTGTAATTCATTTCTATGAATGAACTTGCGCTCAGCTGATGAGTAGACCGGAATAAAACAGAAATGAATTTGCTAGAAGATATCAACATTGAAAGGGCGGTGGACGATGTGAATGATGAATGATCCGAAGTGGAATTTCAAGTGTACTTGTATCAGGATAAATGATTATCGTTCATTCGAAAATCCCCAGAAACGAAACTGAAAAGTGATTCTCAAGAAGTCAACCAGTGTTGAATAAGGAAATGACACTTTTTTCCATACAGGGTTTTTCAAGATTCCTCCTTCCAAGATTGGGACTCACGATAGAAAATAAGCGATAGACCCCCAATATACTTTTGCGGAAACACTCAATGGTTGGATTGCCATACTCTAGTTTGCATGTGTTTATGTGGGTCTGTTGTGTTGACTCTTCAGTATTTTAGATTTCTAAGATTTTTGTGTGTGTTTGAGCTTTAACAGCGATTGTGAAGATTCTCAAGAAGTTCTGAAATATTCCAGTGAAATAATTACGTTTGCTGCTTTGTATTTATTATGAGCGTATCCTTTACTTTTGAATGTTTTTTTAGTTCTAGACATAAATGAGTTTATCTTTGACAGAATCTCTGCTGTACGGGTGATAATAATGTATGGATATGTTCAAAAAGTGCCACTTCTGATACTTCATTATTGTCTGCGTACATTGAATAAATTATATTCAAATGGTTGGGTTGTTACCATTCGAGAAATACTCAACTTTTACACCAAAGGTTCCAATCGCATCGTTTATTTTACAGAAGGAATTAATTGAAATGAACGCACCAACCCTTCGGGAAAAATCGAAAGTATGTCCTATACTCACGAGTCCAGTATTATTTCTTGATGTTTCCAGATTATGGTAAATCAGCGAATCAAAGAACTTCGGAAAGAAAAATTAAATAAATGAATAACTAGTGAATACATTTCATAACTGGCTTTCACACGATGTTAGAACGATAACAAATAATATTCTATTGTATTCACATAAACTCAATTACAACAATATACAGTTCAACTACAACGTTCATCTGATTACGCTGCATGGAATGCCATCAATTCATTTCATATTTTTGATATTATAGAATCCCATCAACTCGTTATTTGAATGGTAAAGTGACTAAATAATCCGATTATTCGGAAAATATGTTTTCGCAGTTACAAATTGGACGTCATATTCTATCGACCTTCCTCCTTTCCATTTTATATTAGAGAATAACAGAACTTAGAAACTGGCGCAAAACATAAGAAGAAACTCAATGGTCCACCGAATAATTTATTTCAACCACCAGTCATTGTCTAGAAGAAAAAAATCTTCGTCAATCAATTTTTCGACATTGAATAGCCCAATAAAACTTCAATTCCCTCTAGCCGTATCCAGGGTGGGTTCACGGGGGTTCGACCCAGCCCCGATTCGATTCTGTGGGAACTATTCGTTTATCGCACATCACTTTTAGACCAGTCTATGACCATTTTTCCGTGTATTTATCCCATACAGCACCGATTCGCATGAAAATTTGGATTCAGGATCTACATACACTATTTTTCAAAATCTACCCTGTGCCGAGGGTTGCTTTCTCCCTGGGACACCCCTTCTTGGGGGGTGAAAATTTTTTTTATTGGAAATGAGTGCGGAAATCAATAGATTTACTAATTCTGAGCACTTTTGTTCGATGAAGTTTTTTCTGAAAAGCAATACTTTTCGACTTATTCGCGAGTGAAATTGTCGGTTTTCAGTAAAAAAAACACGTTTTCAGATCCTTTTTCGCGAATAACTGGAAAATAATGCATCTAATCGAAAAACCTGCAGAGAGCAAAATTAAAGCTTTTGAAAAAACAAAGGCGATTGTTTATTCGTGATGTATGAAAACTCACTACAAACTGAATAATTGCTTGTTGAAAGTTCATTGGTATTTTCAAACGCCAAAATGGAAAGTTTCTACGTACAATAACCAAAAACCAATGCATTTTTCGGGAAAAACTAATTGGATCTTTTTTGGAGCCCTCCAAAAAGCCTTCATTCTTGTTATTTATAAAAGTTTTCTGCATCAAAACTGACCGAGGTATGAAGGACATAATGTTGAATCCTATTTTTTCCTTGAAAAAAAAATTGTGGATAACTCATCCTCTCTTTCCCCCCCTTTGGAAAAAATCGTTGCCTAGTGAAACTATATGTATATATACATATATAATATACATATAGTTCCACTAGGCCTAAAATATAGTTACTATATGTATTCTTCAATATACTAATATACATACTCTAATTTCTACAAAAATTGTTTTTGGTTTTTTCCCATAACTCGCTTAGTCCTCAAGCAATCAAATCCACCAAAAAAGTATTTTGTAGCTTTTTTCAAGAGCAATAAGCTCATTCACATTATTTTTTGTTTCAGATTATATTTTTGAAAAGGTTCATGCTGAGAGGGCTACTTTGAGCGAACCCTCACAATATTTAACTGGCCATATCCTACTCTATTTTCATCCTGCAGAAAAAAATGAAACACCGAAATTTTCAGAAAAGAATAGCCTTCAATTATGTACTCTAGAAAATTTCGCATGTGATCAATACTTTTCGAGTTATTTTGAAGAAATTGTGATTTTTCGCTGAATTACGTATATGATTTTTTCTCTTCAATCTCAATTTTATTCTGAAACTACGTACTTTCAATCGATGAAAAACTCAGAACTCATTATAAGAACATGAATAAAGTGAATTATGGAGTAACAACGATTTTTTTCAAAGGGGGGAAGAGAGTATGAGTTATTCACAATTTTTTTTAACGAAAAAATAGGATTCAACATTATTTCCTTCATACCTCGGTCAGTTTTGATGCTAGAAACTTTTATAAATAACAAAAATAAAGGCTTTTTGAAGGACTCCAGAAAAGATCCAATTAGTTTTTCCCGAAAAATGCATTGGTTTTTGGTTATTGTACGTAGAAACTTTCCATTTTAGCGTTTGAAAATACTAATGAACTTTCAACAAGCAATTATTCAGTTTGTAGTGAGTTTTCATACATCACGAATAATCAATCGCCTTCGTTTTTTCAAAAACTATAATTTTGCTCTCTGCAGGTTTTTCGATTAGATGCATTATTTTCCAGTTATTCGCGAAAAAGGATCTGAAAACGTGTTTTTTTTGACTGAAAACCGACAATTTCACTCGCGAATAAGTCGAAAAGTATTGCTTTCCACAAAAAACTTCATTGAACAAAAAAATGCTAAGAATTAGTCAATCTATTGATTTCCGCACTTACTTCCAATAAAAATGTTTTCACCCCCAAGAAGGGATGGCATCCACCCCCAGAGAGAAAGCAACCCTCGGCACAGGGTAGATTTTGGAATAGAGGGTAAGTAGAACCTATATCCAAATTTTCATACGAATCGGTGCTGTATGGGATAAATACACAGTTAACACTTTTTTCACCGTCATAGACTGGAGTATTATTAAAAAAAGTCTTTGGACCAACTAATGTATTTCAAGGCGCAGAACGCAAAATGAGCCACTGTCCTTCTTGCAGTAAAAAACGATCATAAAGCTTACCGCAATGCGTGTTCGTTTGTAACCTCCAGGGTCGGTAAATTGGATTCGAATTTCAAAGTGAAAATTGTTAAAATGGAATGAAAATACTCAAAATGATGGAAACGGTATCTGACGTATGTATATGACGTGTGTGTGTAAACGTGTGTATAGTCAGCACGGGAAAGTATGAATTCGGGCTAGTGTGAACAATCGACTTTAATGAGCGGGCAGTGAACTAATTTGAGCGCTATCTGGCACAGATATGTACAATCTTCGTTTAACCCAAATACGTTGAGAGCTACCCTGCATACTGGAATTCAACAGATTGATCGAGTATAGTTGCCGCTTTCGTTCCGATTTTATGCTCGATGAGTGAACTAGTATTCTTTGACAATATCAAAATGTATGTGGGATTGACGGTGAGTTTTGCTGTCTATACGTGTATATGTAACATCTCGATTCAGTTCAGTTTGGATTCTTTATTTTCAATGACTATATTATTCAAAACAATTTTATGGCATGGATCACACTTACCCCGATAAAAATCCATTCTGAGGTTTGTTTGGCCGCATGGGTTGGAAAAAGTGAACTAGTTATCGCGTATACGTTCACACTCAGAATATTTTCTGGTTCAGATGCAAAATGATTCCAAAATATCGCTGAGAAACATGGAGGCCCTCAAACTATTCCCAAGCAAACAAAGCAGTGGAAGGAATGAAAAGAGGTACGATGAGCCTTAACCGAGCAAATAATGAGCAAAATAATTCTGAAACATGGAAAAAATAAATTCTGATCGTCGATAATCGAAAACTCAGATGTTTTAGTGGACCACGACATTGTTAAAACCAATTATAGACAAGGGAAAATTTTAAATTTCAAGACATTTTGGTTCATATTCATTTTTTAACAATGAAAATATTTCAGTTTTTCAAATCGATAACATTACGTAGGCATATACAGTGTCACACATAAAGTTCGCGACATGTGGAAGTTTTTTTTATTAATAGATTGAAACATATTTGTGTATAAATGTACGAAAATATGTACACAAAACAACTCGATTTATTGAAAGCAATAATTTGACATTAACCAAAACTAAAAAATTGTTTCAAAAGCCTAACTGAGGGAAAATTTTATTTCGATTTGATCAGTACCTACTATTTTCTTCCCGACATGTTGCATTAGTCTTCTAATGTTTAAAATCACGAAATTTTATATCATGTTTAGTACAAATCGCTAGAACCAAAGTCTTTTGAATAGTTTTGAAAATGTAGATCAATGTTTAGTTTACAGAAAAGGATGATATTTCGGGTTAGTTTGTAACTGAATTATTGGTCAGAAAAGTAATCAAACTGGATAAAAATCTATTAAAAAAAGAAATACGAGTGTAATAAGATTCAAGAGGAATTCGTTTATTCAATTACTGACATATTAACGTCCATACATGGAAAAACCGAATCAGTTTAACAATGAAATGAAAAAACTAGATGAATTTTGCAACAACAAAGACGAATTTCTGGAGGTGTATTCATTTCTTTTTCTGGTAACAGGCCAATTCGGGTATTTTCTGGGTAGGATATGACATTGAAGTCTCGTATTCATCAAAATTATGAAATTTGAATCATGTTTCGTTCGAATCGATAGAGCGAAAGATTCGAAAAATTAAAAAAATTGGAAAAAAGTCGAAGTGACAGTAAAGAGTCCAAATTTCGAGCAAAGGTATAAAATTGAAAACTGAGCACTTTTTCTCTTTGGCATTTTTCGAAATTTCCAAAAAAAACTGATTTTTTGAGGATTTTCGAAAAAAATGTCAAATTTGACAGGTTTAGAGTATCACATGACAAAAGGAAAGAGGCTGTTTTTTACTAATTTTTCGAGCACAAACTTACTGCCGAACCAAATTTTCATTATATCTATTGATAAAAAAAACTTCTATATGTCGCGAACTTTATGTGTGATACTGTATATATTTTACAATTGTCCCATTTTTATGGTGCAAGTGAATTCCTTGCAGAGGAGTACCTCATTCACTCTTGCCCCAAAACTATGGAAAAATTTGATTGAAGGTTCTGATTAAAAAAAAATTAAATGTATCGCATCACAATAATGATATGTAATTTTCTAAGCAGAAATTAGTATTTGACAATTACTTCATTCTGAAATTTTTGAAGCAGCTAGGAATGACAAAAAATTTGTTCACATTTCACTCGTGGGAAACGCATTCACACTTACCCGATCTTACCTTATGTTAATCGTAATAGTGTTAAGGAGGAGTACACCCTTTTTCCGAATTCAGAAGGGCCTTATGTTAGGAATGAAGGAGACCGCCTCCAAAGACTGAAAATACGTTAGTTTCCCCAGTAAGTTCACTCGGTGGAAATTCAAATGCATGAAAATAAAAATAATTGATTTGGAAGTAGATTTTTCACATTCCGCTGAAGAATGTAAGATTTCCATCAAATGACTTTCTTCTTCCCGACCTATTTTTTTGGTTAGAACATAAGAATAATGAACGGTCATGGGTTGATTTTCAGAACAATATTTTTCAATCTACGATCCATCTTTCAGTAGATATGAATTTATATCAACTACACAGCCGCGAATATTTTATAATGGAGATTAATAACAACGGAGAGAGGTTTGATCGCATTGCGACGCTTATTATCGAAGCAGCCCAACAATAGACTTTCGGCAAAGCGTTGTTCAGCTATTTTATGGATAATAATGAACATTTTCCGGAAAACAAAAAATTATCGAGAGCGCTAGAGGTCGGTTCATTTTGGAATCGTAGATTGATGCTCGTCCAAGTGATGATCCGAATGTAATTGAGATTTATGTGTGTTCAATCAATGTTCAATATTGGGTTTGATAACTGCTTAATTGATTCATGTCAATAACATAATATACCTATCGGTCTCCAAGAATGAAAATATCATCAATGAATAATGTGAATTGCAAAATTATTATTCTGATTTCTGTAAATACTCTGACTAGGAGTCAAATAATATATTTTTCCACACCCTCACTATTTTAATACACTTGTAAACCCGTGATCCATTACGATACAGATATTCAACCTAATATATTCCAAACAAGCATGATGTGCATTTGACGTTTATCAAAATCAGTACCTACATATTCAATTTTCATAGAATATATTGCTGAACTTCGATGAATATATTATCAAAATGTCTGATACTCAAATATGTTACATCAGACAAATATTGGTTCAATATTACGGGAATATTAACCTTATATTGTAAATATCATATTGGCCATAAAAAAGTGAACATTCGGCGATATTGGATCAATATTCCAAAACAATGTAAGGATGCATCGTTTTGACTATATTGGTACAATTTTGTAATAATATATCAACAAAAAAAGATATAATTATAATTGAAGTCACTTATTAATTTTCAGTTTTCATATTCGGAATTATTCATCTGATACCAAATAGTCAACCTGAGAAATTCACTTATTCACATGTACTAAACAAAAACTAACCTGGAAAAAACTTTGACTGCTGCGGGGCTTGAACTCACGACCTTCACCATTGCAATTTCATTGTTGACCACGACTGCACGGAGAGATTCTTTTTAAGAATCTCAGACCGTATTTTATCTAGATCAATGCCCTGAACATCTGAACTGATGAGGTATATACTTTTACAAATATTCCTTGCAGGGAGATAAAGGTAACATCAGTGTCGTTTCATGTATGATACACCAGAAGGCACATCCACTGCATAGGTGTAGAATATACAGTGTACATGAATATTATCTAGGTATTTTTTCTCATGAATATACTTTTATTCAAGATATTTGAACATGACTGAACAGTCGACACAGTTGCGATGAGGGTCTTACTTTAGCCGATGAGGGTCTTACTTTAGCGGTGTTCTTTGAACATTGCAGTACTTCCTTTTCGTTTGGAACTGTATATAAAAAAACATGTACTGAATATTATCTGGAAGAAAGATATATTTGAATCCTTCTGTCGGAGTAATAATAGTCCAGATAATCTTCGTAAGAACCAGGATGAAATCGAATGATGAAACCCAAATACATCCATTATGGAATTCCACATCATTCATTAAAACCTATACTTACAAAATTATTCACGTGCCCTAGGGTAGAATGGCTTCACTGACTACATTCTTATGGTTCTAATTTCGGGAGAACAATATTCTTTGTTGACTTACGAATCATGAATGTCGAATTCTTCACTCCTCGAATTAGAGCTATGGTACTTTTCATATAACACATTCGAATTGCTATGGATATTATGATGTTTGCTCAAACAGTTGGACGTGCACTACTATTACAGTGAATGTATCTATGTATGTATGTCAATATTGTTACTTGATTGAGAATGTTTTTTATGAATACTATCAGTGAATGAAGATTCATCCAAGATCTCATTATCCATTCGAAAGCTTGCCGCGATCATCGATGGTTGTTACTGGATATTGAACAGAGCATGACATAACCTCATTGTGGGCTATGAAAATTACCCCATGGTTATTTCAGGAATGTTATTCAACGTCCTTCATGCGACTTCCTGAGAAATAGTTGTTTATCAGGCATGAGTTCCTGATATTCAACTTCATGCTTTCAAGCTTTCGAAAAATGCATTAGAGTTATTATTCACTTCGATAAATCAGTGCGTGGTGCGGAAATGGGTCGTCGAATTCAACACCTAACCCTGTGGAGAGTTGAAAATAGTTGGAAAGATCAGTTTTATGTAAGTTCTATTGAGAATTCGTTATAATCCTTTGTTTTTCTTCAAACGTGAAAATCTATGACGTTTCGTGACTGGCATTGAACCTTAAAGTTTACTCTGTTTTCCTATATAATTTGAATCAACAATGGTTATGTTTCCTACTGCAGCCAATACTCAAACTAATCACTTATTTATTATGGTAAAAATGACCATCATTCTCCGATTTGATTCAAAATTCCGAGAATTTGCATTATCCACGTTTTGAAAAAAATAGTATCTATATTTGGGAAAAAACTGTTGTGTGTGGCAATCTGTACGCTCATCATACAAAATATCACTTGTGCTGAATTCGAAAAATGAATATTTCACAGAAGTTTTTCCAATAACAATTTTCTTTGGTTACTTCTAGGCCCCTGAAGCGGGATTCTGTAAGATCATAATTGAAGTGAAGCGATAGCGATTTGTTACTATGTATAAACTGTCATAAAGAAGGAAGAGGGAAAAAGTCGGTCTCTTTTTTGAGTATGAATGTGGAGCTTTATGTTGTAGTAGAACTAGTTTATATATCTCGTCAGATCTTGACGAATACGATTATATTTCTTAAAATTTATTGCCATCCAAGGTGTATAGAAATTCATATCGCACAATTATCAATGAATATATTCAACAACGTTTTCTTTGAATTCATTTATTGTGAGTTGTGGTGGCAAACAAAATAAACGTCAATTAGACGCATGTCAGGCGCAGGCCTACAAACCCACTTTTGGTTGAATAATAAGTAGAAATCTATAATTTTTCGAAACATATATTAATCTTTATGCTACGAATAATCGAATTTTGGAGTGATCAACCTCATTTTTCCCGGATGCTCCCATGAAAATTCGATAGGATATTCACCGCTATATGGATGGAGAATTCTTCACAAATTCTCTCTACTGGTATATTTGCCTCGCTTTGAATTCGTTCTGACAAAGTTCCGGTTCTGGTACCAGTTTTCAAAATGATTATCTGATCTCAAAAATTGATAGCGGATAATCCAAATCGGAAATACCGTAATAAAAAAAATGAACACAAAATAATCCAATTGTCTCTTTCAGAATGTATGTATCTTCTAATGGAAACGCGAAAGGTTCTGAAAGTATTCAGATTGAAGATGAAAACATCTGAAACTATCAGGTTAATGAAAGATGTCAAAGGCATGGATGGGAGTTCCATAACAAGTTTGCTAGGTAAAAATTTCATGGAATAAATTTCAATTCCTATAGTCGGGCTGTTCAAAAGATAGATTTCAAGGACGCGTGAACAGTAAATGCCTGCATAGCCACGCCTTCTGAACTGAAATAAATGAAAAACTGTTTACACTGTACTGTACTCATTTGTACTTTGTATTTACGTGTGTTACGTTAATTTAATAATATGGATGGAAACACTCTTTCACCTCCAAGAAAAAGATAAAAAAAAGAAATTTAACTGTAGAGGAAAAAGGTGTAATAATGAACACTTATAAAAAAGCATCCCAAAAGTTGATGGGAGGACGACGCGGCGACGTTTTTGTTGAGTGGTGTGAATCGGACTTGTAACATTGGGGAGAGGAACATTCAAAGAGTGCGTGCCGTTCACGTGATCATTTTATCTTTTCAGTGACTACACTATAGTTACGTATTTTGATACCTAGAACAAAAATATGGTGTAAAATGGGTCTCTGTTTCTCGGAAATTGAGTATATTCAATGTTCGAAAAAAGGGTTTGTCCAAATTTCTTTAATGTACAATATTACGAATTGTTATATCAAGAAAAAGAGAAAACTCGAATCAACATTCTGATCGTTCATTTTTCCTCACTTTCATTTTCCCTTACTCTGATCGTTGGTATGAAATAAGCTTTGAAAGGTTCACAAATAAAAAAGTGCTTCGATCGTTATATTGCGCAAAAAAGTAAAAGTGCCCTTTGAAAAACTATCATATAATGTGAAAATTAAGGCCAATTTTCACGACATAAACACGTTTTCATCTGAAAAAATATTCTAATCTGTTCATTTTCTTTCCTCTTCATTTCCGAACTCACTAACAACATGGAACAAACGTTCTTCATAAGTACCAAAGATCTGGGTTTGTCTTTCGGTAACATAATTGGACATCGGTCTTGTGCTGAGAGATGAAACCCTATCAATTTGGCACCAGATGGAAGATAGAGATTATTTGACTAATATTCGGAAGTTGGCGTGAAAACTGAAGAAAAATTCTTACTTCATATTATTTTTAGGAATGAGCTAGGCACTGAAAAAAATTACAATTCAACCAATTCCTAGACATACAATAGTATTTTACGATATATCATTAGGAAGGTGGGACACAGTAGAAAATAAAATAGCTGAAACTCGATATGACACTCATAAAAAATGTATCATGGTGGCTTCGTATGGAATATCTGAAAGCACCGTTTTATACTGGAAGAAAGGTGGTATGAAAATGTGCAATTCATTTCTAAAATTTTTGGCTTTACCGAATATCTACTGAAATAATCAAAATTTCGTAACCTAAAAGCGCAACTGAATCATTTTATTCGTTGTCGTATCTCATTTAATATTTGCGGTACCAATGATGTCGAGTTTGACATACTCGGTATGTCAAGAACAAATAACTGACATGCAATTCCCGAGTCGTTCCACCGAGTATGATTTGTCATCACAGCTACAAATTTCACTCAACTTTGAAACTTCTTTGATCCCTGAATGGCCGCTTATCCAAGGCATGGACCGGATGCGGCTCGATGAGAGAGAACCTCGCGCCAATACATCCATTTCCCGCTGAAGATCGATCGGCACACTTCTAGTAGTAGCACCCGTTCGCCTCCTATTAGTAGCACCCTTTCCCCCACCATAGGGAAATCGGAGGGCTTTATAACCATCCACACCTCGAAGTATTGTCAGTAATCACCCGAAGACGATTGCGGATACCAGCAATCGAAACGTCGTGAGTAAATTCAACTTGAAACTTGGTTTCAACATTTTTTTCAAAATATTCCATTCAATTTCTTTATTTACATTTTTTGACTAGTATTTCATTTTCGATACCTCAATTTTCCTGTCACAATATTATTTTATTCATTTCGTTATTCAAATAATTTTTGACTAATATTTCATATTCGGAATCTCGATTTTTTGCAACAACAGTATTTTCTTTGATCAATCAATCCCCAATTTCATCATTGACCAAAAATTTGATTTGATTTTTTCTCACTTGATTTGCTTTCCGTTCCTAGCAACAGGTTTCAATAGAGTTAAAAATATAGACAATGGAAGTCCGAACCATTACCATTCAGCAAGGAACATTGTCAACCACTTTCAAGCAAACGTTCTTTGATCCCTTTTATGTTGGAGTCTTTTTCCATGAAAGTTCTGTTTCTCAATAGGAAACCGTTCTGGTCGAAAACAAGATCAGAATAATTCTGCACAATTTTGGGGTTTTCACTCGTATTCAAGACATATTTTATTAATGAACTTTTCGTGTAACTTTAACACTTAATTTCCAACACGTTTTCGTGATATTAAGTTCCCAGTTTTTGCAAATTAATTCCAGACTGGGGAGGGGATAATTGATTAATGAGATTCCAGTTTATGCAGGTAATTATTATCTCACTGATATATTCCGAAAATCGTTTTTGTGAATCTCTCCCATTCTTTTACAATTGTATCTCTGAGTATTCTCTCCATGAGTGGATCATAAGGAAATCATTAATGAGAATGTTCATTCAATTTAATCGTCAACCAAAAACCCTTTTAAAATGTACGAATTCCCAACGGTTCCTTAGGAGAAGTATGGCATTCCGCAGTCTCATCAATCACGAATCCGTAGAGAGAACTGACCTGTAGAGCGACATACTCAGGTTCGATCACAGTTTGTATGAGTGGTAATGATGAAATAATGTTACTATTATGGCGCTTATAATTTCGAAGTGAAATCATCTTGTTCCTGATGAGTAGTCTCCAGAGTACCGAAACAAATTTTGTGTGTACGAAAATGTTCATACATTTTCTTTACAAAATCAACTTCTTCCTGAAAAGACGAAAATTATGAGCTCTTGTATCTAAGATTACTAGAGTGAAAGTTGATTTTCCTTTTCAAATTGAAACCACCATCACCATGATTGTGTTCTACTTTCACTGCCAGAGACATTGACGGTAATTACTTTTTCGATGCAGATGGTAAGAATGACCATTCCTGCGTTTCATTTGGTTTTCCGAGGTGTCTCAGTGCATATGTTGGAAGAAAAATGGTGTGAAAAACGTACAAAGGGCCGTTTATCTATCTCTATGCTCGCCATACATACATACATAAAAACATGATGTTTTTAGCCTTATACCATAATGTACTATTTTAAGACAAATAGTGATTCTTCATATGATATTAAGATTAGCGCACGACCATGTGATACACAGATAGTAGTTCCTTGTCTGAATTACATTTGAAGTGAAAATTGCAAATCTCTGAGATATATCGTAGTTGTTTTTTTTATTTCTTTATTTAACGTCAATTGAAATATCTGTTATCATCATTCTGGGAATGGAAGAATTCATTCCAAGTATTACAAAGACATCGCAGTGTGAGAAACCATGGTTCAATAAGCAGCATTCAACCGCTGGCGCCAAAATCCAAGTTCAGAAATGAGATCAGATTATGTTAACGCAAGAAATAGGTGTAGTCCAACAATTGAAACTGCTGAAGAAACAGATAGTCATAGAATTCATTCAAGACTTGTTGAATGTTGAAACGGTTCTCGTTAGTTTTGGTCTTTTGCCGAAGCTGTCGCCAAAATCTTTTGGTTTATTTCCCCTTTCAACCAAAGAAGATGGATCACAAGCCACCACTGTCTAACAAAAAGCAAATATATTTGCAAATCTATTCGCTGTAAATTCTACTCAGGACACATCGGGAAAAGATTCCACGAATATCACGCCTGTAGATAGTCATATGCCTAAAATTATTTTTCACCAACAGAATATAAGAAATATTCCACTGGATCTGATGACAAATGAGGCTTGTAGATCTGATGGGATCCAAGCAATTGATTTTGAAGTGTGTTCCCCCGAAATGATACCAGTACTTTGCGAATTATTCGACCTTTCGTATAACTTGGGGGGGTTTCCTGAGTCCTCGAGAACAGCAAGAGTTCAGGAAGTTCCTAAAAGTAGACAAAAAAACTTTACCGTGTGATCAATTGCATTGCTTGGAGAGTTTCTTGTCTTATAGGTCTCTGTATGTGGTTGTTGATGTAGTATCGTCTGATATTCTCTCGATAAATGCAGGTGTTCCACAGGGTTCAGTTCTGGCGCCCATTCTGTTTCTACTTCATTTTAATAATTTGCTGGAGGAAACATCTTGTTCAGTCAGTGCATAGACAGTACTCTTCATACCGGTTTCTCTTCCAGAGTCCCCATACCAGCACAGGAAACAAAAATTCAGAGAAACATTCATGCCAATACAATCAACGATGATTTGGCAAAATATAGTAGAATAGGGTAACATCAACTTGGTGGAATTTATTGCTGGGAAAACTCAGACATGTCTCTTCTCGAAGAAAGCCGATCTATGCCAGGAGTAACTATTCCTACAGAGTCAAGTATGTCGATGCAACGAATTACAATCAATATTTATCTTGGAATATAGTTCTCATGTATGTAGTTCGGCACCAAAACATTCACTGAAGCTTCTTGATTCTATTCAGAGAAAGGCAACCTATTTTTTTGGTGATTCTTCGCTCACAGACTCACTCATTTCTTTGGAGCATCGCAGAAGGGTCGGAGAATTGTCTCTCTTCTATAGATATTTTCACGGTCGGTGTTCTTCTAAATTTTCATCATTCGTTCCAAACTTAGCAGTATCTACATGGATGTTCCAACGAGTACAGAATTCCCACCCCTTTGTTGTGAGCTTAGAGACCTGTTTATATTGAATTCATTCTATTCAATCTCTTCATTCTATTATATATTTTTTCAATAATATGTTAATTTGTATCTCCTGACGATAAACAGATCTTTCAAAAGATATCAAAAAAGAAATAGGCAGCGGTCCACAAATTTTGGATATTAAGACAGCCAGAAGGACCAGAGATGGAGGATTCCTAGTAGAGTTTGAAGGGGGTCAACAAGCGGTAACGGACTGAAAAACTAAAATAATGTTAGTGGAAGGATTAGATGAGTTTACGACGGTGGAAGAATTGAAGTTGGCTGGAAAACCATCGAAAAGTGGGCGAAGAGGTTCACCCGTACTATCAGGGAGTGGACACACTCACAAGGATGTTATGAATGTCAGGAACTCGGACACACTAGGAGAGAATAGAAGCAGAAAATGCCTGAGGTGCGGCAAAGTGGGCCATTCTGATAATGAGTACCCAAAAGAATACAAATAATTCTGTCGAATATACAAACTGTAGAAGAAGCTGTCCTGGATATAGGAAAGCACTTGGAAAAGTGAAAAGGATCGTTGTACAAATAAATGTCAAAAATAACTTCAAGACTGCCAAATGTAGCTCCATAGTAGAACAGCTGATCCACGTTAGCAGATCCTTGGTTAACATCATCAAAAGTTACTTTTTGTAACAGGGCTCGGTCCTTGGCCCAACTCTGTGAAATGTTGTCTATGATCCAATGATGAGACTGCAACTGAATTTTGTTCCTCAACAAGATGATAATTCTTCACTTCTTCATCCTGATTCCTATTCATCAGACTTTTCATGGGAACATTTGCAATACGAAGTTTCAATCAACCAGACATAATATCATGATGAGCAGAATAAGTGTTCATAAGTGTAGTCCAGTGAGTCCAAAAATGTCCGAAGATATTCAGAATATAATTCATGAGTGTATGATGTACAGAATGTTTTCCATTCCAGACCTATCGTATGATAATGCAGTATGTATCTTTGTTTGAAAATATCTTTAATCGAAACTACCATGACCACTGATTGTATTTGCGATTGAGTTTCATTCGATACGATTCATCACAAGTATTGGAAAATCTGATCAAGGGATGTTGAGGATGAGACATTTGATAGCACAACAATGATTTGCGAATCTGAGCGATTTTCACTCTCTTCTACGATTCTAGAAATAATGTTTATAACTTGTTCAAGCTGGGACACACTTTCCACAAAAAGTTGTTTCCTTCACAGAAAGGAAGAAACAATTTATTCTATAACTATGAGGCTCCAATCGCATGAAAGTTCCTTTTCATTAATCGGTTCGTAAACCAAACACATAAAGAAAAGGAGAGTGGCATCTTCATGATTGAAAACTCATTGATTCGAAAAAGTCAACCGAAATAAAAAACAAATTTGTTCAAGAAAATTGCAATGGGCACTTGATCAAAAGTTATGATCGAAAAAAGAATGTGAAGGAGCAGAAACTAAATAAATATAATGAAAGTTTGGAGAAAAACATAATAAATCGAACAAAATTCAATGGGAAAATTAAAATAAATGTTAGAACTAGCTTCCAAATGAAGTGTATCCTCGAAGTTTTGATTACTGATATCTTCAATTTCTTTTAGAAGAGGTCTGAAAGATTCACGAGGATACTGTCTAGAAGGATCGAAAATTTCCAACCAGAGTCACTGTTGGATGGGTGGTTTCCACATACTCCAAATTTTTATTCTAGGTTTATGAATGCCATATTGTACAGAATATGATCTATTTCCCTCCGAACTAATGTTTCTCCTCATGCAACTATGTCCTCACACCAGTTTATCAATTTCAGTTTAGTTTTTCGACCTGATAAGTTATTCGGTAGAATTTTTCATATTTTCTTTCAATTTCTGCTCATTACATTCGACATAAGGAGTACTTTCACCGGTTTCAGTGTATCAAATTATAATGAGTTTGCCTTCAATTGTGACCAATCGTATATTATCAAATTAATTGAATTTTTTTTTGAAATCATTCAAAATAGCCATATGGCAAATACTATCCACATCAGAGATTGGATCCATAGGTAATTAAAAACTACTTATTCTATTTATGTGGAGCTTCACCAGTATTTCTATACATTTTTTCTCAATGATTTTTTTTGTGAACATGCTGGTCAGAGTTGATAAAAGTTGCCCACTATGTATGTTTTTAAACTATATTGATTTTTTTATCACAGAAGGTATGATTTGTTGAAGATGATGAATTTGTATTGAAAGCAATTTTTCATAGAGAAATATGGGACGGGGGGTAGGAGTTGTAGTGAAACACAATGTAAACAATGGAATTTTAAACTGTTACCTTTCAACTATAGGTACTTCATGATAATCATAACTGGAATTGCTCAAACTTTCATTTGCACAATCTAGTATGTATTGAAGATATCCTAATATTCCGAACTCTTCAAAATTATTTATTTTCTTGAAATTTGCTTTGAAACTCTTTAACGATTCAGTTCTTCTAGACTTTTCCGTGCCACGTGGTATATAGCTTAATAAATATAACAATTTGACTTTTGAAACTTGATAACATTTTTATTCATGAATTTTTGGGTTAGGAATTCATATTGTTATAAGTAGCATGATTCTCAAATCATATAGCAAAAAATCAAGAGAAATTATCCGAAATGATGGAAATATTTTCAAATATATTCAAATCCTTGAATCATTTCCTACTTCACGTTCATTCACTAGATTTTTCGAGATTATACGGGAAAAAATCATCAATAGAAGCATGATTTTTTTTTTATTTAATTATAACTCCACCACAAGTAAGCAGTTTTTCGAACATTCCAATTAATATTGAGTGAGAGGAATTACTTCATGGCTTCTTCTCCTCCTAATTAAAATCATAATACCGATCAATATGGAATAACTACTTCATTGGCTCATACCAGATACTGACATGAGAACAACACTCTTCAAATAAACGAGCGCTTTCGCTTAGTTGTTCTCGCCAAATTTTGAACGGATTTCCACGAAACAAAAACCAACGGTCGTAATCAACAAATACTTAGGCTAAGTAACACACTCCCAATACAAAGGGTAATTAATAACGTTTAACAGGGGAATTATGCACGACTGTAATGGTGCGCCTTGCTTTACATTAATTTTCTTAATTTCACCCTTCATCGCAACTTAAACTATTGGGTTGTAAGAGATTAATTATTTCACTGATTAATTTCGGTTAGCACGTCACGCGTACAAGTTGAACCGATCAGTTACTTGAAGGAGTTGAAAATGGTTATTCGCTCCGTGAGAAAATAATTGGGGAAGTGAGGGCATGACAGTATTTGTTTCATTATCAAGTGTTTATGACAGCGCTGTGTTGTTCATAAATGATTGTTTCTGATGGTGGATAACGCGAATCTTGGATTCAAGAGAGGGTGTTTAATATAATCCTGAAAAAGTCGTGGTAAAATGTGTTATACATTGAATTCAGCCGAATTCATCCTTCACCTTGAATAATACAATGCAGAAGGGACGCAACTTCCAGAATATGAATCATAATTGATAATTATCTCTAAACCAAGACGTATAAAAAAGTGAATATTTGTTCAATCATTCAATTATTTGAAAAATTCATTTTCGAACGAGTGAAAGATTCTGAAGTGAATTCTTTGAAGAAAATTTTTCGAGTAGTTAATATTTGGAACAAAAAATTTATCGAAAGTATAATTATCCTTTTGCAGAATCATAATATTGGACAAATAAAATTAATAAAAAATAACATTCAATGGAACATCGATAAATTTATTACTGAATGAGTTCGTTGATTGGGTTTTTCCGAGTTGTTCTTACCTGGGAATTATCCTGTCAGGATTTCATATCGTTTGAGGAGCATGTTAGGCTCGTTATGTTGAATCGTATCAGTCTTAATCTCTACAGCATAATTGTCAATACTTTTGAAGAAAGAGTCAATGGTGTTGGTGATTGGTTGGAGCAGCATTCAACCTGATCCCACGCATTTATCTCAACTCAAAAATAAAACAAAAGATTGAATTTAAAAAATTATTTTCAATGAGGTGGAATTACATTAGAAAATCAATGTATCAGAGAATAGAATCTACATTATATTATGTACACATATACTTTAAATCGTATATGTTTTATGCATAGTGTGAACGTTGGCTGATATTTTTCCACCATTTCCTGCACTGAAGCATCAAATCGGGACAAATCTGGAATTTTGGTCAATAGAAAATATATTTTCTGACCAGATAGATTAGCCTTTCTGTCGATATTTTACAGGGTTACATACGTTTCTGTTGGTTTGAATAGGAAGTTGAGTCGTGGGTAACCAACGTGAATAGTAATTTTTTGGGTGGAATACTCCATCTACTGTGAAGCCTTGGATGTCAATGAAAGCGATTCGCATGATGCGTGCGCCTTGAACTCGTAGTAGATAGCAACTGAATGATGATCCTACAACCAATCTTGTGTGCCATTTAAACATATCATTCATCAATGAATGCCTGATAATTTACTTTTCTTCCTCTGAATTGAAAATATAATAAAATTTCACGGAGGAGTCCTGGTCCTGAGAGATGATTAGGTTGAATGCTGCTTCGTTACCCTGCAGCCATATATGTTTCAATACCAATATGGATAATAGCAAATAAGAGCCAATGTTAATTAAGTGAATCCGATAATATCTCTGTTGTAGTCCCACAATCCGGTTTCTTCAATCCTTTGCGCATGCGCCATTTTTAACGTTATATGACAATTTCATTTATTTGGTTATGCCAAAATGTCAAAAAATCAAAATAACAGCATGAAGATCTGAGAATATTGAATATATAAACGAATATAGCAGAACGGAAAATTCAAAGTGCATTTTGGTTTCCCAGGAAGTTTGAAAAAATTCCCTAGGCTGAGGGTCAAAGTTATATCATGCCAATGCCGTGTATATTATGCAAAAAACAAAGGTTCAGCGGGCTAAACAATTGAAGTGATTGATGAACCAGGAGAGATATGAGTCTCAGGGGAGAAAATTATATTGTGCTCTTGCGTATGGGTAAGGCTGAATATACTGACATTAGTCGCAACTCAATTTTACAAAAAAAAACAAAATGATCATTATAGTAACTATTGCAAAAATCAGTTGGGATAACAGTGGAGGCATACATGCAGGGGCGACGAAAAAATAAAAAAAAATCTGTTAAATTTCCTCATATAGTATAATATCTGGTGGAATATATCCTTTTTCTACTCTTTTCTACTATTTTAAACCGTTCATTTCGTATATGAGACCTATTAGGTAATGGCTCATTTAGAATATATTCAGAATAGAATATTATTGCAGGCCAATTCCGGACAACATTAAGAAAATAATGGGATATATGCAACATTTAACCTGAATATTTCCATCGCATGTTAAAAATCTCATATGAAGCGAAACATTTTCGATCAATTACAGCGATAAATTCCCGGCGGGACATTTTCGGGTTGGTAAATACCCGGTAGGTGTCGAAAAATACCCGGTCGGTCCGTGTATCTATAGTAACGATTGTTAAATTGTACATTTGTCATCTTGACAGGCATAAATACTGAATTTTAAACGTCGTTTTTTAACTCCGGAAATATTCTACCAAATCACACTTGTGAATCAAAATAAACCTGATAATTTTCCTTTCAAGCATGTTGTCAGTAAAAAACTGTTTTTAGACAACATGCTTTCATGGAAAATTATCAGTAATTTTGAAGCACTTGTGTAATTACTCCCGATAAATTTGTTCTGGAATCCATTTTGCTTTGAGTTCTTATAATAACTATTTCTTGGGCAAATTGATATATTCGTCCCGATACGTAACTGCAGAAGTAAAAAAATGCAAAACTGAGTGACTATTCTGCCAGTAACGTATCGTATTTTTATGAGTTTGGTGATTTGATTAACGAATTTATCTTGAAAATACGTATACTTCCTCTTGGCGACGTTTCGGAAGCTAGTCTGCCTCCTTTTTCAAGCCTATTGTGGAAAATTTTCAATGAATGGCCATTTTGGTACGTAGTGTCAAAATGTAACACTGGCATGACTCATGCATCCATAGCTATACCTAGTGTTGATTTTGAAAAAACCTACTTCGAATTGACTCGCCCCAGTTCAACTTCTCTTTTCAGAAGAGGAATCCAACATTGTTCTTTACTCAATGAACAAGTAGTTTTTCCCTTTTCATTTCTAGGAGAGGGAAAACCCAAAAAATGGATTTCCGAAGATTTTCACCTCCTCAAACAGTACTTACTGATGAATTTGCTCTGATGACTACATTGAATTGTTCAAAAACCAAATTCAGCGAATTCACGTTCCAACATCTGTGTACAATTGAATTGAAAATCACATTTTTTTTTTAATTTTTTCAATATATTCTCGAAGCAAGTAATTATTTTACCTACCTACTGTGTTTCAGTGTCTAATTGATTATTGAAAATGGGTGATGAAGAAAAAAGTACAGCATGCAACTCGAGGATAAGGTCAATTACGTGCGTAATAGGATACTCATCCTCTTCGTTACGTAATATACTATTATCTACACCCGTACTTCAATGATACACTTATATGCCCACAACCCGTTTCATAATGAAATCCATTACGATACAAATTTTCATTACGATACAGATTTTCAAAAAATAGAAACCCATTATTTTTCAATCAAGCATGATGTGCAAGCTTTGCATTTTGACGTTCGTCAAATCGAAATCATTAGGTATTGAATTTTAGAAGAATTTAGTAAATTTTCGATAATCGTATGAAAATGTCTCATAGCAGTGATATAGAAGAATTACCAGCGACTCCTCCACAGATGTCTCAGACAAGAAAAAAATACAATCGAAAGGATTATATCTTTCATTTGACGAATGCAACACATATGTTTTTATTCTCGACCAAATCAAATGAGATCTCATGGCCGAGAGATCTATGGCGCCGGCAGAGATTAGAAACGTCCGGGTTCCTGACCTCGGCAGAGATTTTTTTTTTCATTTCTCATTGTTGTATTTTCCGTGGTTATACCATCAATTATAATTTTGTAGAATTTTTCAAAGAAATACTATTGATTACCTACTATTATTGTGTTCGATATAAATACCTAATAATATAATATTTTCAGTTCTTCATTATTTATTGGGTGCAGATAAAATAGCGTATGCAACTCTCATGTAATGATTATCACACGATCGTTGCATAATATACTGATTATCCCATTGAACTCGCATTACTACAAAAATACCGTCTTCGATTTCAGTACTATGCAGTGATTTTTTGATAACAGTAACTTCTCCTTTTTGTAGGGGTGAAACATCATTATATGATCAATCAAGTCTTTGTAGATACGTGCAATCGAACTCAGCTCCTCGGCAAAATCAACTTCGCCGTTCTCCATTCGATCATTCTTTATTTGAACACGTAAATGGAGTCACCCTGAAATCGCAGATCAAGTATAAGATATCTCGACAAGCCGTCATATTTCCTCTCGTCAAATATTTGAAGATGAACTCTCCCTTAACGATTCGTATTAAACCGCCTGAATCCATTAGAACATTTGAACTTTTCAATTCAAATTAAAAATATTCCAGCGCGCTTATATCTCCCAGTTCTTGGTCTTGACAGGCGCCGTTGTCAGCCGCAATTAACTTTTCCTTTGCAATATTTGCTTGGTTCAGGTTCGGTTATTTAATTCAGAATCTCTGGATATTATGCATCCCAATTTCCAGGGAGCCCCTGGCTCTCTTTACTCTTTTCGCAAAAAGGTCAATTCAAAAACTGAAGGGGAAGTTGACGAAAAACTGGGTGAATCAAAAAATTTAAACTAGGGCACATGTGAAGTCGTCACCAAGCAGGTAGTTGTTTTTTTTTTCAGAAATTATATGAACCTATAATACTGCAGTTTGGTAATGAGAAAGTTTTCATAACCAGCACTCGGTCCATTTGATGACTTGATGAATACAAAACCTTGTTACCTTTGTGTCTATAATGTCGTTATTAGATTTCAGTGACTTGATGTACAACGAACATACTGTATGTGTGTGTTCGAGTTGATAATGAAAAACATTGAACAAAACTGTGTTTCCATATTATTAATATATGAAGCAGATCTCCCTAAAACATTCGCGACCAAATTGCCACTTTTGTTGATTCAATTTCAATTCTATTCAAATTATACTTTATTGTCAACATGGTTGTGAATGAATAGTAACACATAAAACGTCTCGATCACAACATGTACAGCATACACCGGTAAATATAAAAAAAATAACATTCATGTGGAACCCGATTGATTTTTAGTGCTCTGAAAAATAAAAAGGGTAGGTACCTTCAGCTGATAAACTTTTCTGGTTTTTTCATTTCCGAATCAATATCACAAGGAAATGCAACTTCCATAAACTCACATCAACATATCAGCAATCAATCGCTGGTAATACGTTTAATGCACAGACGGTTAATTCATACAGCCCACCACAAGGCGAAAAGATTGTATCCAAAACAAATACAAGTACTTTGCTTCTATTATAATTTCAAGGAGTTCGCGGCTCCCTTCACTCTCTTCGCAAAAAGGACAATTCGATAGCTGAAGGGCGAATTGGGGCGCATGCATGAACTCAAGATCCTTTTTCTTCTACTTTAGAAAATAGTGGGGTTCTTCATTTTTTCTCCTTTACGAAAGTCAACCCTCAGAAGTCAACACTGGATAAACAAGGCCTTAGCTTTCAACGTGTGAATCCAGCACGATTGATATATATATATATATATATATATATATATATATATATATATATATATATATTTATATATTTTCTTCGTTTAAATTCTGAAATTAGTTTTTTCGACCGAATATTAACATGCGTTGCGAAAGTCACATTCTCAAACTTTGAATACTAATAAATTATATTCGTATTTCTTAAACATACTCTCAAAGATTCGAAAGCTATGGAAAACCGATGGCAAAATTGATGACAGCATCAAATTTCCAATTGCATTTTCAATTCAACCGAATGATGTAGTATATTAATCCATTGACCCATTCAATAGTGTTTCATTTTCATCTCTTGAAGCAATTCATTGGAAACTTAGCCTTCACAGCATCGGAAATCAGAATAGACACTTGAATTTCAATTCATGTGATGTGGGATAATAATGCACAAAAAAAAGATCACATTATTCGATTTTTTTCAAACATAAATGTCATGCAACTGACACAAAGTAATCATATTCAACAAAAATAACGAAGAGTATTTATTCAGGAATACCCTCTCTCACTCTTTTCTTTGATCCAATGCATTTATCTTCACTCCAATATATTACACAATTCATTGTTATCTAAACTTATGTTTTGTTTTCTATGGTTGTTGAAAATTCATTCAAATTGAGAGAATAGGCACAATACAAGCATAATCTATGCTCAGGTATAATTCTCAACATCTTGATCAATGTTCAATAATAGTACATAAAATGGTTATTTATGTAATTCAATTGATTAACTGGATTGAATTAATTTGATTTGACTTATTTCATCTTGTGTTCTTGAATCTTCAATAGGCTCGTCCACAAATTCATGTTATCTGAAACTTCCGACCGAACTTCCGCCGTGATTTTTCCCAATTTTTGGGAGCTTATGACATTACACTTCTCTTCCATCACCGTATCATCTTCATTCCCTTTTTTCATACCTTTAATTTTTGGATATTGTTCGCACTCTCCGAGGAAAACCCGATTGTGGATTATGTATTATATCATTTTATGTATAACGTTATGATATCATTAGATTATTTGGAAAAAAAAATTACCACTCATTCGCCCATCGATACATTTCAATGAGTTGATTGGTCGACCGATATAAAGAAATATTTTTCTCCATAGGAATATTTTTAAGTTGCGTTGGTTTTTCCTCAGCAATTTTTTCTATGAATTATTTTTTCTGATGTCAGTGATTCGGCACTCGTGATACAACCGATACATTTGAAAAAATGGATGTCGTTTGAAATATGCATTATATTGGGAAAAAAGAACTAGGAATACAATCTCAACTTTACCCCATCATTGATATCGCTGAAAAAACCACTATGAATCATTTTATCATGATAATTCAGAATTTCCGCATATCAATGATGATCACGGCAATTAGATCACCTTCAGATGGAATATGTTGAGTGAGGAGTGCTTCATTACTTGCACAAAGACTTTCGGAATTTTGTCCTAACAACAGGAATCCATGAAAAATAATGGCTCTCATATTTTCTGTTAAAAATGAATTTATAGCACAGATTCCAGGTTGGAGATTCTCTGCTGTTGAATATTAATGAAAAAGATTCATCAATTATCTCACGGGTGAAATTAAAGAAATTTCAGCTTCATTCATTGTCAGAGAACAGATTTTGGAATAAAATATGTTTCAAACTGGGGAAGTCAACTTCACATTGTCTTGGAAAACAAAAAGCAAACATTTTTCTGAAAACATTCTTCTCTACACCAAAATAATCATGTTTTCAATTCTTGAGAAGTGTAATGCATCGTAGAACAGAATTTGTCCATTGGCTGTTTTCGATAATCAAAATACAGAAAATATATTAAAATACACTATATTTCGTGATGTGTTCATTTTGGTTCTTCTATATGCAGGATATTGTTCAAGAGGAACGAAATGAAAAATGCACTTTTCCTTCCACATGAATTTGATTTGATTTGATTTCACTTGTTATTTCCACAAGTTGGCAGGCCATGGAATCAGAATGAGAAAAGATGTCTGAAAGTTGTGATTAACATAAAAAATGTATAAGGCCTAATTCTTCATTTGAAAAATAAAATTCAACTAAACTGCTGTTCCAAATAAACAAGGACCACAAGTGATCAACTGAAATTGAAACGTAGAGTGAAATGAACCAACTGTATGAATGTTCGAATAGTTAGGCTAGGTTGGGTTAGGCTAAGGCCTCGTGCTCACAATTTCCGCTCGTACGTAATAAGCTACTCATCCTTATTGTTACGTAATATACTATATTACACGAGTGCCATGAAGAACCTCTTTTTTGATTAAATGTGGTTGAATAAACTTTAGTTTTTCTATGAATGTAGAAAACTGTAGTTCCCCTACGAAAAATGTTCACCTATGAGCTGATTATTTCCATATCCAGTAAATATTGCTTCACATAATTCCCAGTGGTCAAGTGACAGGCCTACCCTTACGAATACCGTTCTCTTTCTTTCACAATACAAATATCTCATTTTCATCCTGTTCACTTGAAACTTCTATCAAACTCAGAGTAGCCCAATCATTTTCATTGAGTACGGAATAAACTTCTATTCTCTTCTTCAATGTTCTATTTTCATTTAGCCTTTCAATAATTTCTCAATTACCACCGCTCAGTTACTTTTCCCCAGGATATATCTGACCATAAATTCTTGTTACCGTTCAACAATTCTACCACTAGCTCAAGTTACATAAATTTCACAAATTCAATACTGTGTATAGATACATCTTTTCGATAGGAGTAACACTTAAGAATTTGAAGGTATACTAGATATCACTTCCACAAGGACAGAATTCACAACTCATTGTTCATTGAAATTACAAAAACCTGATTGAATGTTAATTAAGAACTTGGATGATTTTGTGGAGAGACTGAAAACCGAAGAAATATTTTTTGGCATTCTTCTCCTTCTATGGAAGAAGTTGAATCAAAATAATAAATTCACGTACTCTGTTGTGTATATCTTCTGAATAGGTTCGATTCGTTCACAAAAAGGTAGGAAGAGTCTATCTAGAACAGCTACGTCCCTGTCTATTGAATGTATACAGTGCATTTCTTTAGTGCCACCCCTTTTATTTTTTGAACGGGCCTACTTGAAAAATTTAAATCTGGGATAATGAAATTGATGAATGAATACTACATTTTGGATTCAAATTGACAAATGAAAATTTCAAGATGGCGACTGGGCGCCATCTGTAAAAGAAAGTGGAAGGGGGGTCTTGTGTTACGTTATTTTGAAGCTCCTGATGAATACTAAGCAACCCTAGATGAAGTCAATATTTTCAACTACTACAAAATTGTGGAACATTCAATAATTACCTGAAAACAAACACATTGATATCGATATTTCTGGATATATTCGTTTTTCTCTGTCCCAACGAACCGACAAGGTTTGATAGTTTTTTTTTTATAAAAAGACGTAAATTTCAGTACAACGAACACCATTGTTCAGGTCAAATATTCTCATTCATCATCCGATTTCATAAATACCACGTGAACTATCTTCAAAACGGTCAATGGAACAAAATTCAACAGGGGAGTTGTATTTGAATATGCTGGCAGCTACTGTTGATCCTCTAATCACCGATATCGTCCAAGTGAATTCTAATGAATTCGATATTGACCATATTATTCCAACAAGATGGAGCACCACCACATGACTCCAGACAAGTAAGAAACTCTTTGGATAATACTTTTCATGGTCGTTGGATTGGGCATCGAGGTACTAAGGAATGGCCAGCCCGCTTGCTAGATTTGACAACTTTAGAATTTTTTATGGGGCTATTTGAAGCAGAAAGGCGAATCTGAACCTGCCCCAATATTGAGTGTACGGCATAGAATAATAAATATTTGTAGAAATATCGAAGTTGTTGAATTCGAAAAATTTCGACGTGAAATATCGGATAGGCTGTACTTATCTCAAGATAGCCTAAGAGCCAGCTTAAATCTGACAACACATTCTTTACGGTATCTGAAATTTCGTCCAGTGGGACTTCTATACCCAGTAAACAAGCAATGGGTACTAGCTAAGCCCGGCCGCGGTAGGTTTGGGGTCCCTCAGGTGAGTCAGGTATAAAAATTAAGTAAATTTTTAAAGTATTTTACGGCGTCTGCCGTTTCAATATGTTATAACGTACCTCTGGAGAAATTGAAAAATAACTATGGCTGCTGATTTTTAAGGTTGAAACAGCCACTTTTCAGAATTCGAAAAAAAAATTTTTTAAGTATTTTACGGCGTCTGCTATTTTGATATATTACTTATTAAACTTTCTAAGCTAATATTGGAAATGGCTGACATTTTTCCGGTTGTAACTATGCAGCGAAACATTACCTGCAGTCTAAGCTTAGAAAACACATGGTACAGTAAGAGTAGCAGTTGATGCTCTCTCTCTCTCTATCTCTTTTGTCAAATATTTCCTTCTTATGTTAGGGTTGAATGGCGGGGTTTTAGTTCCTTTTACGAACACAAAGGCACACCTGGCACAACCGTTTACAGACAAATATATTTTGAAAATCTTTACGCATTTTTTGCGCTTTGAAGTTTTCTCGGATTTTCTGCGGATTTTAGATATTGTCACTTCTTCAGCAGAAAAGAGTGGCTTTCTGACCATTACACATATGACAACCAATAAGTGATACACTTTTAAAGTGGCGGATTCCGAGATTTCATGTTCCTTTTATCAAAACACACTGTTTTATGGCCGAAGCTAGCGTGCTGCCCCAAAACTTCTATTTCCAGCTGATGGCAAATCTAGAATCGAAAGATCAGAGAAACACTGTCAGCCAAGGGTTTGATAAGCATCCATAACTTATGAATCATCTGAGGAAATGATTGGAAGTCGGGGGTTCAGTCCTTTAAAAAAAAACAAAACTTTTTTTCTGAAACACGAAGAAAATATTTTCAGATTCATAGATTATATCAGACTCGAACACAATTTTCATTTCATAGCAATTCAAGTTTTCAAACAGATGTAGATTAATATATTTTTTTGAGGTTTAAAAATTACTCGGCGCTTTTTTATCATATTTTGCGGATTTTCCATATCAGCTTCGCGTAAAATGACTTCATTGGATTGGCAACACTGTATTTTAGTTGCATGTTGAAAGTATAGAGACATAATACTGTAAATATATACATAACTTGGTCCACTTCTGGCTAAAAGCTTAAGGGGCTTCCACGCTTTTACTGGTTGTGACTTCAATTCAGCTTTATATAATCGGGGCAAAAAAAAACTTTGACGTTACTAAAAAATAACGTTGAATTTCAAAAAATATTCACTACTTTCGGTGGCATTGGCCTGACTGAGGATACCTTACATGAACTGTTTAATGTTATCCAAAAGTACACTTGCAGTATGTACAATGCTAAAAAAGCCATCGATGTTGATGACAGGAGATTTCAGCTGTTCGTTGATTCTTACAAGGCTGTAGATATGAACGAAAATTCCAATAAAAAAGTCCGGAGCTTTGATGCAAGCTTGATCCCTCCTTGTGAATTTGAACTGTACCAACAAGTTTTAAGGACGCATTATATTCCCAGCATTTGGAAAAATGCTCATCGAAAGAGCCCACATCACAATATTAGCTTAAAATAGTTTAATAAATAATATACCAAAATAGCAGACGCCGTGAAATACTTCAAATTTTTTTTTTTCGAATTCTGAAAAGTGGCTGTTGCAACCTTAAAAATCAGCAGCCATAGCTATTTTTCAATTTCTCTAGAGGTACGTTATAACATATTAAAACGGCAGACGCAGTAAAATACTTTAAAAATTTACTTAAATTTCATACCTGACTCACCTGAGGGACCCCAAACCTACCGCGGCCGGGCTTAGCTAGTACCCATTTCTTGTTTACTGGGTATAGAAGTCCCACTGGACGAAATTTCAGATACCGTAAAGAATGTGTTGTCAGATTTAAGCTGGCTCTTACACTAAGAGATTTAAGGCAAGCATTTCGAGCTTCTTCTGAACTGAACCCAGCTTATTTCCTCAAATTATGAACATGAATTTCGATGTGTGCAGACAATTATTAAATGTTTCGTCATTTTGTAGTAGGTGAAGATATCGACTTCATATTCTAGGGTTGTGAAGTATTCGTCAAGAGCTTCAAAATGATGTATCACAAGACCGCCCTTTCCATTTATTTCCATCTTGAATTCATGCATCAATTTCATTCTCCCAAGTTTCAATTTTTTGTGTTGATTCGTTCAAAAATTAAAGGGGGAGGTCATTAAAGTAATGCACTGTATAAATCCATTTCATGGATTCATTTATACAGCTATTTCAATAATATAGAACACGATATAATTATGCTTTCTAAAAGATTGGTTCGTCGATGAAAAAATTCATCCAAATCACCTACTTACCTAATAATGGACTCACACCAAAAACCTGTTATCGTTAATCTCCCGAAATATCCGATGTCTTGTTTCAAACGAAACATTCTTCATGACAATATGATATTCATAAACCACTGTAATGAAAACGTGTACCCCATCTTAGGAAATGTTTCCTCGAAATAAAATAAAAGAAGTTTGAGCATTCAGGCGATAAATGAAATATAAATCGAGTAAGGTTCACTGAACATCGATATGAATCATATCATGGAGAAGTATGCAAATTAGGTACAATTGTTTCCTTGCCAAGTGAACTGATTGAAAATAATGGCATTTTTATACACAAAAATCTAGTATCCTACGAGATCAAATTTTATGTTTTATCGTGATACACCGCTATCAACCTGTTCAAAATGTCAAGGAATCTATCACAGGCATGTTGAATCATGGAAGGGGTAGGGGCGTATCTTGTTAGTATTTCAATAGTATATTGATAAAGATAAGAATGAATTCCGGAGAACACGTATTCATTCTACACTCTCTTCCAACGGTGGAAACTCAGTTGTGAAGACACAAGACATCATAGTTGCGTGAATGAATTTGCATTTTTTATCAGGGAATTTATTATTTCAAAATATCCTCAGAACAACACGATTTTCAGTTCAAACGAAGAAAATTAATCATATCGAATCTTGTGTTCATATTTCGGGTTCATTCGGTTTTGAATTTATTTTCATACTGAGCCTGTATTTGATTTCGGATGCTTATCGCCATCTATCAACGAAAATTTTAATTATGAGTACATGGCGTAAGGCATAGTCGGTACGTACCTGTCGATGCTGTAAGTGGCGCTGGGAGTTTCGGATACATCTCAAGGATTTCAAGCCAGAGATAGAAACGAAAAGATATTTGGTGTCTGCATATTTGATAGATGAAATGATTTTTAGCGGTATTCAGACAATTAAGAATTCAAGAAAAATGAACTTCCTCAAGCGGGATTCGAACCCACATCTTCCATTAACTAGATGGATGCTCATACCACTGAGTTGCCGACTCATGCTTGGGAAAGTTCATTTTTCTCGAATTCTGATTCATTTGAATGCTGCAAATTGTTGAATTATGCAGGCACCAAAAATTTTTTCGTTTCTATCTTCGCCTTGAAATCACATCTGATACCCTGCTGAAGTCGGTGCAATGTTCTAATAAGGCCAGTTAGTAGATAATGAATTAGTATCCTTCCCTATCTCACACCTCTGTCAGCCGAAAACCGCCGAAGGTTCCTGATTTGAATAATGAAAACTAGCACTATGATTAACTTAAGTGTCTGAATGCCGATAAAAATTCATTTCAAACATTCATATCAAAGATTTACTAGGCTCAGCTCTTTTCTGAACCTCGATATGAAAATATTTTGACTGATCCTCACAATAACGTCGCGGTAAGAAGTCAACACAACGAAGAGATACTTACGTTCAGATGATTCAATAGTTCAACACTGCTGCAATGAAGACAATATTTTATGGTCTTTGTTGAACCCTATTTATATGATTGTTCTAAAAAAAAATTGTTCGTTTTCGTTAACCAGCTGACGAACGTCAACCCTCAGAAGTCGAAACTTGTGCGAGCAATGGATTAACGAGGCCTTACCTTTCAACGTGCGATTACCCAGCACGGTGGCCCGGCGGGGATTCATAGTATACATATTGCACTATCTAATAGAAAAATATGGTAAATTCCTGTCGAGGTTTGTATACTTTTTATTTCACCATTCAAAGTAATATCATAAACTGAACAAGATAGATCAACTACATCTATGTAGTTACCATCAACCTGTGTTTCAGGGAGATATTTTCAAATAAGCAATGTTAGGGTTCCTTACTGAAATCTTAGCGGTTATTCCGATAAATCAAATGGACTGGCCCCGAGCGAGAGTCTCCAACATAAAAAAATAGGTATTAGCCGTACTTGGCTGCTGAACCGGTAGTTATAGTTATTGGAGAGAGGTTATAGGTTTTTGAAGAAAAATCTGGTTTTCTGTCCCCTCGGTACTGACAGAGTGTACAAAAGCAACCTGTCAAATCGAGCTTGTTTTTTATAACTTCATTGGTGTATAGGTACTAAGATGTCTATATACTGGTGTTTCTAATGTTGCGATATTGTTTCAGACAAACCTGTGGACAAGGCGTGGTAGTTCATCAGTAGCCATGAGGGAGCGCTGGTTATCAAAAATTTCTATTGATTTTCGTGATCACTCGATCCATGGAACACGCTGTTGCCAATTCTGATGTTTTTGTAAAAGGATAGAGAATTTATCGGGACTGGATATGTGAGGTTATTGAAAACACCAAAACGCGCCAAATTTGTGTTTAACTTTATGCGTTTATTATTTCATGTAGTGTGAAAATAATTTCTCAGTTGGAATGAATTTGCATTGTCTTTCTACTGATCTGGACCAGAATTCGCAACGACATGGCCACTTGGCAACACAGGACTGTCATCTCCACTGCAAGAGTGCCGGTACCTGGCGGATTTTTTGCAGTACTACTGCGCCTACATCATCAATTTTTTGATCAAGTTGGCCATATCTGTCGCCTGATTTGCTGACAACCTCTTATATGGGGTAAACACACCAGTATATATTGTATTTTAGTGTATACAAATCAATGGGGATATTAACATTTTACAAATCCCAGTGAGCAGAAGAACGTTCCAAATAAATGAAGAACGGGTCGAGAAGCTGCTTATAGGTAGGAGCAGTTCATTTCCATCCTTTATTTTATCCCTTCACAAATAACAATTGGTCACTTTTCGACCTGGTAGTTGATTTCAAAATAAGCGAACGATTTCGAATGGAAAATATATCATAACGAAGTAGTATTCATCAACCATTAATTTCCATCATATTAGTTTCTGGTTTCAGCATTCGCTGATTCCGTACGGTTTGTAGAAGTTAATTGATTCAATTATTTCGTTCGCTGACTCCAGGTTAATAGTCGTCCTATCAGATGAATGTCTCGGCGGAGGATAAGACTCGGATTTCTGCCATGTTCTCCTTCTCACTGCAAATAAATTCATCAGTTTCGTAATAGTCCAAGAACCAGGTACTTTTTTTCTGCAATCTTCTACAGAATTGATATTCTTGTTGGAAAATGTTCGGGGGTGTCCCCTGAATGTAAATTCAAGTTGGCGGGACGGGGGGGGTTGAGCTTCAGCCGCCATCTTGGAAAACACGTTTTATCGAATATCTCGTGAACCGTGCATCGTACGATAAAAAGAGTAGGGATCGTTTTTGTAGATAAGGAAATTCTCTGCAACTTTTATTTGAAACTTTTTTTTGTATAAAGCATAGGTTTTTATCTATGGCGCGCCAAAATACTGCCATTTATACTGTTTCATCAACCGTTCACTATATATTTAGCAATAACCATGCTGGGAACAGTTTGGCGCGCTATAAATGAAAACCTATGCACTATACGGAAAAAAGTTTCGAATAAAAGTTGAAGAGAATTTTATTATCTACGAAAATGATCCCTATTGTTTTTGTCGTACGATGCACGGTTCACGAGATATTTGATGAAACGTGTTTTCCAAGATGGCGGCTGAAGCTCAACCCCCCCTGTCCCGCCAACTTGAATTTATATTCAGGGGACACCCCCAAACATTTTCCAACAAGAAAATCAATTCTGTAGAAGATTGCATTATGAACCTACTTTTTTTGTTCTGGCTCTTGGCGTATAATGCAAAACTCGAGTTTGGCACGAGTATTATATTATAACGATGGTAAACTTATCTCTATGCGAGTTATTGTGTGAAATGAAAGTCATTATTGTGAAACGAGTGAGAATGCTAAAAAAATGTTCTGAAAATTAAAATCGATTTTGGCACCTGAACGAGTTAAATTGTAAATAGAACCGTAAATCGGGGTTACTTCGGTCTCACAGATGAATGAGACCTGTCAAAAAATAACTTTCACATTTTGCAATTGGCCATACTCTGAAGATGTTTTCGACATCTTTGTGTTCAATGCACAAGAAGATTCTATGATCTGATATTCCCAAATTTTCAAAAAAAAATATTTGTTGTTATGTACTAGTTGCATCAATCTTCTGAATCAGTTCGTTACTCAAGATACCAAAATGTGTTTTCAACAACTTTTAACACTCTTACTCACAATTCAAATCATGCTTCTGCTATTGTTATAATTTGTAGAATTCATCTTCGTCTAATCTTCTCTAATTTTTTCGTTACAGCTAATCATCAGGAAAACAAATGCATGAGAAAAGTGGTCCTTGCTTATTATTACCCCGTACCGAAAGTTAAGTGTGTTGTTTATTATTTTTCAGGCTAAAGGTCCAGAAATTTCAAAAAGACCTATTG
This sequence comes from Zygogramma bicolorata, assembly GCA_032362365.1. Classification (NCBI taxonomy): domain Eukaryota; kingdom Metazoa; phylum Arthropoda; class Insecta; order Coleoptera; family Chrysomelidae; genus Zygogramma; species Zygogramma bicolorata. The sequence continues at coordinate 377,422 of JAVJAQ010003303.1, read as the reverse complement.
GGGCAAGGGAGTATATGATTTTACTGAAAACCAGATGAAAGCAGCACTGAAAGAGGTATATCGTTATGAAAAATTGTGGAATAGTTTGGCATATATGAATAAGCTCTTATTGCACTAGTGAAAGAAAGTGTAAACATTGGTGGGCCAAATAGTGGAAAGAGAGAAAAATTGTAGGGTTCAGCTGGGTATAAACGCGGTTTCCTTCACAACTCAGTCATAACTTTGAAAGTGAAGTTATCTGGACGGAAGTGGAAGATCTGAAACCACATTCAAAAAAAACATGGCTGGATTGGATTCCATGGGGACTAGTAATTTGTATCTGAAACACTGTAACAAAATATGGAGAGGAACTCTGGTATGAAGATTTTGAAAATTGTCAAAATTGTCAAATTGTTGGAATACGACAAACATTTTTTTTGAACTGTGTAAATATTTAATGTTATATGATTAGTAAACGATGAGGTTGCTTTGATTTATCGGTCTAGAAGTAGAAATTTTTCAGAGATCAATTAGCCATAATATCAAATTGATATTTCTTGCACTCGACACCACTCGTTTTGCTATCAAGTTTAGCATTTTCGAAAGAAGAAAACTGATACTAAATCTGGTGTTCGTTTCATTTGGACTTCGTCTGATGATTATTTTTTTTACTCTTGGTAGTTTCATGGGTTTCTAACTTACCACAATCTGAAAAAATACGTATGAATATTGGAATCTTTTATTTTTTCAGATTGTGGTAGGTTAGAAACTCAGAAAACTACGAATAAAATATTTATCCACCACAAAATAATGACTTTCAAACAGAATTCTATTCACATTTTGATATTTCTAAACTCTCGGATGCATCGAGAAGTTTAGGGCATGAGAGAAGACAGTTCGTGAGTCTAGAATCAGAAAAATTCAAAAATAGTGTGATTGGAGAAAAAGGGTCTATTCCTTCTAGCCGTTATTCACTTTATTGTTATGAAACTAATTTGAATAAGTATTGACGAAGTCCATGTCGGACCAAGAAACCTTCAGAAATAGTACCTACCTGCACTACTTCGGATTATGAAATATAAATATGAATAACTTGTCCTATATATAACAACTGATCCTGAAAATGCTAACCTTGTTGAAGAATCGCGCATCGAGTGCAAGTACTATCATTTCAGTGTTAGGGCAATCGATCTTCAGAAAAGTTAATGTGATAAGATTTAGTTGACCCTCATCACAGAAAAGCTTAAGCCGTCATCTCAATTATTTTCTTTCGAATGTATGTCATTTCAAATGGCAACAAATAATATAATAATAATAACAACAGAGGCCTTCATTTTGAACTCTAAGATGGTCAGCATTGCTTTCTGCTCAGCTGGGCATATTTGAATCATTTATATACATATGATGAGCATTGCATAGTAAAGTGCTTAGTTTCAGAAATATTTTTCGCACAATGGATTATTTTATTGTCAGAGAAAGGATGGAAATATGAATGAGACAGGAATGAAATCACAGAGCAAATAGATATTCGATAAAATTCATTAAAAACAAATGAGTACCTTTAGACGACTTCTAAAGATTCTTTATATAGGACATCTGAGCTGTTGAACATATTAGAAACTGCATATAGAAAAGAGTATTGGGACATAAAAGATATGTTCCTTGGAATTTTAAGTTGACGGGTATTTCAATTATGGTGATGATGCCTGAGAGATAGCTCCGTGTTCAAATATTCGGGTAAGAAGGTATTCAGGAGCTTGTATACGAATTGAGTTTCACCTGTCTTCCATTTTGAAGTCTGAACTTGCATGATCACGCCTTCTCAGACAGAAGATGTAACGAATACAAGAATTTCAAATAGTTTGTAATCTTTTTTCAGATTTAGATTTTCAGTAGTGGTTATAATGAGGGAGAACCAATGCGATAAAAATATGTGATACATAACAAGGTCTCACCTACTAGAATGCTACTTCTAAATTCCCAATAGTTTTCAATTTTCAAATCGAAATAGCGGCGTTGAATTAATTGCAGTTGTACCTATTATGAAACACTTCATTAAGTGTTACTGAATCTTTTTTAAATCATGACAAGTTTTTCTAATCACAACATTCGTGGTTTGGAATGATGCCATATTTATAATTAATGTGGTATCGAATGAGCTGTTGGTATATGTATCTGTAAAAAAAATATATACCATTCATGTTTGAGAAACTCGGTTGATTTTACTTTTCCGTAAGTGCAACATTTTTTTATGTAATGGGGAAGTATTGAATCATATGTTGAAGATTGATTATAAAACTTGGACAACTGGAAGATTCATTGAATATCTCTACAAATGAAATAGTTATGAGTTTCCAAAGTTGTACTCTCAAGGATAGTTTCGTTCATGCAGAGATCCAATGTATGACGTAACTCGACCCAGACTACGGGACTAGTATTTGCTTGGTATCTTCATATAAATCCATTCTTCTGCAGCTATTTACGCCAATTTTGTTATGTTTTGTTCATTACACAATGGCTGAGACTATGCCTACAGATATTAGGTATATTGTCCCAGTGAGTCTGAACAGATCAGAGATCTCGCTAATATTTTTTTCCTTTGCCATTTACCATGAATGGAACGAAAAAGTGGTTCAAACTAATGAGGCGTGACTGAATAGAACCTCGAAGCACCAAACACTCACTGCTACTTATAAACCATGTTTTATTTTGTGGTGCGACGATCTCGAGGTCAAAAGCGAACTAAAGGCCTCATTCGTTCCGCGCTAAAATGAGTATCGTGGGATACTTTATCTTTCACTTCTTCATTGACGGATTCCAAAGAAGTCAACTGATTTCTTGGTTTTTATCTCATGTTTCATTCTGAGGAAGAAGTCAGAGGAGGTCGTTTCTGATAGAAAAGTTCAAATAACATCCAATCCGAATCATAATATTTTTGAGGAATTTTCAATTTCGTGATGCCTACCTAATCATCTTCATTATTTCTCTGGTAGAAACAATATTCTCCAAAAGGGAATATTTTTTACTGTGTTGGTTAACTAACAACTGTTGCAACATTCTGAAGAGCAGAAATGCTAATGAGTACTCAAGCTTCAAGAGTTGTCTGTGGTTTCACTTGAAAAAAATCATTGAAAATGTGTTCGTGTTTAAAACATTATTTTTTTGGTAACAATAGTAAAAAATAAAATTCGCTCGATTTCATTGAGAAATAGGACCCCATATATCATATGGAATTTTCCCAAGGAATGACCTCCTCTATCACCCCCTTCAATGGACAGTGACTTATGAGGTACCGTGTATATTGCGATTCTATTAGATGGTAACATCATGCAATTCATCCATTATAATTTTAATAATGAAAATTCATTCACAATAAATATCAATAACAATGCAAAAACATTATATAATAATGTGTGAATAAATAATTGAACCTCACGAAGTTGTGCCCTTGTTGTGAGTAAAAACTATATTTAGGATTTTATATAATTCAGGTGAAAATAAAAGTGAATATAGACAAAATATTAAAAATATCAAAGAAAGTTGATAGTGTTAAAATGAATAGGTGCAATAAAATCATGACACAAGTATCTATATAGGATATTTTCAAATCATCTTTCGAACAATCTGTTCAGGCCAGTCTCAAATTACCTACACAGTAGGTTTCGGCTAGCACCTGTCAGAAAACAACTACTCCCCTGGCTAATACCACGAAGGGTATTGAATTATATCCGACCGGTGCCAGTGCAGGTTTCTTCACAGAAGTAAATCCTGCATTTGCTTTCATCGATACAAATGAAATAATGAAATAATCAAAAATCAAACTCCTACACGAGTATCAAGCCCCGGCCAAAGCTGATGCGAACAACGAAGTTATTACGCCATCTACCAATGGACGAGGTATTCCAAAAGCAAACCGAATTCGCCCATTCCTCCTGCGAGGAAAATGTAAAAACACTCGACATAGTCAGTGGGCATATTTGAAGACTGGCGTTAAATCAAATCATCTTTCGAACAATCTGTTCAGGCCAGTCTCAAATGGATGATTTGATTTAACGCCAGTCTTCAAGTATGCCCACTGACTATGTCAATGTTTTTGGATATTTTCGTTCAATAATATTTTGGAAATATAGTCTAGGAGTTTCAGTAATCGATGTGTTCACTTTTTTTTTGAAGGTGTATTTTGATTCTGATGGAACTTGGTAATTTATCATGAATGAATGGAGCTATAGTCGGGCCGTTCAAAAAATAGAATTCACGGACGCGTGAACAGTGAATGCCTGCATCTATATATAGCCTGCGCGGCGTACGATGCCACGCCTTCTAAACTGACATAATGAAGAACTGTTTATACTGTACTGTACTCATTTGTGCTTTGTATTTACGTGTGTTACGTTAATTCAATAACGTGATCATTCTATCTTTTCAGTGGATACACTATAAATATAGAGAACTTTTCTGTGAATTCACCTCACATATGTTATTTTTTACAGCTATTTCATTTTTATTTCGTGTATTATGAGTATGTTCACCATAATTAATGCAATATTTATGAGAAAATATAGGAGTGAGTACCTATCTTGAAACTGGATAATTGCCCATTATCCATTATTTTACTGTCACAATATAATTTATCAGATACAATGTTTTCATTGAATATAATTTTCAAAACCACTTTTGTTATATTTCCAAATTTTTCAGATATATTCGATCAATTCCCCCCATGATAAGATACCATAATTCAATTGAGATTGGACTAGAGAAAAAAAAATCATTTGCATGTGCATTTTATCCAAAACATTCTGTCAAAATTTGAATTCAGGTAATAACGGTAGTAATTTCTTTATAACATATTCAATTTGAAAGTTTCATTTCAAATGTCTGTCTATTATGATTCCCAAATATTTTTTGAATTTTTTATTTCAATTGGGCCAAGATTGTAATTGGTAATTGATTTCTATAAGAAGTGAAAAGAAGGAAATCATATTTTTCAAAATCTAATGTTAACAAATCATGGTCAAACCAATATCATTATTGAAGTCATTCTGAATGAGTTCTTCGAGAGATTTCCATGGTTTTGACTCGTAAATTATAACTATATCATCCGCAAAACTATGTATGAGTCCACTTGTTTTCAAATGAAAGATATCGTTGAATGATATGGGTACTAAAACAGTTTCTTGTGAAACTCCATACGAATATTTTTCTGAACTTATATGTTCTCCTACCTTAACACCTAACCAATTCTGTCCAATTTTTGTGATAATAATTCATGATTCACCAAATCGAATGCTTTAGCTAGGTCAAGAAATAGACAATTGGAGATCTTTCTTCTAATACTTCATAAATTTTGTTTCATAATGTATGCTCACTAGAAACATTATTACGAAATCCAAATTGCATCATAGAAATAATATGGTTTTTTTTTAAAGATACTCATCAATTCTGATTTTCAATAGTTTCTCAAATACTTTAGCTAATGTTGAAATTAAACATATAGGACGATAATTTTGAATTTCATTAATATCACCTGCTTTTTAAAATGGTTTTATTTTGAATATGCTTGGATATTCACCAGTTTTTTACATTGATCGAATATATCCGTTTTTTTTTTTCAATACTAAGCAGCGGCGGCGCTACGGGCGAGAAGGAAACATATAGACAATTATTCAAATTGTATACACTCAGTCATCATTTTCATCAAATCTTTCTTCTGATTGAGAAATGGAAAAGGCCTCGCAAAGCAGAGGTCGCTGACGTCTATATTTGATCTAGCGCCGCCACTGCCCATTGGTGCACCTAGGAGGGGTTACGTTCGGCAGCCTCCTAGGAGCTGAAATGAATTCAGCAGCTTTACGATTCTCCCTACAGACACTCACTACAAAAATTGTCAGAATTCATCAACATTTTAATTATTCAATATCCTTCCTTCCGAAAAATCAACCTATTTTCAGACTCTGTTTTCATTTATATTTTATTATCAATACCCAACTAACACCGTTCATGTTCAGATTTTTCACAGTTCATTCCGCGCTACCCTGAGGATGACTTCACAAAAACCGAAACGTCGTCGATGAAATTAGCATGAATCATGTTTTTTGACACATCGAATAGAGAAAGGGTACATACCAAAGACATCCGACACCACCCACCTGCAGAACACTTCCACACTCTCGTCATGTATAAGCACGTGTTCACTGGACGCTCGGCGTAACTTTCGAGAAGACGCTCCGTGAAGCGGCGTCGCGTCACAGGTCGACCACGCGGCAACTGGAGGCTGCGAAAGATAGTCCTTTCGGAGTTGCATCGCGGGACGAGCGCATGCGAAGGATCTTCAACAAATTCTCCGCCTACCGCCTGAATGACTGTTAATTGCTCGAAGGATTTCCAGCGACCAGTCTCCGAGTTAATCACTTGATGTCGCGAGTAGGCATCAAACGGATTATGCTCGATGGGGTTGCATCGAGGATGCATGAAAGGGTACGGATGACGGTAATGCCAGTGTCAAAGCACACCACTGTCGGGTGACACTCAATTGCGTCCATTCAGTACGTGTGATAATGAACATGAGGTCCGCGATACTGCCGATAAGGACTGGTGTTCACTCTGATCTTCAAAACACAGTATAATATCTTCGAAGGTTCGGAATGTACTACGTTTTGTGTCTGATATTGAAGCTAGAGACGTTACAAAGATACAAAAGTAAGGTTTGGTTCCACCCTTCCTAGAGGCTTGAAGTTGCGTTGTTAAAAATCGTATCAAAAAACTTTCCCTTGACCAATGTCCATTACATGGACGTCCGATTTTTCTTAAATGCACGTGTAATCATATACTTCGTCTGTTTCGTTTTGAATGGTGACCCCTTCACACATTTTATCAAGTTTTCTAAAATACGCGAATATATATATATATATATATATATATATATATATATATATATATATATATATATATATATATAAGCGAAGGGTAGTCTTGACTGACTAGTTAAGGAGGAATACGGAATGTTGTTAGGGATGCAGTCATATTACTGGGCTGTTGTTTAAAGACTACTCTTTGTTATCTGGTCGCGCTTTCGAGAATGTTTATTTCCTTTATCAAGACATCTACAAAATTTTAATCATTATAAAACAGTTGTAAAACATTAAGAAAATGTACTTACTAACGTGAGGTTATAGTAAGAAGTCAGACGTAAACTGAGACACAGAAAACTGATACTTTTCCTCGTTTGAAAAAGAGTCACACATTGCATTCAACATTACATATATATGTATAAAAACTTATTTTAATTCAAATTTTTGGAAAATTAAAATTTCACCGACACGTGCTCGGAGGAGGTTACCAAAAGACATTTGAAGTTTTAAATTCATATGTCAATTATCAAATTTCAAATATTTCCTTTCTTTTGGTAACCTCCTCCGAGCACGTGCCGGTGAAACTTTTATTTTCCAAAAATTTAAATTAAAATAAGTTTTTATACATATACATGTCGTATAAAAGGCCTTAATAAAAAACCTTTTCGGAATCAGGTCGCGACATTGACTTACATATACGCATTCGTTGACAATGGTTTGATGCACGTCTAAATGTTTTGGCAAATATCACATTCAGTAAATCGAATGTGTTATAAAAGAAGTGTCGTGGCTCTGATTCGGGGATTGATAAATAAACCTTTGATAGGGTAATTGAAAACAAGCCCCTGATTGATTACGAAATTGTCAGATGTAGTCAGTAAAACGATTCTGCCCAATAGGGCAAGTAAATTCAGTAATGTTGAGTGTTTATTTTGTAAGTATAGGTTTTATTGAATTATTGTCAATTTGAGTGAATGTGTGATAATTAAAGTTTATATTTGTGTTTTTACCAACTGATTTCATCCTGGTTATCACAAATACCATCTGAGCTACTTTAACCCCAAGGAAAGACCCAAGTCCTACCTTCCTTCCCGACAATATGTAATGTTGAATGCAATGTGTGACTCTTTTTCAAATGAGGACAAGTATCAGTTATATATATATATATATATATATATATATATATATATATATATATATATATATATAGAGGTCTTGACATAGTGAGGTTGCAGTAAGAAAACTCTTTGTTATCTGTCGAGCTTTCGGTAATGTTTATTACCTTGATCGGGACAACTATAAAAAGCTTGATTACAATATAAGTTATTTTCTAAATGGAGGACTTACTAACGTGAGACTGAAATGAAATTGGATCAAAACAAACAGAAAATACTAGAATGAATTGATTGTTATATTTTTTTTGTTGGAAAGCAATGAGTATATATCTGACTGAGGTTGTTCAAGTTGGTTCTTTATTCATAGAATGTTTTTCTTCATGAAAATAAACCATTTCTAGGAAAATTATGTTCGAAAGATTCTTCTCTGTGTCCAAGATTTCGGTATTCTCATAATTCATTCGATGATCATCACGATTCACATGATTCGATAGGAAACATCAATTCTAGTGCCTTATCGGAACCGTAATGATCATCAAATGGATTACGAGAATATTGAAATCTTGGACACAGAGAAGAATCTTTCGAAAATAATTTTTTGTGTGTTTATAATACAAGTTTATCGTGTATATCATATCTTCTATAGATATCTTCACGGTTGGTGCTCTTCCGAATTGTTATCAATCGTTCTTTCCTTGCCAATATCTACACGTATGACTCGACGAGTACCGAATTCCCACCCCTTTCTTGTGAATTTGGGGACCTGTCAAACCTCTCTTGTTCAGGGATCTTTTTTCAATAGAACAGCTGAGCTTTGGAACTCCTTGCCGAAAGGGATCTTTCATGAGGCTTACAAACTTCAAAAATTCAAAGTGAATGTTAATTCCTATCTCCTGTCCCTTGATTCACGCGGTGTTCATTGAACATTACAGGGCTTCCCTTTCGTGTGAATCTGCATATAAACAAAATCAATCTCATGTGTAATAAATAATGGTGGTTTGAAACTAGCCGGAAAATTAAAACATTTCGAAGATTCCAGATACTGAATGCACATTGTTTCAGATTATGGAAAATATTTCATACGGGAGTAGTTCAAAATTTTCCAGATAATAGGAAAAGTTCGAATAGGAGGCAATGAATTGGGATTTGAGCATATCCTCCAATTCTAAACAACTGAATGATAAATTGTTTCATTTTTCGAGAAGGTACTTAATTCGAGATCGACTGTAGTTTTTCTTTACGTATCTTTATGCTGATTCGAATCTATTCCATTGTAACAGTACTGAAAATTATGGTAGAAAAGGAAGCCCTGTTAAACGTGTACTATTCCTACGCAGAGAGTTTTTTATTATACAAAAAGAATTTTGTGACTGGTCGTCAGTTGACCTTTCCAGAAAAGATTTCAACTGTCACTGTATCTACATACCAAAACTGTTACAGTACAACCACCAGAAGAAATATATCTTCGACAAACTGTGACATACATAATCACACCACAAGACTTAAAAATGATCTGGTCATCCCGAAAGTTTATCATATATCTCATAGAAAATAGCCCCAATATGATGAAATATGGTACCTCAATAAACTCACTGATTCTATTAAAAATAGTGGTTCAAGGTTAGGTTAAAAAAATTACTATTAGAAGACTGATTTTACGATTTGAGTGAGTTCAGTCTATATCTTTAGAATAATCTCAACTTACATTGTAATCAAATCAAATCATTTATTGTTCATCAGACCTGTTTAACAAGTATTGAATTTGTCAATAAATATAAAACTATAACAACTAATCTAAAATGAATGTATATAGTAAGGTGTATATAAATAGGTAACATGAACTATGAAGTAATTTAAACCGACAGCAGAAATAAAATTATACATTTTGACCCTTTATTGAAATTTTTCTTCAAAGTATTCTGCGAGGGAGTAGTAGCATTTACCAGTTAGAAATTTCTTGCAATGTATTTTGGATTCTTGAGCAACTTCAGTGAGTCAGGCAAGTGGTTATGTAATCTCAATGAGGTTATGAGAGGTCCTTTCATGATTTGTTTTAGCGAGGCAGTAGGAACATACAACTTATTCGAATTCCTTGTGACGTATTTATTGATCTCTCCAACAGTTTTGAATCTATTCAAATTATCTTGAGTGAAAGTCACAGCACTTAAGATAGATATCAAACAGGGTTGTAATACCAATTGAACTTTGTCATAACAGTGAAATATTTGGTTTGTTTTCTTCATTTGAGTATTTTTCATCTCAATAGGTCATTTGTTTGTCATATATATATATATATATATATATATATATATATATATATATATATACAGTGTGTCCCTAGACCAGTGGGACAGTTGAATATCTCTTTAACCTATAGGAATTTTCAAAATATTATAAGTTCACATTATATCGCATTATGAGAGCTAACTTCAGGAATTACTATTTTTTATACGAGGGGCGCAAGAAAGGCTCACAAAATAGAACATCAAAAATTTTCAAATGGAACACCCCATATATTTCAATATATCTGAACTCTCATTCCTTTGGGCTGATTATTGGTTTTTTATTTTTGAAAATCCGACAAGGCGTTGCCAAGTTATACCAGTGGTTCATGAAATGCAGACATTTTTTCAGACTAACCCATCATTCATACTACGGAAGAATTTATGGAATCATTCAAGACTGTTAGTAGTCGGTAGCATATTCTATCATATGGAATACTCATCTTTTTCGAAAGTTATACAGGGTGGTCAGAAATATTACATGATTTTCACGAAATTAAAACTTTCTCCACATCAATTTTTCAAATAGTGCACCCTACAATATGAATTATTTTATAGCCCATTGGTGTTTTGATTGCTTATAGGCCAGTGGTTGTGAGAAAGACATATGAATTTCATCATCAGCAAATGCAAATAAAATAATGCAGTGAACTATTCATTCACTCAACTGTCCTGAACAGTCTCAACAAAAAAAAACTGTGTTGACAAATAATTAGGGACGATAATATTAATATAAATGTTCGAATTATCTTCCGTTTGCTGCAAGGCACATTTCGAAATTTTTCATTACATGATTTCTTGTGACGTTCTTCAACAATTGCGGTGTTATACGTAGTTTGATGATTTTTTTTGCATTTTCTGATGACAAAATTCACATGTCTTTTTCACAACCATTGACCATAAGCAATCAAATCACCAATGGGCTAGAATATAATTCATATTGTAGGGTGCACTATTTGAAAAATTGATGTGAAGAAAGTTTGAATTTCGTGAAAATCATATAATATTTCTGACCACCCTGTATAACTCTCGAAGAAGATGAGTATTCCATATTATAGAATATGCTACCGACTACCAACAGTCCTGAATGATTCCAGAAATTCTTTGTAGGATGAATAATGGGTTTGTCAAAAAAATTTCTGCATTTCATGAACCACTGGTATAACTTGGCAACGCCTTGTCGGATTCTCAAAAATAAAAAACCAACAACAAGCCTAAAGGAATGAGAGTTCAGATATACTGAAATATATGGGGTGTTCCATTTGAAAAAATTGATGTTCGATTTTGTGAGCCTTTCTTGCGCCCCTCGTATAAAAAATAGTAATTCCTGAAGTCAGCTCTCATAATGCAATATAATATGAACTTATAATATTTTGAAAATTCCTATTGGTTCAAGAGATATTCAACTGTCCTACTGGTCTAGGGACACACTGTATATAATATAATAGATAGAAATCTAGACCTTTAGATTTTTACTTGACTTTCAAATTAATCTGTCCCACTGCGCCACGATTGAATATTCAACGTTTTGGTGAAAAATTTTCATTAGTATACACTGTGGTCCATTGATTGTGCAACAAATTGGTTCGAAATTTCAATACCGACCATACGTAGTTAGTGCATGCGATAGCCATATCAAGGGCATTTAGTTGAAGTCAATTTCATTTAATACTTATACTATCAGATAATAGATTGGACGAGTCACAAAATGTATCGGTTTTTTTTATACATAAAAAGTACTCTTAATAAGATAAATGAATGAAAACATATATATATATATATATATATATATATATATATATATATATATATATATATATATATATATATTTATCAAAAAACAAATGTGCTGCTAATAGGTACAGGTGCCAGAGATATTGACTATATTACCGATAGGGGTGCCGATGAAATGTTAAGTGCTGCATTGAATATTTTAGTCACGTTTATACAATTTCTTAGCCTTCAATAAAATTTTTATCATTTCAATCAGTGGAGAAACATTTTAATAATGTTTAGACCTATTTTAGGCACCCTATTATGTTAGTATTGAGAATTTTATTTAAACTAGATTATGAGTGCCGATAATAGGATCAATCAAGTACCGGTAAAGGGCTCTGTCATGCCGATGATAGGTTAAATGTAACATCGAATATTTTATCGATTCTGGATCATTTTTAAAATGGAATTTTTTTCGTTAACTGGTTGCTCCACATAGCTAGCCGCGGAGTTCCAGGAATCAAGGATAAGTTGCTAGATAGTGTACAAATTTCAGTTGAAAAACCTTCAAGGACCCAATTATTTTACTGATGGAAGACCTGGTAGAAGGTGGTATAAGGGCTTCATGGCTCGACATCCTGAGCTATCGACAAGAGTTTCCCAAAATTTGGGTAGTTCACGGGCAAACCTAACTGAAATACGTATAAGACAATGGTTTTCTGAAGTATAGACTCATTTAAAAAGTACTAATAACTTTGAAATATTGTTAAGTTCAGACAGAGCTTTTAACTGTGACGAAACGGCTTTCTATTCGAGTCCAAGAGGCGATAAAGTGTTGGTGAAACTAGGAGATAAAACCGTATACCCAATCATAAATACTGATGAGAAGTAGTGCCTAACAACTTCAATAACTCGTAGTGCCTCTGGGAAATTACCACCTCCCATGATTGTTTACAGTTAGAAACGAATTTTCAAATCTGTAGTGGACAAGGTTCCAAAAAACTGGGGCACTGGACGTAGTGAAAATGGCTGGATGACGGGGAAAACTTTTTTTGAATACATTGCGAATATATTTTATCCTTGTCTAGTTGAGCAAAAAGTCATGTTTCATGTGGTTCTATTTTTGGATGGCCACACGTTCCATCTCACAATGCCTTTGAGTGACTTCTGGCTCAAGAGAAATATTATTTTGATAGCTCTCTGTCCCAATGCTACTCACATGTTGCAAGCCTTCAGACGTTGCTGTTTTTAGGCCACTAAAATTTGAAGTGGAAAAATAGCGTGCATTCCTGGCGTGTGAAAAATGATGGCAAAAAATGGGTAGAGACACGTTTGCCCCAATATTGAACATAACACTTAAGAAAATGGAAAATTTTCCCGATGTGGCTGCGAACGGCTTTCGATCGTGTGGACTGGTGCCTTTTGATGTGGAAAATTTTCAATGTACTTTAAGCCGAGTATGGCAACTACCGAAAATGAACCCAACACATACCCAAGAAGAAGACCAATACCTGAAAGAATCTTTTGAGTTAATAGAATCTGAAATTAATGCAGATACTTTAGAGCTATTCAAATCTTCCGAAATTGTCTGAAATGGTCCAATTGAAGACACCACTCCCTTTTTCCTATGGAGAAAACTTAAATCTCAAGTTGAAAATGAACCTATTGGGATCAACAATGGTGAACAGGTAGATAACAGAAACGGTCTGTCATTTACCATAATCATAAGTGATCCTGAACACATACCAATTGATTTCATAGATATGCTAGAAGCCCTGGATTTTATTGCTACTGAAAACTCCGCTAAGGCTGAAGAATTGATGGATTATATTGATTATCATGAAAAAATACCTACTGAACGCTCAAAATCGCCTGAAAAGGTTCCAAATTTTACAGATGCACATATGGATGCTCTTGAAATCGAGCCTTATGATTCACCCAAAGAAGACGAGCAAGAATTAAACAGTTCGACTTCTATTCCTGTAGAAGAAGCTTCTCTATTAACAGAAAAGGAAATAAACATTAATCAAAATTTATTGGAGCCAGTTTCCATCACATCAAATACCCCCACCTGAAAATATCCTAGCTGACAAAAAAAATTTTCCAGATGAAACAACACTTTCTCCAGGTCTATTGGAGCCAGTTTCCATCACACCAAGAACCCCACCTGAAATTATCCTAGCTAACAAAGAAAATTTTCCAGATCAAACAACACCTTCTCCAGATCTATTGGAGCCAGTTTTCATCACACCAAAAACCCCACCTGAAAATATTCTAGCCGTCAAAGAAAATTTTCTAGATCAAACAACACCTTCGCCAGGTCTTTCATCAGGAATTGAAGTTCCAACACCGTTTGAGAAGTCTTTGTTTTGGCCAGGAAAAAAAAATACTGAAATTAAAAAAAAAGTGAAAGAGAAGGTGCCAACAGCTGCAACATCTTCCCAGTGGCAAGAGTATTAGCAAGCAAAAAAAGAAAAGAAAAAGAAAAAAAAAGAAAAGAAGAAAAGAAACTGGAGAGGCAGAAAGCTAGAAAAATAAGTAACAGAATCGGGAAAAAAGAATAAAAATAACGATGTACCTGAGGCAACAACTTTATGTGAGGACTTTCACAGAAATTATTTTGTAATAGTGATATTCAATGAACAGCGTTACTCCGGTAAAATAATTTGTATTACAACTGAAAATGAGTGCCCTCGTTACAAGGGACACATATGGAGAAGAAGGGAATCAATTGGTATTGCCCAGAAAAGATAGATGTTCTTCTGTATGAAAAAGATGAAATTGTAAGAGAGATTCCGGAACCAGTTCCCAAAATAGGAATAGAGGATTTTATGTAATAAATGAAATTCCAGAGTTTGCTGTGAAAGTATAACATATTCATTTTTTCACGTTAGGTTACGTTATTAAAAAAATATACTTTTTTATTTGTTTATCATTAGACACCTAATAAAATATATAAGCTTTTTCTTTACTCTTTCCCTTTCAATATTTTCCGTGTGCCGATATTTGGGTCTCATATATGCCTTTAATTGAAGCATGGCTCATTTTGAAGTGCCCTACCCCAGGTATTTTTAGAGGCTTATCTTCTTTCATTTTCTAATCAAGTACACCATAATAAAAACAGTTATTTAAATTGGAAAACAAATAGTTAATAATAATAACTCTATGATTTAAAAAATAGGTCTACTACAATGTTGGTTTGTAGGACGTTCAAAATGAACTACATCCTTAAGGGGCCGATGTTAGTAGATTAGTAATCGACTTCGTAACAGAAATTTTGACTGTTGAGCTACACTTGTAAAGATATGCAAAAACACAAAGTATACAGGTGAAAAGATTTCTTGAAAAGAGAAGGTGTCAACACATCAATGGGAGTAAACAGGTATTTGATAAGTGGAAGTGATAAGATGTGTGTGACATTCAATTTAATATTGATAGTATTTTAAGGCGTTAGCCGTGTGCGGTAGTTCGTGAGTGCACGTAAATGGCATTATCCCCAAGTCGAGTATGTACTTTTTCTACTCCCACCATTCTGGCAGCTTTTAACGTAATGGCTCACTTACAATTAATGGTATATGACCGCAATATTATTTTTTTAAATAAATAGTTATTTCAACATTCGTGGTTATATTATTTTGCTCTGGCTGCTTGAATGTTAAAACGAGTGCAACAATGCGCGTAGGTTCTTCAATAAGCTTTCCTAGAATAATTATTAGGCTCGGAGATTCACATATTTCAGCACCCTGGTGTCCTATAGTATGGTGAGGCATAACATACATGTGTAGGTACCCAAATCAGTGAGCTTTTGAAACGTTACTTTTGCCATACGTACAGATTTCAGCACTCTGGAGCCGTCGTATGTGAGGGTATGTAATCATGCCTCGGGATAAGGCCAATTGAGTGCAAATTTTGGCACTCGTTTATTGATAACTTTTGAGATGAGCCTCATTGTGCATCTGTTATGAAAGCTCTGGAACCTTCGCCAAATTATTGGCTTGGGCGTGTTCGCTAAATATTCGAATACACATTTCGTGACAATACCACTTTGGCTTCCTTCGCTCACGAAATAATATATCGCAGTGTTTCGTGTCTAGTGCATTGCTTCATTATCAACAAACACATGATCACAGTTTTCAGGTGGAAAAAGTGAACAGTTATTATATTGCTACCACTGAAAATTAATTAGTAGATAATTCAGTAGTAGAAGTAGTAGTTTCTTGACAAGACCAGACAAGACGGAAGTTTTCAGTTTAACCAAGCCTTTAACGGAAGTGACAAAGTTATTATAATAATTATAGAATATTATAATCATTATTGACTCAAGAACCATAAAGGAAAACGAAATCACTAGTGACATCTACTCATCTTTTTCTTGCCACGAAAAATGACATAGGTTCAGCTTCTGCGAAACTCATGTTCATTATTCACACCCATTAGATCTCTTTCCATCTGTATGAGAGTCATTGGAATCGAAATCTTCAAGTGGAAAGCTGAAAAGGAAAACCAGAAAGAAGCATACAGCTCAAGTTTTTAAAATAAACTCATTTAACAAGCTCCAGGTTGGGTATATTTCAAGTCGCAAGTTAAGTACGATAACGAGCATTCGTTATTCATTTTTCTTTTGTTATTACGAAGATTTACATTTCAGCATGAAAATATTCCCAAATATATCCTTCTTGGAACTCTGATTAGGAATGCATGTCGAAAGAAATGTTTGGGCTTGAATATTATTAATATAAATTGGGAAAATGAAGTGCCCCAAAAAATTTCAATACTTTGAGCCAGTAATCACTCATCTTGCGGTACGGGAAGTGGTCATTTGAATGTAACCGAATGGACAGGTTATAATATATAATGTATTCATTCAGCTCTGAGAACATATATACAACATGACATGATTTAATTTCACAGTGGGTTTTCCAGAAAAACAAGACTTTATCTGGAATGTCAGTATTTCATGATCAAGATTAAAGGGTCGGCATGCTGCAACTGAAATACGTAGTACTTCCATTAGGTAAACAAAATCCAGATGTTTTGATGTAATAAGTATCCCAGGCAGCAGAAAAATCTTCAGAAGATAATACTCAAAATAATATGTTCTCAATATATTTTACATATAAATTTTTCATTCAGAGTGCCAACTTTCAGTCTTTTAATAAGTGAATAATAAGTCATAAATTCATTTTTCGTCGACCTCTACGAAAAGTTACATTTTACGTACTGATTTCCGGACGAAAAATCGACTATTATTGGAGGCAAGTACTTTTCGTCCGCAAACACTTTTCGTCCGCTGCGGTTGCTATGGTACGGCACTGTTCGAGAGCGGCGATTGAATAATTTTCGTTTAATAAAAACATAGGCGCCTGTGACAATTACTGTCATTTGCTGTTGTCAAATGAAGTAATTACGAAATTCGCTAGATTTTACGTGTGAATAAGACCGCGGTGTGTGTTCAAAGTAATCAAAAATGAATAGTGATAGCGATGTGGATGTAAGTAATACTCCTCCGGAGCTACGGGAATTGGCAAATACGGCCACGTTGGATTTACTCCCACAGAAATCACGAATTTTATACGAAAAACAATACAACAAATTCAAGAACTGGCGTCAGGAACATAAGGTCGAGGATCTCTCAGAAAATGTTCTTCTGGCCTATTTTTCTAGTAAAGCTGATGAGAATAATTATAAGTCCTCGACGCTATGGTCAATATACTCTATGCTAAAGTCTACACTAGCCATCAAGGAAAACGTTAACATATCCAAATTTCCGAAACTTATTGCATTTTTGAAAAAACAAAGCGTTGGGTACAAAGCGAAAAAATCTAGAGTATTCAGTCGAGATGAAATAAACAGATTTCTTGGTGATGCCCCTGATGACACTTATCTTTTGCACAAGGTAAAATGTTTTTATTTATTTTGCTGATGCATTTATTGTTATATTATATTTCAGCTCTGTTTGATTATTGGAATTGCTGGGGCTTGTCGAAGAGACGAACTACGTAAAATAACGACCAAGGATATTGTTTATCAAAGCAACATGCTTGTAATAACCATTCCAGACTCAAAAAATGGTAAAAGGCGTGTTTTTACAGTTACAGAAAAACTTTGCGACGGAGTGAATCCTTTAGAAATATTTCGACAATACGCCAACTCAAGACCGAAGCATTGTAATCATAATATATTTTTTGTCAATTATAAATCAGGAAAGTGTACAGTGCAAGTGGTTGGTGTGCATACATTTGCAAAGATACCTAGCTTAATCGCAAAATACTTAAAATTGCCGAACGAACTAGAGTACACCGGGCATTGTTATCGGCGCACATCTGCAACACTTTTAGTCAATGCCGGCGCAGATATGCTGTCACTAAAACAGCACGGAGGATGGAAATCCTAAACAGTCGCCGAGGGTTACATTGAGGATTCCATTCCCAATAAAATAAATGTATCAAAAAGTATTTTAACTGGTCAAGCACTCCGAGAGGGAAGTTTTAGAAATAGTGATGCCGGAGCATCTGCATCTGAAGTTGCATCAACAAGTACCCAAAATCAAAACTTGTCTCTGGCATCTTCTTCGACAGCAGGAATTAATATTAATAATTGCACAAACTGTTCTTTCAATATCCATCTTCGAGATTGATAATTTTGTAGTAATATGATTTAAATAGAGAGTTGTTACACTTCAAATCAGAATACATTTTTTATAATTTTATTTGAATTATGATCGAGTCTGCAGTTGGGAGAGTGGGACGTAGCCGGGGGTAGCAAATAGGTGAGTTCTTACTTTCATAAAAGCGTAGGGGACGACGAAAAAATGTAATATGCACCTCGGCGAAAACTGTCTATTGTCTCGCCTGCTTGCTAGCCTCGGCTGCGCCTCAGCTAGCAATTTGCATGCTCGACTATAATAGACAGTTTTTCGTCCTTGATACATAAATAACTATTTAAGAGTAATGTTTCGAATATGTTTTATACTCTCGAAAAATCTTTATTTTTCATTCAATATCAGTACTTTCAGTCTTTGAACAATCCAAAAAAATGTTGAACACAAATGTTTTCAATATATTTTTCATCTTCAGAATACCTTCATTTTCATATGAAGCGACCACTTCCAGTTTGAAAAGAAGGAAAATTAATTCTATTTAAATGAAATAAATATATGTTTTCAGATGAAGTATGAATAAAGCTGAAACGAATAAGTAATGAAAGAAACAGATAAAAAAGGAAAACGAAATATCTATAATATATCATAAAGAGGTAGGTACTTGACTTTGCATGATTATTTGTTTGTAGAGGGTGATTTTCGGAAATACTGATCCGATCCTGAAAATTATTTCACTAAAAGAAAGCTATACTATTCAGGGGTCATATAGGCAATAATTTATTATAGTTGAACGAAAAAATCGGTGAGAAATAATAGTATATTATGAATCAAGTAGGAGAGAAGCGGGCAGATATGATGCTTTAACGGTGTGCACTGACTAAAACAGATCAGTATAGACGAACATAAGGTTCACCAAAATTGTTGGTCTCTATTAGAAGGTTTTTTATTAATCAATACTCACACATAAAATGCTTTGTTCTGACTGACGGGTCAACTCACACCCTGAACTGAACGCTACTCACAGAAACCTGAAACTTGGAGGGTGTGTCCTTTGTATAACGTAGGAATCCAATGAGAGAGAGTTTCCCGAATTTCTAACCCTTAGGGGATAAATCGGGGGCAAAATTTGTATGGGACAACGTGATGCTTTCGAGAAAAGGTTAAAAATATATTTGAAATAAATTCAGTAATGATGATGAAGAATCGATTGAAAAAAGAGTCAGAACGGTTTCAAATAGAGTTTGGATATTAGGAAAAATGGTGTATACCCATATCTTTCCTGTATGTTCGACTCTGACAGCTTCAATCTCGCAACAGGGTTATCTTGTTTTGGATGATTACGTTGGTATGTACAAGTGAACAATTGGTTACTTTTCAGCCAAAATAGAGCTTATGAACAAGCACTTTTTCGAATGATTTCGAATGAAATTTCTCACATCCTGTTGGAAAGATTGGAAAACTCATTTGACCGGTGCACTGTTCATCCTCAAGATCAATTCACTCCGGGAAGTAGGTCAATTCTGAAGTTCGAGACACCTTTCCAAGTGTAATAATAATCATCAGCTGCTGATAAAACTTCCGTTGCTGACGGATGCTCCACACATCGTAGAACCACACGTCGCGTCTCGGAATGAATCCCCAAATGCAATTCCGCCCATGAGATGAAACCTCAAAATTCCGAAGTTTCATCAAATCTCTCGAACAATACTCCGAGTTGGTAAGCAGCCTAGCGAGCGCCCGAACAAATGCAATCGTTGCGATCAGGCCGAATAGATCGTTGATCCTTCGATATTAAACCGCCAACAATTGATGCTTCTGCCAACATGCTTTTGTCCGACGCAACAGCCTCGGGCTGCACCTAAGGTGCACTATTGGGGCCATTGTTCCGCGGCCACACACACCAAACTTGTGCTCGAGCATGGAAACTCCATTACGTCCTCTTACGATCTCGTCCTCTTTCGTGTGTCTCCATAGCCTACTGATTTGTTTTTGTCGCAGGTATTCTCTATGCATACGAATTAAGGTGCATAAAATTTTTAGTATCGGATTCGTTATTGGTCGGAATTTTTCAGCGGAAAACAATAATTAACCATTAAGAAAGCTCACAATCCCTTCTTGGCGAATCGTCCTCATTCGAATGATGAGTCTTCAGGTTGGATCTGTATGAGAATGCCGATTGATATATGAATATTCACAGTATGCACAGTATTCACAGCAATCTGAAATGGAATGTTCACATGATCAATTTAACCAAGAAACTCTGATTCTTACTGTACAAGTTCAATTACCTAAAAAACATTCTCGGAATGAGGCATCTTAGAATTGTTTATTATTCGTTGGTACAAACGCACTTGTCATACGGTATAGTCGCTTGGGGGGGAGTGACAAATGTTCACTTGAAAAATTTAGAAACATCTCAGAAATGGATAATCAAAACCATGCTCGACAAGGATCATAAATTCCCAAGTGATGAACTGTATCGTGAGGCTGAAATAATGGACATTCGTCAAATTTTTGCTCTTACTCTGCTTCTGTACCAACGAAAAAATATCGAAAAAACAAGTTCACTCAGCCACAGTCATGACACAAGATATAGATCGAACTCTATAGAAATACCACGCATGTATAAAACTATTGGACAAAGAGGTTTCACATACCTTGCACCAAGATTATATGATGTCATTCCCAGCCATTTCAAACTTCTTAATTCGCTTCCTTTATTCAAATCGAAAATCAAAAAATGGATACTTTCCATGCCTAGAATAAAAATGCATCAGTTGATTGATTTAAAAAATAATTGATTAGCTTATATTTGTAAAAATGTTATCTACTTACCCCTCACACTTGATTGGTGATCTATCCAAATTTGTTTCCCATTTTAACTTGTTTTTTATATATATATATTTACATAAATTTTGTCTTTGTGATCACATACTTTTATAACTACATTCAGTTTAACTTATAATGTGCACCTGAAATGTAACAATTATTTGTAACGAAACTCACGCACAGGCCCAGCCTTTGTGAATACACGTTGTTTATTTACACTGTACCAGTTATTTACTTTATATGTCCATTGTGAATTCTTGTGAATTCTCTGTATATTCTTTTTGTTTTTGTGTGAATAAATATTATTAGTATTATTATTATATCCCGCTCGTTGTGAATTAACCTCAGGTCCCATTTGCTGATATGCGATTTCGTGAAGGGTAATGGGATAATACTGAGCAAAAATTGCGAAAAAAATCTGAATTCCGGAGGAAGGGAACGCATATATTGCCAGGGTAGGTGTAACTGTAAGGAGTTTTTCGCGAAGTAACGCTCATATTAGCATTTGCATTCATCACCACTTCTGATACCGTTTTTCAAATAATGACGATATAATTTCTCACGTCACTGACGCCAACCGATGCGATAATATAGACATATATGCCCATAATCGCTTTCATAATGGAATCCATTATGATACAGATTTTCCATAACAATACCGATTTTTAATCAATTAGAAATCCAATTCACTGGCGGAAAGCAGTATTTTCAATACAATATTGAACTCTATAACGAGACAAGCAATATTATATATGTAAATATTCCTTCAACTTCCAGATCAGTTGGACCTGGTATCCATGGTAATACCTGAGGTTATAGCATTAATTAGAATTCTGTAGAATTATTCAATGGAATACGAGTAACCAATGCTAACAAAAATATCACAATTTCCTACTGTGATATTTTTTTAATATGAATTTTCATCAAGTATCGTTCAATTCAGTAACTACCGTTATTTTGTTCAATACAAGGTTATAGATATAATATTTATAAGGTACTGTTTGGAAGTAATTTTTTTGTGAATTCCTGATTTTTTTCTGTCCTTAACCCAACACAATTTGAGTTATAAGAGAAGTATCTGACTAATAGAGTGTGTTCCACTCAGAAAGAACTGTTTTCAACTTTTCTGGGTACATTTAAAATCTGCCCTTCTACATTTGTATAGATTCCAATATCAATTCTCATTTTTTCAGATTATAGTAGGTTAAGGATTCAAAAAAGCTAAGAAAAAAATATTCATAGTACTCCATCATTTATCCGGAGTAGAAAAAATTGCGCATGCAACTCTCATGTAATGGTTATTAATACATGATCGTCGCATAGTTTACAATTTTCTGACAGTGGCTCATTTCCAACTTGACAGAAATGTCAAACTTCCCAACAGCTAATCCATTTCATGTTGGCAGGCAACTGATTACGTATATACACGTATATGCGCGACAGAGACCACATGACAGCTGAAAGTATAATTGGAGACAAAATCTTCCCCTATTCTCATTCTTTATCTATCTGTTAGAGGAATGGTGAAGGCATTATTATTCCTTCGTGGGTTAGGTAAGAGGAACATAAACAGTTGAAATCATCGGGAATCAACGTGTTATGTCAAAGTACAAGAATTATAGTAGGCAGATGGTATTAAAGAATTGTCGAAAATTAAAAGGAACATCTTTGATTATAAAGCACGACCAGACACTGCAACAGAGAGAGGGGAGTAAGATTTTGAGAGAGTATCTTTTTAAAGCAAGAGAGAACCAATCGAATCACTGCTACATTCGAGGAAATAGGCCTATCATCAACGAGATCCCTCATACAATTCAGCAACTAGAGGCGCAAGAAGAAACAGAAAAAAGGAAACCATTATCCGCTCCTCCTACACCCACTCCTGGTTTGATTAGACAAAATTCACAAGTATTCAATCAAGATGAGGATGAATTTGCAGTGGTACACCAACAGAGAATGAAAGAGCCCCAGAATCAAAAACCAATCAACAAAAACGGCAATTTAGTAACTCCAAAAACAGGCACTGTGAAGAAAACGTCCAATCAAGAACAAATAGAAAAGAAGGAACAGAAGGAAAAGCTACGACTTCGATCCCAGAATAGGCAATAATTGTGAACACTCATGTGAAATATCATTCAATCTTAATTTAATTGTTCACTTTCCGTTGTCACTGTCCCAATATATTTTATCATCATTTAAAATTTTAAACCAAATAGGTCGAACTATCAATCAAATAGTCAATCAATCAATTATATTATCCCCAACTAATATTCATTTCCCATACCTGTGAAGTTGTTTTGAGGCAAATCCTATCTGAACCATTTGTTCTTTGTTTTTTTTTTGTTATTCACTCAAATACGGTTCAGTTCCTCTGATTTAATTGAAGTTAGTAATAAGTACATACATGGACAAATATCTTAGAGACTTTCAAGTTGATAAAATCGACACCATCGCTGCTGAAAACATACAACAAATAAACAAGCTCCTCGAAAACGAAACACAACAAAATTTAAAATCATTCCATATGAACATTCGAAGTCTGAATAAAAACTTAGATGAACTGAAATTGCTTCTATATGAGTGCGATCATGATTTTGACTTTATCATTCTCTCAGAAACATGGCAGATTGAAGACATACTTTATATAATGAGGCACGTTACAACCAAAATGTTGGAGTTGATGAACATTGATTTCACATTTAGGAATGTTGAATCGGGAGAAATAACGGGAATCGAAATAATATCAAAATATAACAACAGAAATGTATCAATTATATCTTTATGATGATCACCTGCAACAAATATACAATCTTTCAATGATGGACTGGGTGAGTACCTACAAAATAGCTCAAAGGCGGATATACAAATCATAACTGGTGACATAAATTTAAATATTCGAGTCAGTATGATTATTCTTCGGTAATAAATAAAGCCACAAGGATACAAGGGGATTCAAAAACATGTATAGATCATATGTTTATTAAATATAACAAAACTATATTGATATCATACCAATCGTTCTGCGAACCAGTATTACGGTCCATTTTGCGCAAATTGCTCGACTTGAATCACCCGAAATAGAAAAGAAGGAGATTAATGAAGAAACACGAAAATATCTAAACGAAAATAAATTAGTCGATACTCTAAAGAAAGAAAATTTTTCAGAAGTGTATCTGAGCAGAGACATCAATACTGCTTCTAACATATTCATGGACAAAATAAAAAAACATATAAATAAGTGCACAACAGAAATAAAAGTAAAACATTGTCAATACAAAATGAAAAAGTGGATGACAAACGGTATCTTGAAATCAGTTAACCATAAACACAAATTATATGTCATTAAAATGAAATTTCCAACAGAAGAAAATATTGAAAATTATAAAAAATACAAAAACAAATTGACTGATATAACGAAACAGGTAAAAAAGAAATATTACCAGAACGAAATATCAAAAAATAAAAACAGCTCGGCTGGTTTATGGAAGTGTATAAATGAAATTACAGTAAAAACACATAAACATGAAGAGGTCAATAAAATAACTGATGAAAACGCTGGCGTACTCACGGATAGCAAACAAATAGCAGATGAATTCAATAATTTTTTCTCAAATATAGGTAAAAAGTGGCAGAAACAATAAAACAAAATAATAATATACTCCCACAGGTTCCAAATCAATCAATGAACTCGTTTTTCCTAGGAGAGACAAATGATAACGAAATATATGGATTTATTGATAAATTAAAGAAGAAAAAAGCACCAGGTTTCGATAACGTGACCGCCGAGATCAGTAAACTAATTGCTAAATACATCACTAAACCTCTAGTCCATATTATAAACTGGTCCATAGAAACTGGCATATTTCCGTCAGCTTTTAAGATTTCGGTGATAAAACCAGTGCACAAAAATGGAAGCAAAGAATGCGTCTCAAACTACCGACCAATCTCTTTGATCTCCAATTTTGCAAAAAATTTTGAAATGTTATTGAAAACGCGTTTGACGGAATATTTTGAAAAAAAATATGGCATACTATCAGAAAAACAATTTGGTTTCAAAGAAAACAGATCAACTCAATGCGCCATAGTATATGTTACATCGAGAATATGCACGTATGTTGACAAAACCAAACCAACAATGGCCATTTTCATAGATCTCGCTAAAGCGTTTGATACCGTCGATCATCTTACATTGCTAAAGATATTAGAAAGTATTGGGATCAGAGGAGGGCCATACGACCTATTGGAAAACTATTTGTATCAAAGAACACAAAGAGTTAAGATCAATGATAATCTCAGTGAAGAAACAATAATAAAATATGGTGTTCCTCAGGGCACAGTCCTGGGGCCGGTACTTTTCAATATTTATCTCAACGATCTACTGAAATTAGACCTAGAAGGAGATGTGATGAGTTTTGCTGACGATACAGCAATTATATATGAAGATGAGGATTGGCAATATTTGAAAGAAAAAGCTGAAGGAGATATGAAGATAATCACTGATTGGTTTAAAAATCGGCTATTGACAATGAACATCGGCAAAACTCACTACATACCTTTCACTTCATATGCAAAGAACTTACCTGATTATGAAACTCTCGAAATAGATGACAACCGAACGATATCGATGGCCCGGCATGTTAAATTAAATCAAATTTGGGAGTCTTCATTGATTGTAATTTAAAATGAGACATCCATATCAACTTCGTCATAAAAAAACTACGGAGTACATTATCAAAATTCAGATATTTCGCAAATCTCCTGAACATTGACCAGCTTCGAATACTATATTATGCACTATGTGGTGGCCCTGTTTATATAGGCAACTTTAACTGTGTCTGTGGGGGTGCGAATGCGCAAGTCAAGGGTGTGCGGGCGCGAAGCGTGAGAATGCGTACGGTGGTAAAATCACGCGGGCACAGGGTTGCCAATCTGCCAGTAATTCCTGGATTTGTGAGTAATTTCACCACCCTTGCAGTAATTTGCAAGTAACAGCAATTTTCCAGGAATTTGTGAGTAATCGAGTCTAGGCATCTGAGCGGAATTTGGGATTGATCGTGTACGTTACATTTTCAGTAAAGTAGTGTTTTGTGTTCTATGCATTGATATGCCCTATTGCCCTGTCACTTTCTAACTCTGTAGTCTCTACCCTTAAGGCGTTTCTGTGCTCTTTGACGTGTTGGTCTTCCTCTCTCTCTCTCTTAACGATCAAATCGTGAGAGAGAATGACTAGAATGAGACATATGGACACACATTACACATGACATGGAAGATACCACTGAACTATTATTATTTCTTTTCTATGGAAGATACCAAATAATTTGACAGATGTCGATTATGAATTATGATCACTCTATGGAATGTTGAAGAAGGTACATTTGTTCTGCCGGAATTATTCATTAATATTCAAATACATTTGTGATAATAACTACTTCCAGTATACCAAAGAGTATGACTGACCTCAAAGGCAGAAATACTGTTAAGGGATTGTTTTTTAGTTGATATTTTGTTATACGTGATAGAAGTTTCTATTTTTCAAATACATTATAAAAATTTTGTGTTGTTTTCAAATCCTCCTTTTATTTAAGTGAGGTAAAAATCGCCAAAGTGACTTTTTCGTTGCCACTAGATGCCGATTAGAGGCATAGGCTGATCCTTTAGCATCCGAATTTCGGATATTTCTTCCGAAATTCTGTGAGTTTAAAAAAAAACGGCAAAATTTCGAGAGAGTTCTTGTTAATGAGTTCGAGCTAAATTCTCAGACGGATACTATTCGCATATCAGTCGAAGTTGTCAGAATTATAATAAAAAAATTGACAGTAATTTGTGAGTAATGTGAAATTTTCTGCAAGTAATTTCCAGGAATCCGTAGTGTTCATGAAAGTAAATCCCATGTATAGCGTTGGCAACCCTGCGCGGGCAGTCGGTGTCTGGACGTTACCAGAGACACTTGTCCGATTCATAAAAGTGATGTTTGTTTCGGTCGATTTATTTCGACTAATATTGTTTTCCAATATTGTCTCAATGTATGAGTAGTTGTTTGTGAGTAATAAAGGTGTGTTATTCTGTCAAGTGAAGAGGCGTTTTGTTGTGATCGAATTTACCCACAACCACGAACCCCTATAATTGAGCTAGTTCGGGGAGATATCACATTTGGCACCCAACCCGTGGCTGATGTGGGTAAAGGAAAGCACAAAAGTGGATGGAGATTCGTTACTGAGGTTTACCAGCGGGGCCTAGTTACAAATAAAGAAGAATTGAGTTGGAGACAGTGAAGTTCCGGTTCTCCTAGTCAAGTACGCGGAGTGGCATAGCGTCAGAGGCAGCGGCAGGTGTTCTTCGCAGGAAAGCAGTTTTGATTAATCAAGTACGAAGGGGACGCAAGAGAGCGGTGACGAGCGGAGTCATCGAAATTATCTTCCAAGTTGGATTGGGTGAGGAATTTCCATTTTTTTTTGTAGTCGCTTGGTCAAGTGAACAGTCGTGAAGGGAAGCAATATAGAACGACTGATATTACAATATCAAGTGCTGGCGTAGGCATATTTTGTGTGAACTTTTATCATGGTTGTATAATAATATTGTACCCGGTGAACATTTTAACCTCGAATGTTACTTCATTTTGTATTTAGATTTATAACCTAAGTACCTGATTATAGTTTGAGATTGTTTAAAAATGGTAGGAACGCGGAAGGAAGAGAAAAATAAAAAGAAAGAAGATCCTTCTGGGGAAGTTCTAGTTGACCATTCGGCGGAACTTCCTGGAAACAGTAAGGCTTCTGAGGATTTAGAGGTTATGGTTGATAAAATGATTGATTCCATTACGCGATCATTTTCGCAGCTTAGTTTGTCGCTTAGTGATGTATTGAAAGATAACCTGAGTCAAATGGTTACACAGGTGTCGTTATCTATTGATCAAAATATGAAGTCGATAAATGTAAGTTTGACAGATTTATCTAAAAAAATGTTAGAAAATAAGATAGACGAGTCGATTGTTCAATCTAATGAAAAGGCACAGTTTTCTGAAAAGGGTTTTGAAACTCTCGGAGAAGGCCTGGGGAATTCGGTTAATCGATATCAAAAAAATTTCAACTACATATCAACATGGAAAGATCTAGGTGGATTCAATATTCAATTTTCTCCTAATGGTATACTCCACCCTGTATTATTTATAAAAAAGTTGTCTTCATTGATGAATGAAGCTGGTGTTCCGGAAGATAAAAGAATTTATTTTACAATGGGTTGTTTGAAAGGATCGGCTCTGGACTGGGCTGAAATAAAGGAGTTTACGTCATTTGCGGAATTTAAAGAAGAATTTTTGAAAAGATATTGGGGTATAGAAAAAGAAAGGGAAACCTATTCTAGGATTAAATTTGGGGTGTATGAGAATGGTAATCGCGCTGATTATTTTTTAAAAGTGATCCGGGAGGCGAAATACTTGTCACAACGTATCAGCGACGAAGAGCTAATAAATATGTGTATTCGTCATTTTCCACCCGAAATACGTAGGGGTTTGGTAAGTTCAGGGTTGAAAACAGTTGAGGCTATTGAAAGTCAGTTGCGAGAAATTGATGCTATAGAGGAAGGAGTCGGAATGGGGAGTTCTAGTAATAGAGGAAATAATGGGGGAAGACAGGGGGATATGTGGAGAAATAGGAATAGTAGAGGGCCAGATAATAGACAAAATCGTGAGCAAACGGTCAATAGAAATCAGGATGAGAATCAAAGAGGTGAAAGGCAAAGGCCAGTAGAAAATACTGCTAGGGAAATATCAACAGTTTTTAGTCAAGATTTTGAGGACGTTTTAGAGGAAGATGAACCAACATTGAAAACTATTGCTGTACTTCCCACAATTGATATTTTATTGGAAAATCAGGATACGAGGTGTTTAGTAGATTCAGGTAGTCAGATTACGGGGGTGAGTCAAAAGTTTTTGAATCGTATATTAGAAAATAATCCAAATATTCCGAAACTACCTTGTAAGTGCACTACATTAATGGGGGCATTAGGCACGAAGTCAACAATAGTTAGGGAGCAAGTGTTCCTTCATTTCAGTTTGGGGGGTTATGCATTTGAATATTGTTTCTTGGTTATACCGGGATTAGCTAGGGACGCTATCTTGGGATGTGATTGGTTACGTGATAACCGAATTAGTATTAGTTTTGGTGAGAATGTACTAGTGGGAGAATTTGATGGACGCTTATATAAATTTCCGTTTATAGGAGAACCCAATCCTGGGGTACATATATCGGTGAGTGAAATTGTGGATGAGGAAGGAAGTACGATTAATTGTCCTGTTAAATCGGAGATTACTTTGTACTCTGAAAAGGAAATTCGTGATCTTGCGTCAAAGGCCGAATATTTTAATGACCAAAACAAACATAGGTTAGGTGATCTCTTACTTCAATACAAGGAAGTTTTTTCTGATCAACCGGGACGGACGAATGTGTATGAACACGAGATAGTTCTTCATGATACTTCGCCATTTTTTCAGAAAGCCTATCCAATTCCCCACGTATACAGAGATGAGGTACGACGACAGATTGAGGAAATGCGTGATTGGGGAATAATTGCACCGAGTCGAACAGAATACATAAGTCCTCTGGTAGTAGTTAAAAAAAAGGATAAATCTATTAGGGTTTGTTTAGACGCTCGTTTGTTAAATTCTAGGATGGCTAAGGATCATGTAATGCCTCCGAACCCTCAAGAAATCGCGTATAATTTTGCGCAGGGTCAAATCCTTTCAACTTTAGACCTAACGGCATCTTATTGGCAGATTCCTATCAGACAGGATTGTCAAAAATATACAGGCTTCCTTTTTGAAGGGCAGACGTACGTGTTTTTGGTCCTTCCATTTGGTTTTTCAACGTCAGTAGGTAGTTTCATTCGAGGACTCGATAAAATTTTAGGTGCAGAAGTGAAGGAGTGGACGACCGCTTATGTGGATGATATCTTAGTATTTTCCGAGTCACCAGATGCGCATCTTTTTCATTTAAAGATAATTTTTGAAAGACTAAAGAGGGCTGGTGTAACACTCAAGTTGAGAAAGTGTCGGTTCGCTCTCAGGGAGGTAAATTTTATTGGACATATTCTATCACCGCAAGGATGTCGTATGGACCCGGAACGGATAAGTGCGATTCAGAATTTCCCAACTCCACGGAACATACGACAACTCAAAGCATTTTTGGGAGTTATTAATTATGATTCTAAATTTTGTGAAAACTTTTCGAAATTGACAGTTCCGTTGGTATCTTTATTAAAGAAGGATCGAATATGGAAGTGGGGGGTGGAAGAAGTAGAAGCCTTTCAAAAAGTTAAGGAGGCGTTTTTAAAAGCTGCCATTCTAAGGCACCCGGATTTTGAAAGGAGGTTCTATGTTCAAACAGATGCATCGGGATATGCTCTGGGTGCAGTTTTATTTCAAATAAACGCGATTACAGGAGCGAGGGAGATTGTCGCGTATGCTAGTAGGACGATGCAGGCAGTAGAGTTGCGCTATACGGTTACTGAAAAGGAGGCGTTAGCAGTAGTTTTTGCACTAAAGAAGTGGCGGGTTTTTATTTTAGGTCGTTTATTGACGGTGCTAACTGATCATAAAGCGTTGTCGTTTATCCGTTCCTGTAGACTACTTTCAGCACGTTTGTCTCGCTGGGTTATATATCTTCAAGAATATGACTTTGAGATTCAGTATTGTAAGGGTTCTGACAATTATATAGCAGATGCTCTTTCGAGATATCCGGAAAGTAACTGTGAGGGTTTGCTGCAGGTTCCAGAAGATAATGTCATTTCGATATTCGCAATGGAAAATGCTAAGCTAGGTCGAACTGTTTTAGCGAATATGAAACGACTAGCGGCAGATCAGCTTCAAGATGATTTCTGTAAAAAATTGATAGTTGCGTTAAAACAAAATGACGTGGAGCCCAGAATCTCCAAATGGTTTTTGATGTATAAGGGGGTATTATTCAGACGGGGTATTGAAGGCAATCCTGGTTTCAAATTATGCATTCCATCATTGCAAATTAAGGAGTTAGTACTACAAGAACATAACGAACAGGGCCATTTTGGTGCCGAAAAATGTTTTAGACAATTAGCGTTAAATTATTATTGGCCTAAAATGCGAAGATTATGTCGTAAATTCATTTCAAGTTGTGAATTATGCCAAAAGGCTAAGGTATCACCACGTTTATATGGGGAGATGAACTCCATCGTGCCTGATGGTATAAACGAAGTAATGTGTTTGGACTTGGTGGGGCCACTCCCAAGATCCCGAGGTGGGGCTACCCAACTTTTGGTCTGCGTAGATGCTTTTAGCAAATACGTATCTTTGTACCCACTAAAGAAAGCGACAACTAGGACAATACTAAACTGTCTAATAGAAAAGTATTTCCCGAAGATAGGAACGCCTCGGGTAATACTGTCGGATAATGGAACACAATTTAGTAGTAACCTGTGGTATAAAAGTTTGGAAGCTAAAGGTGTGATTATCCGTCATACCTCAATATATTTTCCTCAAGGGAACCCCACGGAGAGGGTAAATCGCGAAATTGGGCGACTTCTTCGAACTCTCTGCCATCAAAAGCATACTAAATGGGCTACGGTTTTAAATGATGTACAAACCTGGCTTAATCGGGCTATTCACTCCGGTACCACCTTCCCGCCTCACTATTTACATTTTGGTGTACGAGTTGATAATCCCTTAACTCATAAAGTCGATTATCCGCCATCAGATGATCCAGAGCCTGATCACGGTCAGATAGTTATGATAGCACATAGACAATTGCTAAGCAAAGCAGAAAAACGCCAGCTTCGCCATCAGATGAAGCATAAGCTGGTATCTTTTCAGATTGGTGACAAGGTTTTAGTTAGAACCCATTCATTGTCATCCAGTGAGAGACATGGGATAAAAAAGTTATTTTTACTTTATAAGGGTCCGGCCACCATAGTAGCTGTGAAGGGACCGAATTCCTACGAAGTTACTGATGATTCAACAGGTTGTTCTCTGGGAATTCAAAACATTTTAAATTTAAGGAGATTTGTTCAGCCAGAAATCTAATTGTAGTTACCACCAGTTTGTTTTAAATCTGTATTGAGGACAATTGTTAGATTTAAAAGGGGGGTAATGTGGTGGCCCCGTTTATATAGGCAACTTTAACTGTGTCTGTGGGGGTGCGAATGCGCAAGTCAAGGGTGTGCGGGCGCGAAGCGTGAGAATGCGTACGGTGGTAAAATCACGCGGGCAGTCGGTGTCTGGACGTTACCAGAGACACTTGTCCGATTCATAAAAGTGATGTTTGTTTCGGTCGATTTATTTCGACTAATATTGTTTTCCAATATTGTCTCAATGTATCAGTAGTTGTTTGTGAGTAATAAAGGTGTGTTATTCTGTCAAGTGAAGAGGCGTTTTGTTGTGATCGAATTTACCCACAACCACGAACCCCTATAATTGAGCTAGTTCGGGGAGATATCACAACTAGTAGAACCACATTTGAACTATGGAATTTTAGCCTGGCGGCAACGAACAATTTTACAAAAAATCTAGAAAAAATACAAAAGTGGATCATTAAGATAATTTATAAGAAACCATATACCTTCCCCACTAACGAATTATACCGGGAAACGCAATTATTTGATACCAGACAATTATATTTTTTATCAGCTGTAATGTGGCAACATGTCCACAGAAATACATTGATAGCTATAACCACAACTACACGTTATAAAATCAATTCCTCTGTTATACCAAGACCCGAAAAAAATACCCTACAGAGAAGTTACGCCCACTTGGGACCTAAATTATACAGCTTGATTTTTCAGGAAATGAAACAATTCAATTCACGTCATCTATTCAAATCAAAATTGGAGAAATGGATATGCTACCAATAACGCCTTGCAATCCATCAATATATTGACATGAAAAATGTATATTATAGTGAAAATGAAATTTAAATGGGAAACAAAAAAAAACTGTTGCAGGAGATTGTTTATCGCATTTATACATAGATGTTATTTCTCCATGTATTACTATTACTCCATGTATTATATATTTTTTATATTTGCAACTACAATGGTTTTTTATATTGTGGTATTTTATATATCATTTATTTCTTTGAATAAAGTACACCAATTTTTATATCGTGATATTTTATACGTTGGTATATTCTATACTACACTTTATATTTAATATTTTTCAGCATTAACTTGATATCGAGACTCTGAATCTACGTAGACAATTGTCACTGTTCACAAGATCCGCCTTTTGGTACTTTGCCTGCTTCGACCAGATCTCTGATCATGTTAATGCAAACTTTGAATCTCTGACCTAATGTAAAAATATCTTTCTCATCACCTAAGGATACTAAGTTAGATATAGATTAGTTTTAACAGTTTTAACTCCCACTACCAAGGCTTGCCTTGTTGGGTGTGATATATTTATTTACCGTTATGTACCTTCCCTCTTATTCTAAATTGTTTTAAATAATGTACCTTTGAGTAAATAAATAAATATTATTATCATTATTATTATGTATTCACTTGTACATGATCTCTGTTCATTCCTAAACCATCACTAATTACAATCATGAGTGAAAAGATGTATTCATACTTTCATTTTTGGATTTGACGAGCAATTCGTAGACTTAATTTTAACACCATTCTGTAGGTCAGGGTTTACATTGTTGAAAAATGTATATTCGCAGTTTGCTTATACTGTAATTGCAATATAGAGTTAATAACAAAGAATATAAAAAATCCACATTTCATACTCGCTGCGTGATGAATGTAATGCATATCTGATATTGTCACTTTGCGATGTAACTTTGGAGAGTTGTTCGCAAGCCCTTATTTCTAAAACCGTCAAGGAATTCGAAGGAATACTGGTCTTTATTTACGTTCTACTGGGGCCCTCTCTACTAACTCAGACGAGCAACACAGAAAACAAGAGAGGGATTCGTTTGAATACGTACTAAACAAATCTTCAATATGTGAACAGCCGAAAGCAAAATTAAAAACCAATTGGGCACATACTACTCAAGCCAATTCATCTGAAACAGACGAGCAGCAGAAATCGGGGTTAGAAACCACCGGCATTATAATGCACGATGGGCAACAGCTGTTTCGGTTCAGTCTCCCATTGTCCGTATATTTCACAAAATATCAGTTCGTAAAAAATCAAAATAAATTGAAAACAATGAAGTTTAAAAAAAATAAAAAGGGTTAACAGTGACTTAGGCTGCATAGTACTTCCTCCTTTATTCTTGGCACAATATTTTTTTGCCAAGGGTATGAAGTGGATGTTTATGCCCTGAGGGCTCTAGCTTACAGAGCGGAGGGCCCGAGGATTTGTAAGTCGCCCGAAGGCATATACCTCTATTTATACCAATCGTGCATAGAAACTTTCATATCATACCAGTAAGTTAATGCATCAAAATATAGATACTTGCAGAAAACAGTAATTCTATTCCATTTTTTCTAGATACTATTATGGTTGCTAGGAAAACACAGTACAAATTGAAACGTTAAGATGCACAAAAATTACTTGTCTTTATAGCCCGTGCAGGTCATGAGGTGACATTTACCTAATTATGTACTTAATAAATTAGCAATAAAAACATAATAATGAAATAGTATGAAATAAATGAAATAAACGAAATAAAATATTTTTTTTCCAATCACTATAACTATTGGTTATTAGAAGCAATATCGTGATTTGAATATTCACTTTTCAAATCTCAGACATCTTCAAATAATTCGAGATGATTTCCAGACTGGCTTCTCAACACGACCCGACGCTTAAGGAAAATCTACGATTCGAAGAAGACGTTGCTGTAATATTAAAGATAATCTGGCGACCTCCTCAACAATTTTCTCACAATAACTTGCCTTCGACTACATCTTTGAATACGGTCTTCAACGTCAGAATATAAAAATATCTTATATTTTTCCATTATTCAATGGATATGTGCAGCAGAGCGTAACATGATTCAAAAGAGAAACACAAACTTGATTCCATCTTCATCTCCGATTTACATTGAATCTATTCAAGAAATCACAAAATGACACTTTGAAAGTAACGCAAATAGCGCTTGAATTCAATCCTGTGTCACCTCGACTTTTCTAATATTTCATATTCGGTCCTTCGCGTCACCATTTCGGTAGTCAGTCGTCTCGAGCAGAATTTTTTCTGCATCTGTCTCGATCTGTACCTACAAGAATGTTTGAATGCGCCACTGGAGGAGGAGCTAGCCCATGCCAACATGAAATGGATAAGCTATATCTTTCTTAATCAGTCATACGATGGATTACTAATCATCACTACGTTAAGAGAGGTAAATCAAAAGTATCCAGTCGTACAAAATGCATATAAACCCTGGTGCGTGAAAAATCGATCTCGATCTCTCTCATTCTTGATTCTGAATAATTTAAACTAGAAAAATCCCTTCGAGATAACGTAACGTTACGTTTCCTGCACGCCTGGCGGCAGTTTTGTAGGTTATAGGCATTTGAAAACACCCCTCTGGAAAAACTTTTACTCCATGATTTTGAATTATGGTTTTTGTGCGTAACAACCATTGTCACCAATGCTGGCAAAAATATGTTGAACGTGGAAGTTCTGGAGAACAACGAATATCACACGAATATAACTTCGACCCAAATAAGTTGAGACAGGTCATTCAAGATGAAGTTTGTTTTTACCATCGTCAGAATAATGTCGTGTTCTATTACCAATTTATCAGTTTGGATCCTGGGATTTTTGAAACTATTCTTCATATGTTTTGAAACTATTCTCCATATGTTTTGAAACTATCGTATATTTTCTAACCCTAAGGAATAATTTACCTGCTGTAGCTACTTGATATATCAAGGATATGGATATTGTATTCAGCAATATCAACGCCACAATGCGAAATTCTTGTTTATAAAAGTATCTAGAGCTATAAAATGCACTCAACAATAGCAGTACTAACGATAAAAAAGTGGGAAGTGAAATGTGAAATGAACAGAAACAAAACTCAATGGGATAAAATTGAATATTGAGTTTATCAGAACTTCCAAACGGTTTCAAATACTTCGAATCGAAGAATCAAACTTTCAAACTCTTTTATGAGGAATCAGCTTTCTATAAGGTGAATTTCCTACGAAAATTGTGTGTACTAATGATTCTATTGGTTATCGAAAGATAGCATATGCATCATCACCTACCTTCCAAAAATGTAAGCTCTCACTTCGATATATATTTTGATTTCTCAGATCGAGAGGAATTGACTAAACAAAAGCATATCAGTCTACGCACCAGGATTTGGTAATTATCCGTTAAGCGGGCTCCATAGTGAAATTAAAAAATTTTTGGTGGAACTAACGTATTTCGGCCTCCTGAACAAAAAATTCTATTAAAGTTTTTGGGGCTCGCAACTAGTTTCGGAGCTACGGCCCCCCAAAGACAGGAAATCGGCGATGCGCGTTCTATTGTTTTGCTAACCTCGAATTTCTATGACGATGTACCTTTTAGAGTTTTGTAGTGAAAAATGGAAAAATGCTTATAATTCTTGTGGAAAGTGATGAAGAAGGTGGTATAGAATGTGTATATTGTGCTGATAGAAAGAAGGATGAATTTCGAGCGGAATTGGGTGAATAAACAAACATAAATGTCAACCCTGAAAACCCCGATTTCCTGTCCTTGGGGGGCCGTATCTCCGAAACTAGTTGCGAGCCCCAAAAACTTTATTAGAATTTTTTGTTCAGGAGGCCGAAATACGTAAGTTCCACCAAAAACTTTTTAATTTCACTATGGAGCCCGCTTAACGGATAATTACCCAGGATTTTTATGCATCTTGCATACAATGAAATCACACATAGATCTCATATATTCATCGTAGTACATAAAAACGTCTTCCTATAGTCCTCACCTTTTCTTTTTATCATGTTCTCTTTCGAAACACCTTCGAAAATTGTTATTAGTTTGGAATATGTTTAGTGTCTGCAATCTCAGTTAATATCGATTCCAGACACTGAATGGTGGAACATTAACGTTGATCATTTTTTGTTTTTTTTTTTTTTAATAGGTAAGCATACCTTATTCTTTCTCCATTTCACAGGTTATTATACATTTCTATATCTAGAATGTTCGGATATAATACACATTATAAAATTGTTTTCTGTCGAC
Organism: Zygogramma bicolorata; assembly: GCA_032362365.1. Lineage (NCBI taxonomy): Eukaryota > Metazoa > Arthropoda > Insecta > Coleoptera > Chrysomelidae > Zygogramma > Zygogramma bicolorata. The sequence goes on along the minus strand of JAVJAQ010003303.1, from coordinate 339,896 downwards.
TTTTTCGTATCATTCGGTAAACCTGGATTCTCTTTGATCACTGTTTCATTTTTTTCAGCAAGCATAACTTCAAGTCGCACATGTGATAGACATCAAACTGACATGCGATATAACGAACAGACTTGATACTTGAAAATTTTGGCATGGACAGTTTTACTCTCTGAAAATAACGGAAGAATAATCTTTATGAAAATTAGAAAACACTGTACTCTTCGGCCGCTCGTCCCGCCAAAATCGCGTTCGTTATACAAAATGAAACGTTTTCTTACTAGTTAATATATAATATAAATATAATTCGTCAACACTTCGGGGTACTTATCCTTGGATATATGTTCTTAGTGCACGTTGACTCAACTACGACGGCGTATTCGGGTCACTGTAAAAATGAAAAATATCTCCATTGACAGATTAAAATCTATCAATGACAGATTATCATCTGTCTGTACTTAACAGCTACCAGTTTGATCTAGTTTTCAATTCCTCTTATACACTACTTGCGAATGTGAACGGTATTGGACGAATACGATAGAGGCACTTCGGCTAACATCGTCAAACTTCGGACTTTCTAGAGTACTTCGCCGAGGAACTCCGCGATTAGTGTGGAGAAGGCATTTTAAAAATCAAATTATTTTGTCATATTTCCGTTTAAACTAATTTTAGTAACACATAATATAAAGTTTCCGTGAAAGGTTCGTCATTTATCGTTGCATGGCACGCTGAATTTTCTAATTCACTGCCTTATTTTCAATATTAATTCGTGCCTCTGATTGAACATTTGTCTGTGCGGGACGGCATTGAGAATTCAACGCTTCTGACCGGTTGATGGCCAAGTAAGCAAAGGTGACGCTTGTATTTGATTCAATTTTCTCACAGTCGATTCCCGCTGCCCTGGTCAGGGCAGATATTCTTCTGGCTGGCTCTGTACGATAGGCAATTGTTGGTCGCCCAAGAACCAATCCCAGTGGGTGAGGTCTGCGAGATTGCTGACAACACGATAACAATAATCCAAATTCATCGAGAATTCCTCATTCGATAAGTCGAAAATTCTTGTTCGGTGGTTGAATTGTTTGGTTAGATAAGAAGTTTCGAAAACAAAAATATCGAGTTCTTTTCAGAACAAATGTAACTCCGTCGTCTTTTAGGAGCGTGGATAGTGTTGAATGATATCTCATACGAAATTGGGGCATCATTTACGATTCCACTGATTCGGGGCAATAAATATATGTTTACGACTGTGATTCCTGGTAACAATGCTAAATAGTAACACCGTGAACAGTGAAATGAATTTCCTCTTGGGACAAAACCAAATGGCTTACTGAATGATTCAATCTGCCTCTAAAATTATCCGTATCCCAATTCCTTTGTTCTAAAAAGTGTTCGAGCAATCATTTTATATTCCCATTCCTGACTCCCATACAAAATCCAGGCATCGATATATCCTCACACTATCAGTCAGCCTTGCAACAACGCATTTCCAATTAAAGTGGCCCATTGGGAAATTACCATTATTCCCGTAGGTTCCATTCCATTCTGATTTCGATTACATAACACATGAAATTCTAATTATTGCACAAGAGAACTACCCTAACTAACACTCGATCCTTGCACAAATCACCGGGGAAGTGAAGTGATGACGTGAAGATATCCGTCATCACTGTGAAGTTGTTTTTGAAATAGGTACAGAAATATATTGATCGAACACTTATGTATTACTTGATATATGGAGTTTCTGAATGGGTTGATAGTACCCATTGAAAGTCAGAATGCTATCCGCGAGAACGAAAAATATCGAATAAAAATGGGAATATCTATCTATCTATATATATATATATGCAAGATGATATTTTCTGGGTTTTTATCCGTTAGGTATCTTCTGATCTGTTCGACGTTTCGAATTCCATTTTGAATTCATTCTCAAGAACTGTGAGACGAATATCTGTCCATACCGTCCTGGTCAATCACTCCCCTTACGAAGCAACCAAGCAAGAGCAAGCAAAGACTTCAATTGTCTGTTCTCCACGGAAACTGGTATTTATAATGACTCTCCTCAGTCATTATCCGACTAGGTCCGATATTAAGGCTGCATCCTGCCCATCCAGGTATTATGTAGAAATTGATGTTTTCACGAATCTTCGATATGCAAGATGAATTTTTCTGGGTTTTTATCCGTTAGGTATCTTCTGATCTGTTCGACGTTTCGAATTCCATTTTGAATTCATTCTCAAGAACTGTGAGACGAATATCTGTCCATACCGTCCTGGTCAATCACTCCAGGTATTCGGATAATGACTGAGGAGAGTCATTATAAATACCAGTTTCCGTGGAGAACAGACAATTGAAGTCTTTGCTTGCTCTTGCTTGGTTGCTTCGTAAGGGGAGTGATTGACCAGGACGGTATGGACAGATATTCGTCTCACAGTTCTTGAGAATGAATTCAAAATGGAATTTGCAACGTCGAACAGATCAGAAGATACCTAACGGATAAAAACCCAGAAAAATTCATCTTGCATATCGAAGATCCGTGAAAACATCAATTTCTACATAATACCTGGATGGGCAGGATGCAGCCTTAATATCGGACCTAGTCGGATAATGACTGAGGAGAGTCATTATAAATACCAGTTTCCGTGGAGAACAGACAATTGAAGTCTTTGCTTGCTCTTGCTTGGTTGCTTCGTAAGGGGAGTGATTGACCAGGACGGTATGGACAGATATTCGTTTCACAGTTCTTGAGAATGAATTCAAAATGGAATTCGAAACGTCGAACAGATCAGAAGATACCTAACGGATAAAAACCCAGAAAAATTCATCTTGCATATCGAAGATCCGTGAAAACATCAATTTCTACATAATACCTGGATGGGCAGGATGCAGCCTTAATATCGGACCTAGTCGGATAATGACTGAGGAGAGTCATTATAAATACCAGTTTCCGTGGAGAACAGACAATTGAAGTCTTTGCTTGCTCTTGCTTGGTTGCTTCGTAAGGGGAGTGATTGACCAGGACAATATGGACAGATATTCGTCTCACAGTTCTTGAGAATGAATTCAAAATGGAATTCGAAACGTCGAACAGATCAGAAGATACCTAACGGATAAAAACCCAGAAAAATTCATCTTGCATATCGAAGATCCGTGAAAACATCAATTTCTACATAATACCTGGATGGGCAGGATGCAGCCTTAATATCGGACCTAGTCGGATAATGACTGAGGAGAGTCATTATAAATACCAGTTTCCGTGGAGAACAGACAATTGAAGTCTTTGCTTGCTCTTGCTTGGTTGCTTCGTAAGGGGAGTGATTGACCAGGACGGTATGGACAGATATTCGTCTCACAGTTCTTGAGAATGAATTCAAAATGGAATTCGAAACGTCGAACAGATCAGAAGATACCTAACGGATAAAAACCCAGAAAAATTCATCTTGCATATCGAAGATCCGTGAAAACATCAATTTCTACATAATACCTGGATGGGCAGGATGCAGCCTTAATATCGGACCTAGTCGGATAATGACTGAGGAGAGTCATTATAAATACCAGTTTCCGTGGAGAACAGACAATTGAAGTCTTTGCTTGCTCTTGCTTGGTTGCTTCGTAAGGGGAGTGATTGACCAGGACGGTATGGACAGATATTCGTCTCACAGTTCTTGAGAATGAATTCAAAATGGAATTCGAAACGTCGAACAGATCAGACGATACCTAACGGATAAAAACCCAGAAAAATTCATCTTGCATATCGAAGATCCGTGAAAACATAAATTTCTACACATATATATATATATATATATATATATATATATATATATATTATGAAGTGAAGAACTAATCTTTATAAAACATATACCATATAATCTATATACCAGAACCCCTACCACCTAGAGCATTTGTTGGCTAACTATCAGATAAACTTTCTTCAATTGGATATATTTTTAATGTTGCAAGGATTTGATCGAATGTTTTCCTGATAACCCCATTTCATCGATATGTACCAGAAACATTAATTCACACCAAAGGGTGGAAATATTTCATCACATACTCTCGAGGAAAGAATGATGAATTTTGTGTGTGTTGCAATAAGTAGACATTGCAAACGAATTATATCAAGCTTCCAAAAATGGTGATTCTTTGTAAATGTCATTCGCCTACGTAAAGGTAAATATGCCAATCGAAACTCCTAAATCTCAGTTATGTTCCATGAGCATTACCATAAATGAGCAATGATAGAGAGTAGCAAAAATAATAACGGCATTTTCGACAGAAAAAAGTAAATGGATAATGTTTAATGATGGCAGGTATGGGTACTTCTAAAAATGGAATGGGTAGATGTACAACTTGTATAGAAAACTTATATATTTTTTTCGCCAAAATTACGCAGATCTGATAATACATATAGTAGGCGATATCACAAGTTGTAACCATTAACATCACAACAACAACTGGCCCTAAAAGAGAGAATACTGCGATATATATAGGTAGATTTATTTTCCTATGTCACACATACATGATATGGTTCATAGTAAGTCAAAACATTCTGTATGAAAAATCATACCAACATTATTGTACAAAATATACGCGAATAAATATATACATATAGTTCCATAGATAGTTTAAATATGAATTATAAAAGCAGTAATTTTATATATATTCACATAAAAGTCAAATAACATAAAATCCTTAATGGATCTGAGTTTTTAGGGCAGCTTATTATAAATTTTGAGATTCAGTGATTTTTTTTCTGTATCAACCTGCATCAACCTTTACCGTGGCAATAGATGATCGTCTGCAGTGGCAAGCTGGGTATTATAAAAATATATGCTAGAAATTTCACGTGTGATTTGTCTTCGTGCATTTCAGTCAAGCTCCGAAGCATGTAAATACAAAGAAGTATTAAAATCCTCAGTGCCCTGAACAAAGGCTGGCAGTGATCTCTATATCCTTCCCCTGCAACTATTCTGATTGTTCGTTTTTGGAGCCTGAATATTTTGATAGCACCAATCGATTTACCCCACAGAACCATGCCAAGGAATGAAACATTTTGGTATTTGTTTACGGCCGAGAAAATACATACCTTCCTATGCTTTGATATTCTCAATTTATGTTATGTATAATTTTACAGTATCATCAAAATGCATAATAACCCCTCTTGATTTAAAGATGAATAATCAGGTGATTGAGAAAGTTCCTAAAAGAACCAGTTTCGTCGAAATACTGTGTGGAATGGCTTCATATACATAAAAGATTTGTACTCGACCCAAAATCAATCATCATCATCAGTACCGTGGTTAGTAATGTACAGGATGTTAGAGTGGCGGATTATGACCTTAGCGGCCCCTAGGCGCATGTTAACTAGTGGCCTCCCCTCAACCTAAAATTTTTAGGTAATTTTCAACATGAACGAAGGCGATCGCGCATTTAAATTACTACAATTCTTGTGTAGCGTAAATTTGAATAAAACAATTTTATGTACTGGAGAAAAATCTTCTCTTATTTTTGCGGTTTGCGTCCCATTTAGACCTGCGGCCCCTAGGCAGTTGCCTATCGTGCCTAATGGGAAATCCGCCACTGTGTTAGATGAACATGCGGCAAAAATCTAAAGGGTTATTCTTTGGCCCATTCGAATAATATTTTGTCTCATGATAATTTCTGAAGAAGCTTTTTGTTTCGAAGATACATGGTGGAAAAAATTTGCGAAAGTAACAACTGTTCATCAAAGTACGTGTGAAGCTGCTCAATCTAAAATGTACCAGGAATTCGACTCACTAACAACACAAAATATATATAAAGATATATATATATATATATATATATATATATATATATATATATATATATATATATATATATATATATATATATATATATATATTTATATATATATATATATATATATATATATATATATATACATACACACACATATTCCAGCTCACTAGGTCTATTGTGGTCATCTTTTAGTTTGATGGATCTATTGATAAGAGAGGTCAGTACGGAGCTGACCTGGGCTGGATGACGGTGGGAGATTTCTGTTGGCTCACATCCGCCCCTTTTCAAAACGATCACTCCTACCCCCAGATCTAGAGAAACATTCAACGCTAACAAACCCGCTTCTCGCATCCCAAACCACCGAAAGACCCGACTATTCGGGAGAAAAAACTTATATAATTTAGAAGCTAGCTACTAATATGGTCTATTTGCGTTTCTAATTCTGTCATGTTTCGAAGCTCATCCAATCGAATGTATCTATCACTGTTAATGATGATACGGAGGACATCGTTCTGCAGCCCCTCAAGTCTCTGTAAAGAAGTCTTCTCCTTTCCTCCTGGGGACACCTGAAAAATATTCGTTATACTCATAGCTGGGTACCGTTAATCAACTAATTAACTTCGTTAATCGTTAATCCGCTACAAAAAAAGTTAGCTTCGTTAAAAGTTGAAGCGTTATATTTCGGAAGAATTAACGCAAGTTAACGTTAATCGTTAATCCGTTAATATCTGTTCAAACCTAACCGCTGTTGTCATATGTCAAAAGTTTTTTTCATACTTTTGAACACGAATGCCTCTGTTATGGTAGTTCCTTACACCATAGGTAGTTCTCTGTCGGTTTTGAACTTGAAACTAACATGTGTTCTGATATTAGGTACTGAATTCCAGTTTCTCAGGAAACCGCTGTCAAAAAATCGGTTAGTAGCGGTGAGTAGTGGAGTAGAGTAGTACCCTAAGCACCCGCGCTAAGTAATGAAATGATCAAACGTCAAATGAAACAAATCTCCTTGCAGTTTTCTTTCTCACTCGCACGCCTCGGCAACATATATCTAGTTTTGTTTTTGTTTCACTCGTTCCCCGTCACTTGACGGAAACTATTAGGCATCGGATTAACGATTAACGGACTTCTGCATATTAACGAAAGTTAACGTATCCGTTAACCTTTTTAAAAGTTAACTTAAAAGTTAATCCGTTAATCAAAAGGTTAACTTCGTTAATTAACGATTAACGGATTAACGAGTTAATGCCCAGCTATGGTTATACTACGAAGTTCGAGTACATAGTAACGTATTAATGAATCAATTTGATACCATGTTTACTGTTTTTCGACACAGTAACGTTACAGGTATTGAACATTCAAACCTACCACTATTTAAAAATGCTCTAATTCCTCATACCCAAAACTTATGTGTATTTTTCATTAATACCAAATTTATCGGGATAATATTCGTATATATTGCATCACCTGTTGCATCACCTGTTCAGGTGAATTTCAATAAATAGGGTATATAGGGTATATATATAATAGGGAAATATCTTACCTATATCTTTCCACATGATGTATCACTCGACCCCACTTTCCATGTAAAATTTTAGGATTGGGCTACCCCCTCGCTAGGAGGTTCAATACATATTTTGAAAAATATTTCCAAAATATATCTCCCCTCTGAAGCAAACCCTACCTGTTAGAGAATTTTTGCTGGAATTACAGCTAAGTGCATACTTTTCGAAGTTCCCCTCTGTATATTCTTCTATGCTACATCGTGAAGCAGCCAAGCTCACCGGAAACCTGCTACTTTAATAGAGATTCCTCCTGAACCTTGAATGAGATTTGCTCCTGTTGTTGTTTTATGTATATCGTTTTGAAGTCTGGTAAATGTTTAATATATGTCTTCCGCATTCCTACCTATGATTTGAATAAACCGTGAAAATAATATAATGAAATATAGTTCGTCTTCATCTGGTGCCCATCGTCCCGTAATAATCCTCATAGTTATTCCTCATTCCAGCCCTCCACCCCTCCCAGACCAAATTTATAGTCGCGGTTTCAGGAGCATCAGGCCGCCAGGCAAGTCTGAGCGGGATGGGTAGAACGACGCTACTGGGTTCTGCTGACCGACGTATGCATTTGACAGATTTATAGACCACATCCTGCTGCGTCCATCTACAACTTAAAAATAGAGTTGTTCTTTCGGAGTTTCTGCGTCTTTATGGAATATTCGTTATGTCACATGTTCATATGATTTCGAGATTCGTTATTTTGTTCACGTCGCTGCATCGAGCTTTTTTGGTTTGGATCCGTTTCGTGTTGAGGATCGATTGGTCAGAACGTCAGAACATGAAGTTCATTTAGCGATGGATCAAAGATCATTAGTTTCATATAATTCAGGATACGATAGCAGTACATTCGTTATTCCAGTTAGGTACAGGAATTCGATATATTGAAAATAAGGCAATCAGACCACATGAAACATTGACAAAAGAATAAAACGCAACGACGGAAGGAGAAACAAAAACGATGCCAGTAAAACTTTCACGGAAAAAGTTTTTACATACACATACTGCTCATGCAATCCAACTTGTCACGGAAATTAGTGGCTCATCTGGGTGCGCACTAAACTGATTTCAAGCAGTTTTTGTTCCGCGCACTCTGCAATACGTCATCATTTCCGTGACAAGATGAAACAGACAAGCTGTTCTTCCTTTGGTCCTTCAATTTTGGGATTTTAACTTCAATTCATATTATTTCAAGGCTACAAAATTGATAGTGAAAATAGCACAAATTGAATAATGGAAGATATATCGGCTCACTTGTAAGGATGAGACACCCCAATCATATGAGCAGTCCCGTGAAAAAATTATAAAAACATATTGTATATTGCATTAGAACACCTACGTATGCACAGGGGCATGTTTCAAGACAGTTACTATTGTACCAAGTGACTAGTTACAGCTTATCCAATCCATCTTGGCAAAGAACTGATGAAGTATAATGCCCAGCAATCTCTGTGTAGTAGTAAGATAAAAAACACCTATTGTGATACATGTTCACTGTGTTGAAATGTACTCTTGATGGGTGTATTTTTTTTCGTCAAGGTCTGCACTATCAGTGTGCAACCGGAGAAGTAGCTGAGTTCGTGCCAGGATGAATTGGATAAGCCTATTTCAATAACAACAAGTAGCAAGCACTAGTAATTTCTGTTTCAAATAATAACCAACTGGACAAGTAGATACAGTACTAGTACACAAACTGTTAAACAATAAATTTCCTACATATCATTTTCAGTTCAGTAATTTAGAATACACGTGTATTATAAATGAGCCACTACCTAACAGCTGTCAAGTGTTCAAAATGGGGAGAAGAAAAACCTTGTACTTAGGGTAATAGTCCTTACTCTAGGTAACATCCTGTTTTTCAGAGGTCCACGATATATGTTTGGGGCGTTATATTGTCTGAGACATCTATTTATTTATACCGACTAGAAATTTTAGTGGACTAGCAACAAGAGCATTGCACTTGGTTTCAACTTTACTTCACTAGAGAAAAAGAGTTAAAAGCACTGCACTGCATAATAATGTAATATTTTTTCTATGAAACCAATAGTTAAAAGGTTCGGGATTGTCAAATGATGAAAGTTCTGTAATGTAAAGTCTCACTTCATCATTGGATCATTGAACATACTAGAAATGAGGAATATCTTTTAAGAAAAGCGCTAATGATTTTTTATTCGAAAAATGAGGGAACACTTCAAATATATGTACTTGTGTACATTCAGTTTGTGAATGATTATCAAGAACATTTTTCTCAAATATATGTTATTATACATTTCTGAAACAGGAAAATGAATATTCACAATTCGTCTCTTTGCGCGTATATCAAAGGGTTTCGCCGAGTTATTTGCTGACTTTGTCAACAAAGCATAAACAATAAGTTCAATGATCCGAATCGGAAAATATATCACATTGGGTCGCAAAGATTAATCGTCTATGAAATTATAAATAGTTGTTTATTCGAAATGAAATTTACGAATGTGTACTGCCATCAATTTTTCTTTTCATGTTAAATACTCCCCATATCCAAAGAGCTTCTACCACCCAAGTTTCAAATCCATGGGCCATCCAAAACTTTTTTAGAAGGCATGACTGCTGTATGTAAAGGGGCAGAGAAGACGGATGATCAGCCGGCTCCATCAAACTTGGTTATTTGTTTGCTTCAGTCTACGGTTCGTTGAGAAAAGTCTGCTTTCAATGTCCAATGCATCGAATAGGTAATTTTCAAACCAGACCACGTAGTAATCCAGGATGCTGAGAAGGAACGCCAGATCAATGATTTGTTTAGTTACAAGCAATCTAAAAATCCAAAGGAAGACGCTGAACCAAATAGTCTTGCCAATGATAATGTTCATGTGAGTGTCCAGAGTTTGAAGCTAAAAGAGATTTGCCGTCATGTCATTCCGGCAGTATACATAAGCCACCTTCAGAGCAGGCAGCCTACAGAAGTCGAAAGCAAAAGGCAAGGGAGCGCTGCATCAAGTCTAACCGATTTTGTCAGTTGTCCAGTCCTTATTTCCCAGAAAAGTCTTCTTCAAACAATACACGGGAAGTCGGAGCAGTTATGGAGATTTGAAGTTGTCTATTCCATTCTGTAATCAGGATGAAGCCAGACAGGTCCATAGAATAATGCAGTCGCTTTTAAAGAACGTGAATTATTACCAGAACCATGGTGGCCAGAAGAAAGGATGAGGAAATGAAAATGTTAAATGAGCAGTATTTTGTTTAGATAGCAGGTAGGGCATCTTGGTAGAAATTTTGAGGATTGGGTTCAGATTTTTTAGCCATTTGCTGTTTTTCGGTTTTTATCTATTCTTCATAGTTCCTAACGATGGAATCCATTTTAGTGATATGGGGGTCATCATTCAGAACCGGGGACATCTCGTATAAAAGGCCTTAATGAAAAACCTTCTTCTCGATCAGGTCGCAACATTGACGTATGATTGTATGATTTAGGATTAGGTTTGTTACAGTTTTCACAATGGCATATATATCAAAACTATGATATATGAAAATATTTGAAAATCATGCATATAAGCAAATGAAAGAAGAGAACCACAAAGCCAGAAGGCTGTTTGTTGTGAGAATTTAATAAAATTAGAAATAATATAAATAAAAGACATGCTAATTATACTCAATCAATATACGTACACATGGCAGTACTGAGGCATGGAGCAGGCAGACAAAAACTCACAAAGTAAAATAGAAGATCCGTGATAAAAAAACGGTGTACGGTAACTATGAATAAAATAAATTATGTATTTCAAGTCGAGGTAAGTTGCGAACACGGTTTTTTATTTCTTTTTTAAAAAAATTCAAATTGAGAATTTGTTTTAGGTGTAATGGGATACTATTGTATAATTTCAGACTCAAGCAGTTGTAACTTTTTTGTCCTATAGTTTTATTCATCATGGGCACTATGTAATTAGACAGCTTGTATCTTGTATCATAGATATGGTCATTTTTATTGAAGTTATGTTTCATTTTTTGCATTCTTATGTTACTGTTAACGTAATAGAGTTGCAGATGGTCGAGTATTCCTGTTTTCCTATAGAGTCTATCTGAGGGGTAAGTAATGCATTTATTGAATATTAATTTCACAATCCTTTTTTGTGTGATAATCAATTTATTCATGTTAGTTTTCCCACAGGATCCCCACGCAAGAATACCATATGTAATATGAGACTGGATAAGGGCGAAATATTGTGTTTTCAAGAACTTATCAACAAGTATCTCTTTTAGAACTTTAAATCGGTGTGTTAGGAACTGAAGTTTCAGTATCACTACTTTTATTCGGGTTTGAAAGCCGTCGTTTTCTGGAATTTCTTCCTGACGTTTCGCTGGCTCGAGTGGCTCATTCATCTTGAAATTCAGTCAACATCGGCCGCGAAAGCCTTAACTATTTTGTCAACTGAAGTTTCTATAACGACATAATTTATTTGTTTTTCCCATTTCAGGTTGCAATCGATAATGACTCCGAGGTATTTCATGTTGGTAACTGGAGTGATTACGAAATTTCTGGAAACATGAAGGTCATGAACGGGGAAGGAATGTCGATTACTGGAGAACTGGAGAAGATCGGTAAGTAGTGGGTTTTTTCGTAATTTATGGTGAGGAGTTTGTTCGAGAACCATTTACTGATTTCAGATAAATCTATCTCCGCTTATTCTTTTACAGCAGTCTAAGATGATTCTTCATAAAAAATAGCTGTATCATCAGCATATGTGAACATTTTTCCAGTCGTTGCTAAGAGGAATAAATCATTGAGATAGATATTGAAAAGAATTGGACCAAGTATGGTGCCCTGTGGTACACCGTATTCAATAAGTTTCGAGTCACTAGTGTGGTCATTTATTTTCACGCACTGATACCTATCATTCAGATAACTTCTGAAAATATTTGAAGCATTTCCTCTTATGCCAATGTCTTCTAGCGATCTCATTAGGAGTGGATGACTGACAGTGTCGAAAGCTTCAGATAAATCTATGAATACACAGAGTGCAGCTGTGTTTTTGTCCAAAGCAGAATACATTTCAGAGGTAGGGTCAAGAATTGCATCTTGTGTACATACTCCTTCTCTAAAACCGTATAATCTGTTTGATAGAATATTATGCTTTTCCAGAAAAGAAGTTAATCTTATTTTTATAGTTTTCTCTAGAATTTTAGATAGAGTTGTGATTAGGGAAATTGGCCTATAGTTTGTTATCTCTTCTTTATTACCCTTTTTGTATATTGGATTGAGATTAAAAAATATAGGGCTTATGTGCTGAACAGCCTACTACACCGCGACCTTTGCAGATCTATTGTATCATGTAGGTATGTTAGAGTTCCTTGTCTAGACCCGTCCTTGTAACTAGACTCCATAGGCCAGACCTTAAGTTCTCCATATATTGAGAGGGTTGTGGTTTTTCCTCCCCTTACGTTGCAAACCTTAGCCTTGACAGACTTTCGCAGTAGCACAGTATGTGTGCTGAGGTTTCCTCATCCTCTTGGCAGAACCTGCATAAGGTTGTGTCTGCCAGTCCGATGTTGTTCATATGTTTGTTGAGTCTACAGTGTCCTGTAAATAGCCCAACCAGAATTCTAGTTGAATGCCTATATCTACTTAGTAGGTACTCCGTGAATTTTGGCTATGGTTCTTTAATGAACTCTTTGGCCTGTCTCATACCCGGAGTCTTATTACACCATTTTTGAGATTGTTTTTCCTTCCATGTGCTGTTACAAGTTTTTCGCAGCACTTTTGCTATACCACAAAAGGGTTCTGGGCCAATGGGGAGCATCGTGCTCCTTCTCGTGCTAGTGAATCAGCCTCTTCGTTGCCCTTGTATCCTGTATGGCCTGGTACCCAAGCTAAAGCTAATTGCTTTCATAGCTGCTTGGCTATCAGAGTATATAGCAATGGTCTTTTCCTTAAACTCTTGCCTCAATAACTCTTCTGCGCAGTGGCTTATTGCTGCAGTTTCTGCCTGGAATATCGTCACTTTGTTACCTAAGCTTAGTGAGACTTTTGTCTTTGGTTTGACTATATAGATTACTGCTCCTTCACCTTCCTCGGTTTTTGAGCCGTCTGTGTAGCAGGCAATTTCTGTATTGATTGGAGGTCCTCCCTTCCATGCCTCTCTGCCTGTTATAATTGTTTTGAAGTTTTTCTCGAAGCTATACTTGGGAAGCATCTCATCCGATGGCATTCACATTATGGGGTCGTTTTCCACCTCTTTTTTTTAGCTCGTTGTATACCTTACCGTGCAATGTGCTTATAGGTGTTTGCCCTCTGGTCAGTCTACTGGTGACTGACCTGGCTTTTCCTTGAATATACGTGTAGTGGCGTTAGGTTCATCAAGACTTCTAATACGACTGTTGGGGTTGTTAGCAAAACAATAGAACGCGCGATGCGCGTTCTATTGTTTTGCTAACTTCGAATTTCTATGACGATTTACCTTTTAGAGTTTTGTTGTGAAAAATGCTTAAAATTTTATTGGAAAGTGATGAAGAAGGTGGTATAGAATGTGTATATTGTGCTGATAGAAAGAAGGATGAATTTCGAGCGGAATTGGCTGAATAAACAAACATAAATGTCAACCCTGAAAACACCGATTTCCTGTCTCTGGGGGACCGTATCTCCGAAACTAGTCGCGAGCCCCAAAAACTTTATTGGACTTTTTTGTTCAGGAGGCCGAAATACGTAAGTTCCACCAAAAATTTTTTAATTTCACGATGGAGCCCGCTTAACGGATAATTACCATTATACTCTTCAACGACTTCTTTTTTTTTGGAAGAACTAGGACGTGCACTCATCAAACCTACAGTTGAAGTTAGAAAAAATAACCTACACTTACCTAAGCTTCTACGAATGAAAATACTTGATATTCTCGGGGAACCTGCTGAAGCAACACCACAAAGACATATGGGAGGGAAAGGACGTTGTCAAATGTGCCCAAGAAGCAGAGACAGGAAGACAAAGTATCGTTGTGAGACGTGTGGGCTATTCATATGTTTGGACCATGTAAAAAGCTTTTGCCAAAATTGTGCTGACTTTAACGCGGAGTGAAATTTTTCTAACGAAACACACAGAGCAAATTTTGATTTTTTTTGTTGATTCAACAAGTTTTCAGTTGATTTTCACCAAAAATATACAATTTTGTTTGTTTGTTCCATTGCAAGATTTTTTTTAAATATATATGATTTCTACCTACGAAAAAAACAATAATTTTTGTTTTTATTTTATATTTCATAGTGAATCTTTATAAAAACCGTTTTTCGGCAACCGTCTGGGAAGTGGGTACTTCCCGGACGCTTTTTCTTTGAGAAAGTAGCATTTTTCCGGCCTAGTCCGGGAAATACGTACTTCCCGGACTAGGCCGGGAAAATGCTACCTTCTCAAAGAAAAAGCGTCCGGGAAGTGGGTCGGTTGCCGAAAAAATAGTGTATGCATAACACGACCGAAAATAGTTTTTTTGGACTCGCAGACTTCCAGGACTCGCTACGCTCGTCCTAGAATTTTGTCCACTCGTCCAAAAAAAACACTATTTTCCGGACTTGTTACGTAAATTACTATTTTTATTGTCTTTGTAGTCGAATATACTTCAGAGAATGATATTTTCAGGAAAGTTTTCAAATTTGAAATTCAGTTTGTTTTTATAATAATTTTTCAATTTGGGGTCTGACACACCCCACCTGTGTTGTTATGCAAAAAAACTTAATCGGGGCAATGCCGGGTTTTAATCACACATTTTCTTGATTCAGATAGCAATCATCAATTCTAGAAGGAGAAGGATCATTGTAACGAGTTTCTTGTCAATGTCGTAGTATATCATTATAATACTTTGAAGATTATTTTGATATCTGACTTCTCTTTTCCTTTATAAAGTTTTATTGCCAACTCCAATTTGAAGCTTCATTACCTTCCTTTCGAAATTTCAGTCAAACCATTGTTTATAGAGAAATAGTCAACCTTATGGAAATATCATTCGGAAGGATGGTTACTACGGGTAGATGGCACTAGTGATTTCGTTTCCAAGTCATTAGACAATGGCTCAGAGTAGAACCATTGTATAATGATGATTTAATAGTAGGACAACCTTATGGAGATATCATTTGACGAGGTGGACACAGTCAAAAGATGGCGCTGGGGAGTCCATGTCCACGGCATGTCTTTTCTTACCGAATGTCGTAAAATCTTACTGTATGTCGTAACTTGAAAATTGTAATTTCTCGGCTTTGGAAACCGACTCTTCCCAATAACAGATGGCGCCTAACTAATGCTATAAAGATGGCATTGGATGCAAATGTTCCATCAACAGGTCTACGTAGGCAGAGGCGTAGGTAGTTTTAAAATTTCGTCTCGTTCGATCGAAGTGCGTTTCGTTTGTATTTTGTTTGAGAATTACCGAGTTTATACGAACGCATCCGTATGAAGTGTAATAAGTGCTGATCTTTCCATATCTTCTGTGATACCTTTAATCGTCACTCTAGAAAATATTGTTAGTGATCTTGAATAGCGTGTGACACAACATATAAAAAAAAAAAATTTTTTTTCGTTTTTTTGCATTGCATTATATATTTTTTGTAGTACCAATAATATAAGTTCTACGGAAAGTTAATTTTTAAGCTTCATTGCACAAAGTAAAGTAAATGAATAAATCAAGTAAAACAAACTATAATCGTTCAAGCCAGTCTCTGTCTCCCTACGCTGTAGGGAAATGGACTGACGCCTATCAGAAAACAACTACTCCCCTGGCTAATACCACGAAGAACGTTGGATTATATCCGACAGGCGTCAGTGCCAGAATCTCCACAAAAGTATTTCCTGCATATGCATTTGATGATACACAAAATCTCTTGTGAATATGCAGTTGAAACATAAACTAAAATCCCCATGGTCAGCTACTGAAAAAAAAACTGCCCTATCGTTGTTTTATAGAGGACCTAAAACGTATAGATATTTACGTCAAAAAGGATTCACGTTGCCTGCAGTATCAACTTTGAAATCATGGATAACCAATTTCCGCTGCAAACCTGGGTTGAATAAAAAAAAGTTCATGAATATTGCTCTGAAGGCGGATACAATGCTGCCTCACGAAAAGAAGTGCATTTTAATGTTTGATGAAATGTCTTTTAAGAGGAGTCTTGAGTACAATAGAAAAACTGACACCATTGAAGGTTTCGAGGATCTTGGCGAATTTGGGAGGAAATCTTCTCCTGCTAGTCAGGCTCTTGTTCTAATGATTAGAGGAATTTATAGTAAGTGGAAAATTCCTATTGCCTACTTTGTATCAGATGATGGGGTGTGCTATGAATCGTTGATACGCATCATTACGAAGGCCTTAGATAAACTAATTGAAACAAAACTGGAAACAATAGGCATTGTTTGTGATTTATCACGTACCAATCAGAAAGTTTTCAAACATTTGGGGGTTGACAAAGAAAAACCGTACTTTTTCTTGAATGAAAAAAAATATTATGCATTTTTTGATGTTCCTCATCTATTGAAATGTGTAAGAAACAATTTTATCAACAGTAGTTTTGAACTGAATGGAAAGTACATATGCTTTTCCAACATAAGGAAAGTGTATGACCTGGATAAAAAGAGCACAACAAGAAAAGCGTTGTTGAAACTCACCGAGAAACACCTCAACCCGAATGCATTTGAAAAAATGAATGTCAAATTAGATGCCCAATTATTGAGCCATAGTGTATGCTGCCATAATGACATCCACGAGAACTGGTGAACTTGTTTCGAGTACAGCTGAAAATACAGCCGACTTTGTTGTAACAATGGACAATTTATTCGATGCTCTGAATAGCACACGTTTTCATACAAAAAAACCCTGCAATCGTGTTTTGAGTGATACCAACCCGGAATTATATGCTGCTATAAATGCAGGGTACGACTTATCTTTATAAAGTTGGAAAAAAATGGTAAATTAAACAGTTCAAGTGAGGCAGTAACTATGAGAGCATGGGTAGTTTGATTCAGTTTCCCAAGGCAATGAACACACCAGGAATATTAATTCTATGATTCTTTTCTCCTGATGAAGCTATGTAAACATTAGCGAAATATTGAGATCAAGAACAAATGAGTTTTATTAGTAAACATACCGCAAACCTGAGAACTTCCAAATCTAGTTTATATATATATATATATATATATATATATATATATATATATATATATAACAATGATAACCAACTAGAAAATAAAATTTAAAGAAATATTTCTTTATACAATGGTAGAACACTTTGTCGTACATTCTCAAGTGAAGGGAATTATCGACATTATACTGTAGATGGCGAGCCAAATCTTTTCAATTTTCCACAGGCATTATGACTAACTATATCTCTATAAACGATGGTCAAACTAACATACATACAGAAATATGCACCTATTTCACCCTTCAGACATTGTTTTCAGAGATATAGCCAATGCCTGTGTTGAAAAGGATTTGAAGCGTTTGCGATTCGCCATCTATAGTATAATGTCGATAACTCCGGTCACCCGACAATGTACGACAAAGTTTCCTTCTCAGACTGGTAAAATAGGTGCTCTCTCTCTCTCTCTCTCGTGTTTATTGGCCGTTGCTTCCTAGTGTAGGCGCCAATTTCTGTGTATCAGTTATACATTTTTATACCATTGTATAATGACTACCATTGTTACTATACCTATACTATATACAATGGTTATTGGGATTTCAAATTAAGATCGCACCGCCACATTTAACATTTAAGAAAACTCCAACTAATGAACAGTACTATTGCTATTTAAGGTTACGACGTTTTTTGAAAATCTCAAACCGTAAAACTTTGTGAGCGACTATTACAGTTTTTGGTGTTTTTTCACTCTTTATGTGAATGTTCACCATGAATTGTGCTTGATAAACAAATAAAATTTTAATCATATTCCAGAAATTCAAAATAATATTGCAGCGCCAGTTTGACCAAGACCTTCAGCTTCTTGGGAAAGTTTTTTGATTGCCCCAATTTTCTCAGTTTTGTAATTATCTTAACAAAATATTCCGAATATGTCTTTCCACAAAAAAAAATATTTTAGATTCTTAAAAAAATGGGTAGTAAAATTTAATGTTTTGTTTAAATTCCATTTGATCTTTCAATAAAAAATTTGATGAATTTTTTGTGTTTATAATTTTTTCAGTTAGAGAATGCAATCTCAAAACAAGCATATATATACTTCATAAAACATTGATTAATTTATGAACCAATCACAAAGCTCTTCTCGGATCGTCGTACCATCGGATTTCGGATCTTTCTGAATCCAGCCTAGAAGTACATGCTTGTTTTCAAGATTTTATTTTCTATCCGAGAAAAAATAGGAACACAGAATTTTTTCCCATAAAGTTTCCATCAATAGATCCAATGAAATGTCAACAAGAAATCATTCTCATTGCCCAATTCGTAAAGAATATAAAATACTTTTTTTGGTAGATGAAACATTTTCCGGATATTTTGTTTAAATGATATGGAAGAACTGAAAGAACAATTCAAAACAATAAAAAAAAATTCAAAAAATTTGAATAACAGGTTATGCGATATATAAAATGGGGATGATGAAATCTCGCAAAATATACTTGTAGTGAAGTCTCCACCAAGCAAAATATTTTTGATGGCATTAATATCATGAGTACATATATATATATATATATATATATATATATATATATATATATATGCGAAATTGGTATTCTGGGAGTTTATCCGTTGATTTGTCGGTATTGACCACCAAGTAGGAGCAGTAACATTCTTGAAAATGCCAACTGAGATGTTGGCGAAACGTCTAAAGTCAATACCGACAAATCAACGGATAAACTCCCAGAATACCAATTTCGCATACTCAAGTATCCGTGAAAACCTTCACTGTAACATATATATATATATATATATATATATATATATATATATATATATATATATATATATATATATATATATATTGTTAAATGTTACTATAATCATATATATATATATATATATATATATATATATATATATATATATATATATATATATATATAAAGAACTCCGTCCAACCTGAGCCAACAATAGCAAACCGTACATGCAATCTTGAGCCAGTTTAACAAAGCTGAGCCGTATATGTGGCTCAGGTTTGTTTTCATGTGTTTAAGGGTTTATGTGATCTGAAAATACCATAGATTCTTGTTCCAAACGAGGCCCATTTCATACCAATCCTCATCTACAACTCGTTGCACGTGATTAATTTTTATGATACCCTCTACCCGCCACTTTTTCCCTCCATAAATTGGCTCAGCTTGATACGAAAAATATGAATTTTAGTTCAGCATAAAGTCTACTGTGGCGCTGCAGATCTAGCCACATATACAAAATGTCTATATATGAAACTAACTCCGTACATTAAAACCTGAGCCATATAAATGCGGCAACATTGGAATTCTATGAATAGATATTTATCGTTGAGTTTTGGTTGGTTCAGAAGTTGTACTGAGAAGCTTGTCTTACGATTAAACAAACACTATTAAACAGTTCCTTAGATTGCTGCATGAATGGTGTATATTTTGTTACGAATTAGACTTACGATTTCCGATTACCGACTTCAGAGCTACGATTGCTGCATGAATTCACCATTAGTTGTTTCGAATGTTTGGAATTCGATACTCTCAAATGGATGATAGATTTCATTGAGGATAATATTTCTGCTGACAGAATTGTATATTACCTCCGGTCTGACCGGGAAATTTGGATATTTTATAAAGAAAGAGTTACTTCCTGTATATTTTTATTGAATTGTTAGTTGGCAGTGAGAACTTCAAGATAAGTAGAATCAAGCTGTAAAAGTCACACTTGCCCTGTATTAGAGTTGCAGAATAATTCTCGTCACAGGTTTTGCCAACAAGTTGACACCATCAGGAGATGAGTAAAATTGTTTCATGTCTTGGTGATGCCAATTCAGTTTTCGGAACGTGTCAAGAATTGGCTTTTTATATAATTCATTGAGGCCGATCAAAATTATTAATTTCAAATATTCGAAGCAACTGAATAACGGGATGTACGATAATTTAATTAGCACCATGAAGTACTTGATTCAAATATTTTTAATGAATTCTTCCATGACAAATAAAAATCCTCTTGAATATCAATTTTACGTTATAATATTTTTTTATGCTGTTGTATCGAAGAGCAGCAGAAATAATTATTTAGATTACAAAGATAATTATTCAAATTCAGGACAAAATATTTCGATTCATATATTATTGAAAATTCTATGACAGTTACAATCCCTAATAATTATGAAATGAAATTCACTTCTTCATTCTTCACTCGAATTATCGAAAAAACAAATATAAGAGCATACATTTTGAGATTTCGATTACTTCCTTTTAAATAAGTCTTTATCAGAGAATCTGATTATATAATAATAATAAATTCAGTCGCGACGCTAATTGACTACAACTACACTATAAATACCAAATGTCGGAAAAAAATTCATAAGTTTCATTTTCGTATTGATAATACTCACCTGAAAAAAGCGATACTGAACTGAAAACATCGAACAAACTTTTTCAAAATTTGGAAGAATCTGATTCAGTATCGAATTGGGTAATAGAGGTGGAATCAGAAATGTTGAAACAACGATTTAACAACCTCTAGGAAGAGTGATAATTCCAAATATGAAAAGCCTTCTTCTGAAAGAGAAAATCAATTTCATGAGGAGAATATCGAAATAGCTTTAATGAAAAGGACTGAAAAAATACCATACAAGGAATGTGATGGTCAAATTTTATTTTCAGAGAGTACTAACAAAAATCATTTGCTTCTCAGCTGTGATAAAAACTAACTAAAATATCATGACACTATCAAGGATATATCCACAACAGAAAGTTATTTCAAGTTACCATTAATTAAAGTTCGTCAAAAAAAACGTTGCACATATTGATCTTCAATCAGAACCATTCGATCTCCCTATTATCATTGAATCAGGAAATGACAATTATCATAGTGCAATAGTGAATCATCATGAAAGTGATAGTTTCAATCCTTATTTCATTTCGAGTGAACAAAAAGGCCGATTCATTGGTGAGTAAACTTATCTACAATTTTGTTATACTTACACTATACTTTTTCAATGGTTATAAGAGGTAATAGCGAAATAATTTAAAAAAACATGAATTTCAAATTCGTCACTCAAAATTTCCATTTAGGTACAATTGAGTAAGTAAATAGAGACTTGATTTGTTATGTCATAATAACTACAACTGTAACACAATGAAGTAATTGTTTTATAAGGAAATTGAAGATATACTGATACTGTAAAACAAGGAGGTCATTGTATTATCATGATATTATCTAGAACAGTTAGACAGGGCAGTTTTTTGTGTTATAGCTTCAGAAAAAATATATTCACAGTCATAAAGTGACACAGGACAAAGAAAGAATAATGATATATGCATAGAAAGGAGATGAAATTTCTCACACCTTTGATGACCCCGAGGATTTCAATAATTATTTCATAGACAACATTCCTGAGGTAAGCATCCAGGATCATCATTTACTTCAGAAATACTTGCACAATCATGCAGATAACTTGGAGGATTTTACAGCTGTTTCTGTTGACGAGGGATAAATTTGAAAATGCTTTCGTTGGTCTTACCAGTCCTAGGCCATATACTCACTCACATCATCAACTCCTGTTTATTGAATAGCTCTTTTCCAGAAATATGGAAAAAATCTCTTATTTTACCTATACCAAAAAAATCTATTCCCTCCAGCTTTTCTGACTTCAGGCCAATCAGCATATGCCAACTGTTTCCAAGATTCTTGAGAAAATAGTTTCAATTCAATTGAAGCAAATGTTGGAAAAAAAGAAAATTTTACCAGTTACTCAGTCGGGTTTTCGCGCTGGCCATAGCACAACAACCGCTCTTGCTAAAGTGACCGATGATATCTTCAGGGCGTGGGATCAGAAGCAGACCACGGCGTTGATATTGTTGGACTTTAGTAAAGCGTTCGATACGCTCAACCATGAGTTGCTCTGCATGAAATTGAGATTTTTTGGGTTCAGCGAATCGGTTGTGAAGGAAGGAGTCAACAGACTCTGATTCACCATAAAATATCTACAAGTCGAAGTATATCCAGAGGGGTGCCTCAGGGTAGTATTTTGGGCCCCCTTTTGTTTTCTATTTATACAGCAGATTTCTCCAAACATCTCGAATTCTGTAAAATCCACCAATATGCGGACGATACACAGATTTATAAATCTTTCCACCCATCTGAACTGAAAACAGCCTGTGACAGTGTCAACTCGGATCTTCATCATATATCGGAAATCTCGAAGGCTCATGGTCTTTTGCTGAATAACTCCAAAACCGAACTTCTCGTTCTTGGATATAGAAATAAGGATATAATCCAACATTCTGATTTTACCATTTCCTTGAACGGTAATGACCTTGAAGTATCTGATAATTGTAAAAATCTAGGCTTGTACATTGATTGTGATCTGAAGTTCAGAAAACACATTAGTGAGCTTCTGAGAAGATCTTATGCAAAACTCAAAATGCTGTTTATGCATAGATATATTTTGAGCACCGAACTGAAACTGAAATTGTCTGATTCTTTAGTATTATCCCTACTTTCATATTGTAATATTGTTTATTGGCCCGCGTTAACATCTAGAGACGAAGCTAGCCTTCAGAAAATACAGAATTCTTGTATTAGATTTAGCTATGGTCTACGAAAATATGACCATATAAGTGATGCATTGCGTAATTCCTCCTGGTTGAACTTGGAAGAAAGATTTAAATTGCAGATATTATCTTTGGTTTTCAAATCGAACAGTGATAAAAAATCTCCTTTATACTTATCATCTAAACTGATAAAAGGGTCAAACGTCCATAATCGTGCCACTAGATTCTCAGGATATTATCTAATACCCTCTCACAAAACTTCAACCTTCCAAAAGTCATTTTCGTATATGTCAGTTAAATTATTTAATAATTTACCATCTCCAATCAAAAGTGCTCCTTCCCTCCATTCATTTCGTGGGCAGGTCAAAACCTTTCTCCGTGGTACTAGGGTAGATTCTTAGATATTATGTGATTTCTATATTGATTTTTTTTTCATTGCCTGTTTTATGGAAATTTGTAATGACAATATGTGGTAATGGGAGGGTTGTATGGAAGAGCAACACTGTTGAATACCGCCCTTCCTGTTGTTGAATGTTCTTTAAAACGCTTCTTAAGAAAATAAAGACACATTATTATTATTATTTCAATAATGGTTTCTGGACTACTTCATCAGATAACAATAGTAAATACTATGAGATCATGGAAAAGGAAAATACAGAAACCTCACCCAAATTACACCGAAGTATTATTCCCATAAAGAAAAAAAAAACAACGTGTTTTCTCAGTATGTTTTTCAACTCAGAAAGCAGAAATGTGTTCGAGGCAAACAACAATAATAATATAATAGATCGTGATGAAGCCTGCGAGTTGCCTTCGCCTGTCTATCCTAGCAAAGAATTCAATACACATTTACCCATTAGATCTGATTGTGTGGTCACCCAGGTTTCGAAGATCCTCATGATTTCCAGAATGAAGATACTGAAGACATCGAAAATGATGGGAGGAATGCGTTTTTCAATGACTCTAGTGACGAGAGTGTGAATGCTGAGGTTAATATGAATAGGAAATATGCATAAAATTTGAATGTCTCAATTTTTTTCTCGAATCTTTATTATCGTAATATTATAATCAAAAGCTAATTTTTTCATTCAATTAATATTTCAACACATAAAATAACATATCAGAATCAATGAATTAGGGAGGGTTATTCAAACTTCCAAACCGGTCAGCATTGGTCGAAAAGAAATGTGGCCTCAGACGTTACAACAGTGGATTCAAATCTCGATTTCACTTACGAAGAGATCAACATTATGTTAAATGATGTATTTGAGTCTATTACATAGATTGGTGTTCATGATAAATGCCCACAGCAGATATGTAAATTATTAATGTATATTCCGAACTTCGTTAACTATGTTAGAGTAGGTAATAGTGTGTACAACCGAATTTTCCATTGCCAAATAGCTAATATACTTACTTCTGACAATTCACACTGAGCTGTATATAAATATAGCACCGTTACGTTAAAATCATCTTCACAACAATATAATACAACAGAAACATTCTGAGCAGTATTTTTCTCAAACATTGATAGTGAAATATATCAGAATAATTATTTGATTTGTCCATTTGTGATATGAAATGTGTTTGAGTTATGCACCTGTGTTCATATGCATCAATACATCATTTGTATAATTAGCACAGTATATTGGCAAGTTCCAAATGAGTGCTTGTAGGTATCTTTCTTGTACACGTTCATTTAAAAAAACTCAACCCGCCTTTTCTCTAACAACAACTTTGGCAACAATGTAGGGCTCAGGATTGTTAACTCAAATAAAGAAAGTTGTATATTTGGTTCAGTTTTGAGGGGTCACCTATTTCGTCATAATGTACAAAATAGAAATCGTAAAACGAAGAAATTTACGCTATCATAACGCTACATAATAGAAATCGTAATTTATCATATAGTACAAAATAGAAACGTACAGTAACAGAACGCTACACTTTCATAACGTAATTTATCATAATGGACATATTCAGAACGTATTTCGTCATATCGTACCTTATCATACCGCTACAATATCAGAACATCAAAATATCATAACCGTACTTCATAGAATTCGTAACTCATCATAACGGTACAAAATCAGAAACGTATTTTATCATAATCGTAAAAAATCAAAATATATTGCGTCATAATCGTAAAGTATCAGAACGTACTCTATCATAATCTAATAGTACATGGGCTTGCTTACAATATTAATAAAAATATATGGT
The DNA here is from genome assembly GCA_032362365.1 of Zygogramma bicolorata. Classification (NCBI taxonomy): domain Eukaryota; kingdom Metazoa; phylum Arthropoda; class Insecta; order Coleoptera; family Chrysomelidae; genus Zygogramma; species Zygogramma bicolorata. The sequence continues at coordinate 314,692 of JAVJAQ010003303.1, read as the reverse complement.
AATGGGATATCCGCTGTCATTTAGGAATCCAGGAGAGATCTGTGATCTTGAATATATTTGAAAAATTGAATAATAACATAATTTTTCACCTATTGTAGCTAATTTTTATATTTTGTATTCTTCAATATTCAAAAAAATGTCGCCTACCCTGATTCCTATATTGACATGACACTGTTGCTTTGCCAGTCAAGCGGGCACTGGGCACTGCACTGTTATGTGTCTGTTTCATTCATTGTTATTATTCAATCTATTCAATTGTTGAAAAAGTTTGTACACTAAAATAAGACAGCGATGTTAAATCAAGTGTTAAAAAGATTGAATGGCTGATTGAAAACTTGTGGTATTAGATGTAATATCTGTATAATATGGTTTCACATTGCTTGTGTGGGCTTAATTCATGAAGATATCAAATTGTATGAAGATGAATTGAAAAAAAGCAGGTGGCAAAATATGAAATTGCAACTAGTGTTAAAGTGATGAGCTAGTTTGATGTGACTAATATCCCAACGACCGTCCAGATTTACACCGAAGATGTTTTGACAGAACTAGAAAATATCATGAAAAAACTGGAGAACATGGAAAATAATAACGAATAGACACATGATCAACAATTGAAAATCAATGAAGACTTACAACATGAAATAGTAATTATTCTGAGCTGAACAAGCAACAACAAAAAAAAGGTACAGTGAACACAGTTTATCCTACAAGAAATAGGACAGCTCAATAGCAGGATAAATAACTGAATAATGTATAGTTTAGAAGAATCCATATCAGTTAATCCAGAAGATACATATAAATTTGATCTATCCAAAAACAAGGAGATTCTCAATTTACTCTGTCGAGATAAATGACGAGAATATTGCAAGAATCACATTATGGGTTTCAATAGATCCAGTGCCAAAACATGTTCCACAAACGTCACATTTGATGGCTCAGAGAAAAAAACAAGCATTGAGACTTTCGAACAAACTCAAATCAGCACCTTACCGGATAAGCACTGACAGAACAAAGATGCAAATTGAACACTTCAAGAGGATGAAGGATGGACTGAAAACAAAAATCTCAAATGGTGAACCCAATCTAATACAATGATCAACCGAGAAAAGTAAACAAAAATGGTAAACAGGAAAACAGGAGTACACCCCACTCTAGATTTATGGTGACAATATTGGAGGTTTGGAAACTAAACTTGAGGAGTTATTCAAAGCAGAAGCTTATATATCTATGATATAATCATCCTGATAGAAAGTTGTCTAGATTGTGACATTCCTGATGGTGAAATCAACAGACGCTTACAATATGTTTCTATGTGATCGTAGTGATAAAACAAGTTCGAAAATCAGAGGAGACGAAGTTTCAATTACCGCTTGTTCATACTTTTCATATATTTAATGAATAAAAATAACATTAAGAAATTGTGTATCTACCCATTACCCACCTGAGGAACATATTTTTATAAATGAAAAAGACGTTTTTATTTTGTTTGTTTTTTTTTATTGAAACCTAGTCCTCTCTAACCACAGTTCATATGAACTGTAGCAGAAAATATATGTTAGCAAAAAAATATTCCACACTAACAACTACCTTATTTAGTTCTTATAAACCTATACACTAATACAAAAATTCACCTGACTAAATGTTGACTAAGAAATCAAATAAAAACTACTATCAGTAAAATCAAGAAATTATTCTCGCATCAATGTAGGTCATCCTCCTAAAAGCTCCTTATTCTTCCCCACAGTAAAAACCCCATCATATGCTACTTGGTTAATTTCATCCATAGAATTGGTACTTTCTTCAATACCTTGTGATTTTTCTTCGTTTTCTATCAGTCTTATATTTTTGATTTAACTTGAGGTGTGTGTAACTCTGTTTTAGTATACAATCACGAAAGAAACTATCCCTTCCTGGGTATGTGAAGGAATAGTCAGATTTGAACATTACATTATAAATTATATCCAAAATCTTAGTCATCCTGTTCAATGTGTTTTTCTCCAGACTCCTATACTCATACCTGTCCATGAGTATTTAGTGAGAAGTTGTTTTGTGAAAATGATACCTGCCAACTTGTAACAAGCTGTTTTATATCATTTTGTTTATAGGACTCATTCTCCAGCTCTTTCTCCAACTTTTCTAAGGCAGATACCATGTCAATTGGGAATATGTGCAACTCATTCTCAGTAACAGTCAAAGATGACTCCGTTTTCTTCAATATACTGTCAAGATTGTCAAGACGCTCAGAAATATCAGCACACTTTTCCACGATTTTTCCTTTACCTGAAACAGGAAATCATATAGTACTTGATGCCTTTTTTTAGATAGATTGTTCAAATTAAAAACCAGTGTGGTAGTTTAGTCATCATCGTTTAAATACATTCCTTCAAGTCTTTGGATATCTCATCCACTTCCAGTATGCATAATTTTTCCATCACTACATCAATATCATTAACAAGCATATTTTCATCTCTTTCACTGATTCCAGCATCAGAGCTTGCTGATCTAGTGGTGGAGGGTGGCGTTTCAGGATCTTGGAGTACACATTGACGTTCTATTGGTTTTTCTACTGCCTTCTGTTTATTTAAGCTAAAATCATAAGCAGGCAATCCAGATATTTCATTTTTCAGAGCACTTGCTCTTTTGCTAAAAGTAGGCAAAGATTTTGAGGGTACTATTTTTCCTTTTTCATCATCCCTATAGTGCTGTAGTCAGGTAATGAATTGTCTTCAATTGCACATATTTGGTCTGTCTGGGCCAAAGCATGCATAAAGAGAAGTTAAAGGTGTAGAATGCGGTGTCCAAACCGATTTTGAATTTTCAGGGTGAGTAAAAACGCCATAAAAGGGGCCTTTCATAAAATACGTTCGCATACAAGGGGAGGGGAGGGGTCTGGCTGAGTGTGACAAGACTGACAAGTGACAAGATGTGACAAGGGGGGACGGGGGGTGTACGGCAACGTGACGTTCGCCGTTTATTATTTTTTGACATGAGCGCTAGAAGCCAGCGTGACCACTTTTGGTAGAAATCTACTTTTTTAGTAGATTTCTGACGAAAATTGAAAAATTTTGGTATGAAAGAAATCTTCAGTAGATTTTGGTAGAAATCTACATGTGCGACATCTTCTAACGAATTCCTGAACTCGTCAGATTTTTTAATCAAATCTATAGTGACTCCATCTTTGCGAATGAATTTTCAATTGAGAATGCGAATCAATCTTATTGTTACAGTACACTGTATTTCACTATACAAATGAAACAAAATAAAGCGACTTTTTACTGTTTCATTGTGTTATTTGCTAAAACTTCGAAGGGATCGCCATCTATATATTTTTTTTAACTAACCGGACGGTGAACAACAAATATTATTTCTATGGAGCCTTATGAGTGTTGGATTTAAAATTATCATTTTGGAAATATTTATAACTCAATACAGTTCAGAAGTGCGAAGAGTGAAATAATTATGAAGTGTTGTTATGGTTTACAATCCAAAATGCAGCGAATTCATTGAAGTATTCCTACAAAATCGAGAAAAATGTGCTCGGTGTCACTGTGCTCATTATATAATACTAGTACTATCTCACTACATAAATTCCCCATTAACGACAAAAAGCTTTGTCTCAGGAAGAAAAATATATTGAAAATTAGTAAACCAATAACTAAAAATATGTTTGTAAGTAGCCTCCACTTTCTAGAGCGTCTGAAAATAAAGTTTAGTGTACGTTTCAGTTCCCACTTTGAAGCCATTTTCAAGACTATAATATAATATTTATTAATATATAGTTAAAGCAAAGTATGATTACAATTATGTAAATAGCTCATAGCTTTCTAGTCTGTTTTTCATCCTTTCACACTATCCCCCAATTAGTCAGTAGCATAACTGCCAATTGTATCTCCTTGGTTAGACACATTTTTTAAAAAGCATGATTCATTCTTGTTTGGTGACATTTGAACCTTTGGTGTGAGATCAGTTACTCTAACACTTGATATTATCAATTTTCTTCTGGAAATGATAACCTTGTTAAAGAATTGAATAGTTAGTCGAGTGAAATCAGTTCAGCGTTAAGGTTGTTGATCTCCACGTTAGAAGTGGAGTAACCAACCTATTTCTTCAGCTTTTCATACTCAGTACTGAATTATACAATGCAAAAGTACAGAAAAAGTTTTGTAGCAAAACAAAAATCAGGTTTTTCTCATGATTTATTTGAATAGTAAAAATAAAACATTTGTTGAAACACTATTCGGTGACATGTTTTGATAAATCTGATATATTGATCCTTTATTTATCACAAAAAGCTAATTACATGCAAAAATTTCTTGAAAATCAACTACTTCTATATATTTACGAAATGACATTACCTACTTAATAACAAAATGATATAAGGGTTGCAATATGTTTGCAGAGCCCAGATAAACCCGCTTTGCAGGAACATTGGCATTTCCATCCCTCATCAGCCAGCAATATATTGATTTCATGTGGATGCTCTACTAAAGCTAATGTTCGCAAACATAAGCTCCTTATTTTTATGGTTACTTTCTTCCACTCCACATGCAATGATATGTCCTGCTTTGAACACAGCTTCACCCTCTTTCAACGTTCTAGTTCTGCTTTCCACGTAATCCAGAATATTACGTAGCTCCAATTCTATAAGACATTTTGATCTGGAATGTAGGTTGGTGAAGTAGTTCAAGTTATAACACTCACGAGTAAAATAAGGCTGTAATACTAGCCAAACATGTAACTACCTCAGCACACAAAGCAACTTAAGACGTTTAAACAGTAATTTCCACTCAACAAGGCCTCAAGAATGCAAAACATGAACTAATAGTACCATTACTTCAAATGGCCAAAATTTGTTGTTCACCGTAAAGTGAAGCCATCTTGGATTTAGCAACGCCATCTATCGGTTGACGATTTTCGCCAATTGAGCATTGAATCTTCTGATTATGCAAAATATGTATATTATTTGTGACCATCCATAAATAAAAATTTTTAATTTTCAGAATTTGCATACTATCATTTAGAATTTATCATACTCAGTAGGGGGGGTCTTAGTTTTTGTGACGAAATATTTCTAGGGGGGGTCACAAAAAGTGTGACACAGCGTGACAATAGGGGGGGAGGGGGTCAAAAAAAGCTGATTTTAGTGTGACGTATTTTATGGACGGCCCCAAACGAGTATTGACATTGAAAATTTTCCGCGGAAACGATGGAAAAATTTTTTTTTTAATAAAATACACATTCGAGATCTCCTCAATAAGTTCCTAAAAGTTTAAATTTAGGGGTGCTGATGTAAGTCAGTGGCCATGTGTAGTGTGTGTAGTATCCACTCGAAAAAATTAAAAAATACATTTCTGTGCAAAAAAGAAATGGTTGCCATGGTTCATTCATAGAACAAACATTACTTCTTCTTTTGTGTATACCCTAAGAAAGATGTCCAATGCACAATAGAAGCGTTCAAACACAAAACGTTCCAGAGGTTCAAATATAAAAAAGTTTATTCATCTTTTTCGCTTCCACTTTGTGATACTGCATAAAGTGATCTACAAAGTCATGGCATGGTGAAAGTGAAGATTGAAGTTTATGTTGCGTTAATTCACCTTAGAGACTATATATAGGTGTAATATTCCAACTAAAAATCATGATACAACTAGATATATAGTTTACAAACTATTTCCAGTGGAAGAACTTAATCACAGGAAAAATTAATTTTCCAGTTATCCTGATTAAAAAATGCCTCGAATATTTTATTTGTATTACTGACAATGTATTTCTTTAACGAAAAAAGAAAATGGGCAGCCTCTATTATCCCTCAACATTTGTGTCAATCTAAATACCTACTGCTAGATCAGTAACGTAATTCTTTCGGAAATATCTTCGGATGAAATTTGTTTTATAAGGAGCAAGGATTCTTGAAATTATTAAATTAATTTAAAATCTGAAAGAATGAAAGAAATGAAAAAGATCCCTACACTACTCAGATTGGGATGTGTCTTTTAGCTAAATTAGTGTTTCTGATAAGATGGTATTTTTATTCACCTCAATAATTACAGAATGTTTATGAAACAGTTTCAAAAAAGTCTATGTAGGAACGGCATATACATTAAAGAACTTGAATGAACATTAAGATACACAACATACCTGGCTCTGATATTTGATAATATGAATATCTGGTATACTATATAGAAAAGTGCTTATATTTCAACAGCACACATTTTTTGAAACAAGTTAAAAAATGGAATACTATAGGTACCTATAGAGTGTGGAAGAGTGTAAAGGTTCAATCTCAGGGTTTCTTGAAAAGGGTTGCTGTTAGTTCAATGAGACACGGGGAGTGGTGCGACAGTTCAATTCCAATTTCGGGGGAGACAGAGGACCTCGATTCCTTGTATTGATTCTAAAATAATTACACAGACTTACAATAAAATAAATAAAAGTAGTTAATAAAAACTTCACATACCTGTCACTTCATTTAGTAGTAAAAAACCATTACCCACCTAAAATAATTACAGGCACCGGACTCGACGATGAATCTTGTCCTTGAGGACCACAGTAAGGTAATTTAGAACCGAATTGAATTCACAAGCAAACGAGAAAAGGTTCGAAAATCCAACAAATATGGCGCATTAAAAATCACTAACGTCTCTAGAGACGAAAAAGAATCTCGACAGCAGTTCATAAAAAACCTGGCCCTGAAAATACATTTTAAATGCAAAAAAACCCGACGACGTGGAATAATAGCTGCCTACCCCGGGAGTAAGATGTCTATATACGGAGATATGAGCCGTGGATACTAAGCTAAGTATCAAGGGCGGCAGAAAACTGTAAACAACAGGAATCGGCCGTCACTGCGGTGGGTAGGTTACAGAGAAAATTCACCAGATGGCGACACGGTAAAATCTAAAATGGAACAGATGTGTTTTGTCACAAGAGCACATTGCACATCCGGTTTTTTTGGCGACTCAGAATTTTAGAAAAGTCCAGTCATCGAGCAATTTTATAGATCTACAACTCAAATAATTCTGCCAAGAGCCATTTTTCCATATGATTGGTGCAAGATCTTATAAGTGAATAAGTTCAATGCAATACTCCTTGAAACAAAATCTGTCATGAAGCATTGAAATCTTGAGTTTTTCTTTCTTCATGTGCCGTTTATTAAAATTAGTAAGCAAATATCAGTCAAAAACTGGACATTTGTACAGACACTTTGAGTACATTTTTTATGAAAGTGTTTTTATTGAGAAAAAAAAGTAATACAAATTATGAAACAACAACAAAAATTAATTGGCGATCCGGGGCGACTTGATTGATTCTAGTGGCACATTTTATTTTTCAGCTGCAGGAAAACCCAGAAAAACCTGCAGCACCACATCACCTGAAAATCTTGATCTGCCAATGTCCTCTCATCCATAGAATAATATGTAGGGTGTCTCCTGAGGCTTCAATAAATCCAAGATATCGTCAGAATATTTAGTTACACAACTATCGTTAAACTTAGTTTCGTTTTTGACCAATTAGTAATAATGGCCAGATTCAATGCCAGAACCACAGCGAACAATGACTGCATGAAGATTATAATAGTGGTCTGCTAGATTGAAGTGTTCATCTATTTTGAATCTTTGTAAGAGTTTGGTGCTTCCTCCAGAGGTTGAATCATGTTTGATGGGCATCAGTGTTATTATTAGATTGACTGGTGCCTCAGCTATACTTGTCTTATAATGGTAAGTCAGTTTGACACATATTTGGCAATACAGTTGATGATCACCTGTTAAAAGTTCTTTCTTGAGATGATTCAACAGTAAGCTTTGCAAGGATTGGTTATCAGTCTTATTGGGAAACGCCACTTGAAGTTCCAGAAAGTCACAAACGTTTATGCCACCTCTTGTACATGTACTACAACGTAAAAAAGTGAGGATTTTTCCAACAAAAGTTCTAGGAACACAAGACAAGATGGACTCTACGGAATCATTCAATCCAGAGCGGTCAGGAGTATTGATTTTGCTATTTTCCTGCTCACGAAGAGTATTCAACAAGAATTTGGAGCAATCCTCTTGTTGTCCTAAAGGGTATGTAGTGGTCTTCAAAGACTCCAGGAAATCAGTTGGTGGGAAAGATGCTACATTCTTTCGAGTCTGCAGCTGTATGAACAGGTCTTTGAGTTTGGTGAATAAGTAGGAAACGTTCTCGTTCATCGTTAAAAACTTGTTCTCGGAAGTCTTCGTTATGAATAACACTTGTAAAATGTCACCCCTTTTTGTCATTGTTTCACTTGGTGCTCGCCATTTCAATATTGGAATTGTATCTTCAGGATTCAGGAAAAGAACACCATCCGATTTCAGACGTGGATTCTTGGATTGTTTATCATTGTCATTAACCTTGCAAAAAATATATTTTGAATTATTTAAAACTCTTGTATTGAAAGGTAAAAGGAATCAGAGAAACTCATGCTAATATTTCTTGCTATGGTGCTAATTGATTAACACAATCAACATACTTGAATTTATTTTTGGAGAATCCTTTGACACGTTCAACTCAAATGAATTTTTATTTGTTAACCTCGTGCAGATACTTACGAATCATGTGTTTCTTGAAGAATTACGTCCCACCGATATTTTTTATTAATTTTAAATTTGTTAGCATTTTAGCATTACTTTTTTATATCTCTATAGAAATTTGGTTCATAAATGATGACATAAAAAATAAAAAGTATCAAGTTTTTGACAGCTGTGCGGTATTTCTTCTGGTGTGAATAAACAGAGAAAGCAATAACCGCTTGAGTGATTCCAAAATGAATCGAGAACGGCTTAGCCCCTTCGAATTAGACTATTTTCATTGCACGTTGCCAAAATTATTAAGATTCTAACGTCAGCCCATATATAAAATTTTGAATGCGCGCGCATCCAAATTATGATATATTACGATTCTGATAGAATCCGTTATGATATTTTACGAATTCTATAGTGTACGATTTCTATCCTGTACGATTCTGATGGTGTCCCGTTATGATATATTACGAATATGATTTTGTCCCGTTTCTATCGAATACGTTATGAAAAAATACGCTATGATAAAATACGTTATGACGAAGTACGTTCTGATAAAGTACGTAATGATAGTATACGTTTCTATAAAATACGATTTCTATAAAGTACGATTCTGATATTATACCATTATGACGCATTACGATTTCTACCATGTAGCGTTATGATATGGTATATTATGATGCAATATATGGACCCTTTCTTAATGGATCAGGATTGTACGGATCAAGTGTCTGTATATAAAAAAGTTTTCCAGATGTATATCTCTATTAGAAATCACCTTTTAGCTTGTAAATGAAACAAATATCAAAAACTTGAATTTTCAATAATTATTTATGGATGGCTCAGTATATGTTGGTTGAAGTAGTGGCTCGGATTTGATAGAAAGATCTATATATATATATATATATATATATATATGCTGGCTGGAACTTCCGATTGATCCGCGTCTGGAATGATTTACTTGTCTACGTTTCGGCTCCCATTTCGGAGCCATTTTCAAGACTTAGTGACCTTGCGTCTAGGTCTGAGTTTTCTTACTAGCTGGCTATCATCACTGGAGATCGAGGATTGAAGGTTGGTTGGATTTAAGGGTTCATTAGTAATTATGGCAGGATCAGGGATCGGACGGTCGATGGGAGGTTCGAACGGATTAGTTCCCAAGTCGGAGTGAATAGAAGTATGTCGGACCAAGAGTGGTTTCCAGGTATTGGGGAGTCTTTGAGAATCGTCGCGTTTATTGAGGCAGTTGGGACGTTTTTCGATTTCAATGGCTTCACGGGTAACTCTGGTTTGGAGGGTTTTGGCTGTGGCAATGGTTTTGGTGTTTTTGAAATCTATTTTGTGGCCTGTTTCTAAATGATGTTGGAATAATGCTGAGTTTGTGTCAGAGTTACGGACTGCTAGTTCGTGTTCATATGCTCTACAGGACACTCGTCGGTTGGTTTGGCCGATGTATGTTCTGGGACAGTTAGAGCATGGTATTTCATATATTCCTTGGGTTTCATTGGGGATTGTGTCTTTGGGTGTTCGAAGGTAGGTGAAAACCACTCTTGGTCCGACATACTTCTATTCACTCCGACTTGGGAACTAATCCGTTCGAACCTCCCATCGACCGTCCGATCCCTGATCCTGCCATAATTACTAATGAACCCTTAAATCCAACCAACCTTCAATCCTCGATCTCCAGTGATGATAGCCAGCTAGTAAGAAAACTCAGACCTAGACGCAAGGTCACTAAGTCTTGAAAATGGCTCCGAAATGGGAGCCGAAACGTAGACAAGTAAATCATTCCAGACGCGGATCAACCGGAAGTTCCAGCCAGCACATTTCTAGCCGCGGAAGCCTAGCCGATCAAATATATATATATATATATATATATATATATATATATATATATATATATATATAGCGCTTAGAGCAGCTTCATAAAATTTGACATTTCAAGATAGGCGATTCATGCTAAGGAATACGCCCTCTACCGTGTACGAACATAACTAACGCATGGGCCATAGAATCGTTTGTTTACATTATTCGCCATATGATTACTGTTCAATTTAGGTAACAAGATAAGCTTATTATTATTTATTGTACGATTCTCAAAAGGGCACCTACCTAATATTTGTCCTTCTGTTCAAATGAAATTACGGGTTACATTACATCCAATTGAATTATTTACCTAGAAATATTATTATTGTACGATTCTCAAAAGGGTACCTATCTAATAGTTGTCCTTCTGTTCAAATGAAATTACGGGTTACATTACATCTAATTGAATAATTCACCTAGAAATATATTATATTGCCTTATTATTCAGGCTAAAAGTAGGTTACCTACATTATTTAAGCTCAGTTGTATTATATAAAAATCACTTCTTATTAACATCTCGAGACGAGCAGTCACTTAATAAAGTCCACTTATATCTCTTTATCTGGCATTTGAAATTAAAATATTGGAAGCCTTTGCCCGTGTTTTACTTTCGAGTTTCCTTCAAATCTCAACATAAAGTTCAATTTGTTTACCATAGAAGTGTTTGGTGGTTGCTTGAAGTCGATCATATTCATTGAAAATATGAATCATTATTGCTGTGTACCTCACTGCTCTTGTTGGGCGAAGAAAAATCCGGAAATCAGTTTTCATACCTTCCCAAAAGCAGGAAAACTCAGTGCTATATTCGAAACCAAGTTAGATAACAAAGAGTTGATGGACAGAAGGAAAGTGTGGATTAAAAACTTGAGAATTGGGAAGCCAGTTTCAGAACATATGAGAGTATGTTCTTTACACTTTACTGAACAGAATGGGGGGTTCCGCCCCCATCACTCTTTGTATAAAACTCACTTCGTCCTTATATTATATTTGAAACTTTTCAACTTGAAGTTCTACTTTTAACAATTAAGTATATTGTCCAGAATTAAATCGGCAAAATACTCGAACACTATCAACTTATACACAAAGATAGAAAAAACAGTGCAGAGCCAAGTAAACGAAGTAAACACATTGAAAACTTAAGATAAAATGGAAATAATCAATGCTTTCATATGATGTAAACAAACTGGTATGGCCCATGGAGTAGTTCCAAATTCTACCGCTGTAGCGCGACGTTCTTAATCTCAGTCGCCTATAGAAACTGGCAAATTTTGTGCTGTAAGCTGTTAGACGCATCCACTTCTCAGAATTTCAAAAATGTCATAATGTCATAATATATGTCACGTCGTCACGTCAACGTCAAGTCGAATAATAGTGGAAAGTGGAAAGTAGAAACTATATTGTATGGAGTTGAATTAATAAATTTATGAATGTATATGTAAATGATCAAAGAAGTTGTTAGTATTAATTAACCATCTCGTTCAATGTTTTCCTGTTTTCTTTTTATCGTTCCATTATGCTCATTTCAATCCTGAAAGAGGACACTGGAAAAAAGATTGAAATACCCGCCGATACCAGATTGAGTTAATAACTTCCCTGATATGAGTAGGTGACGAGATAACAAACCAGTCCAGATAGAAATTACTATTTTACGGATATTGTGGGAAATCCTATTGGTTTTGATCATATTTGTTTTGGAACACTGAAAATGTCTGACATTCAACAAAAACCTGTTAATGAGGCAGATCTAAAGGAACTGAAAAGTAGAATGAAACTTATTGTAGAAGCTGACCCCTCTCAATTCCACAATGAATTTTCTCTAAAACGATATCTGAGAGCTTTCAAAACGACTGATGATGCTTTTAAGGTATGATCATAAAAAAAAACAAGATTGTTGGTTTAAGTGAAATGAAATATTTTCAGGCAGTGCTCAAAACTAACAAGTGGAGAAAGGAATATGGGGTTGAAAACTTGAATGCTGATTCTCCAGAGGTGAAAAAAAATTTGGAAGAGAATAAAGCTAGAGTTTTGAGACATCGAGATATGTTTGGGCGGCCTGTAATATATATTCCTGCGAAGAATCACAATGCTTCCAACAGAGATATAGATGAACTCACCAAGTTCATCGTATACTGCCTGGTAATATTTTTATTATCTTAACTTTAAATGTTAGTGAGTCTGTTCTTGAACAAGATATCATAACTGTTATGATTCAGGCAAGTTTTGATATTTGAGAGGTAAACTCAACATTTAGTAAAGCATTCAATCTTACTAAAGGTCATCAAATTCTTACACCAGATTCATGCAGCAGTTTCAAGTACCTACCTAATAAGATAAGGAAATTTTCCAACTTTCTTATGACAAGTGCGTAAGCGTTCCTATTGAAAAGTGAAAGTTGAACTCATAGCTCATTATTTAGAGCTTATTACTTATGTCTTATTACATAAAACTGCTTCATGTTGAGTTTATTTCAGCTACCCAGAACTATTATATTTCGCCAAGTTTGTAAAAAAAATGTTTTTACCTGATTATGTAGTTCAGTCACTGAACATGTAAAAATCTGATTATCTCCCTTCATTCTTGAATTATAAACCTTCAAAGTCTAGAGGTAAGACACATTCCACATTACAATATCACCAAATATCACCATTAAACCAAAAACTTATTACGTGTAACATGTCCTCTACAACATATTCCACCTTCAACACTTCTTTTCTGAATCATAATTTATTTTTATTATTATATAATTTATATATTATGTAATTTATTCAATGAAAACACTCAAGTATGAATTACCAATACGATTTTTTGGTTGAAATGAACAAAAAAAAAAACATGAATCGAGGTGCAATAGTAAAATTTTATTCGATTTTTATAATGAAAAATAGTTATTTTTCTCAAGAAAGTGTTGAAGAAGGTGGATTGAGTTGTAAGGGACACTGTATATATAACAAAATGCGTTTGGTCTCATTGTAATATGCCTTATATCTTCCAAAAAAGAAGGCAGAAAATGCTCTATTGCTGAATCTTAAAGGGCTATAACTTTTGGTGAAAGTCTGCCACCCGAGCCTTTTAAAAAAAAATTGTTCCAGAGTAAGGACCCTTCAAAGGTCAGAAGAAGGGCATACTTGTTTTTCTTAATTTTTCAAGTACTGTGGTGAAAAATGCTATAAACTCGTTTAAAGTGGAGAAAATGGGGTAATGATATATAAAGATGATGCGGTGAATAAACTCATGGTCATCACAATCATTATCTGGTGCTAAAAGTAGGTAGAAAATGCCTTTTTCTGACATTCGAAGGGACATATCTTTGGAATAAAGGAAGAAACGCAGCCTTTCGACTTCAGTAGCTCAAAATAAGTAGGATGATCCAAATTAAAAACAAAAGCCATGGTGGCAGGAAAACAGGCTTTAGTAAATTCGTTTTTTTCACGATTTATGCAAGTATTCTTCTGAGAATTTCATCTTATTTTAATTCCACCCTTTGATGTGGAGGAGTTTTTCTATTTCTGTTAATAATCCGGATAACAATTCGAAAGCTAGTCCTCTGGCAAATATAATTGAGAATGTTGGATTAAAGTGAGTTTGACAACTGGTAAATAGTCTTCATGCACATAAAGTAACTAATTCCTTTGCATGTTTTTTCCGACACAAAACCAGAATGCTGTTCAAAACTCCGAGTATTGAAATTTTTTTTGTTTTTCCTGACCACATATACATATAGATTTTCGCGACGTTTCAATATAAGTTTCGTGTACCCGGTAGTTATTCAAATCACGTAATATATATATTATTGTGCATGAATCAAACGTCCGTAAATGGTATACATACACTTATCAAGATAGAATGTTTGTAAAACTTTATGATTTTATTTCAGTTTTGTATTCACTTTTTTTTCGGTTCGAAAAAGAATAACCCCATAAGTAAATAGTTCATCAAAATTTTTTTTATTCCATAACGACGATCTACAAGAATGAGGTGCGAAACTTTTCAAGGGCATAACACGCTATGATGATATGTGTATTATGTGTTTATCTTCCATAAGTGGTCAATTCATTCCCAAATATTAGTTGTCTAGAATAACCAGGATTCCAAATCTAGGTATTCCCGACACAATGTGTGGATTGCGCTGAGAGAATTCACAACAGTATCATCTATATATTCTTCATAAATTGTACCCATGCTCATGTAAAATATTCTGTGAAGGTACTAAATCCAATTCTTCAAAATGCATTCGATCTTGTCGATGATACTTTCCTACAATCGCGCTACACTGCTTCCAATTCTTTTTCTGATAATAACAATTTCTAAGCAGAAGTTTTGACAGCGGTCCTCTAAAAAAATCAAGCGCTTCGGTACTGAAAATGCCGACCCGTGCCCGCACAAGACTCTGCCTTCTGGGCAATCAATCAATCAAAAAAAAAAAATCACAAGTGCGAAGTTTTTCCTGAAAACACAGGTAAATCCACGTTTTCTATAAATGAAACCCAGCTAGACCGATTTATCGCCCACGAAAACACATGTATAGGTACTAACTTTCACCAAAATTGTTGGTATTTTTACGAAATTGGGAACATTACATCAGAGTTTGATTTCCAACCAAATCGCCCTGTATATTATTACATTGTGGAAATCTACATAATTTTTTGAATACAATGATACCCCGTAGTTGATATTTGAATTATGGATTGGAACACATGATGCTGTCAGGTGGCCTGCGAGATCACCCGACCTAACCCCTTTAGATTTCGTCTAGGTCTTCGCGGGCTGTCGGACAAGTTGTTATGAAACAAAAACAACTTTCGGCGTTTCGATAAGTTGTTAGTTTGTTACTGAATACAATGTTGGTTATCCCATTGATAACAGAAATGAATTGAAAATGTCATATCTTCAGAAACGTTAGATATGCAGCTAATTTATAGGAATAGTCGGCCATTTGCAGTTACTAATCACCGGTTGTACTTGGAACGATATCGAGCACAATTATGTCGGTATAGAAATGAGTTCAAGGGTCTTGAGGAGCGGAGTTCAAATTTATTTATAAAACGATAATTCTTATTTCGAAATGCCGAAAGTTGATTTTGTTTCATAACAACTTACTCGATAAGACCTAGTCGAGGTCTAAATGGGTTGTCTGGTGATCTTGCAGGCCACCTGACATAATTATGTCTTCCAATCCATTATTCGAATATCAACTATGGGTATCATTGCATTCAGATAATCATGTAGATTTCCAGAATGTAATAGTATACAGGATGATTCATTTGAAAATCAAACATTGATGTCATTTCCGGAAAAGCCGTAAGCTGAAGAGAATCCCCCATTACATCAAGAAGTACCTCTTTATGAGCATATTCAATGTTGAAAATTCTGTAAAAATACCTGGAGAAATAAAAAAAAAAAGATGGGTGTACCATAAGTTCGTGTCACACGGTATATTTATGTACAAGAACTGCCCGTTTAAATGTATTAGATATAATTGTCAAATATTTGAGGTATTTCAATATTTCAAAGGGAAAGTAGTTGCTAGCCAAGTCATCTGTCATTGATGTGGGAGATATAATTTTGGAGAATTTTCTGTAGATTCATTTCTGTTGTATTCAACATCTTTATTGCATAGCATGAAGAATCATGAATAATGATGAAAATAATATACGGCCAAGCAATAATGATAAATGCAATCAACCAGGTATGCAAAAGAAAGATACATAATTCATGAGAAATGAGAAATAAAACATCCTATATTTTTATATCACTTATATTTGTATCAGAAGTTACTGATGTTTCGTCCTCTATGGACATTATCGAACGAATAGCATAGTCTCTTTGTTTTAGTGAATGAATGAATGAAATCCATTATGATACAGATTTTTCTTCACGATACAGATTTTCAATTACTATTATTGTGTTCAATACAAATATAAATATATATGTAGTTCTTCATTATTTATCGTGTGTAGATAAAATAGCGAATGCAACTCTCATGTAATGGTTATTAATACACTCGCGTAAACCATAAGAACGAAAGTCATCTTCGGCTCGTTTGGTATCCCGGTTAATGCTCGTGGATTGATAACCATCATTACATGATTGTTGCATAATATACTAATGTGGTACAATGTACAACATTCATTGTGAAAGTCAGGTAACGTGATATTGCTTTAAATACTATAAGATCATTGTCTGTTTCCTGTTTGGGCTATGAAATTACTTCACATGAAGTAGTGACGACATACTTTTGAAAGTATACACTTTTGCGAGCAGACACTTGACGTAAAAAAAGGAATCATTTTTTGAGATTATTTTGAAATCTTCCTTCGAGAAAATATTGCCAAATCTTGGTTATTTTCAAACTGTACCCTTGGATAGTCGTTGCTCTTCTGAAATTTCCATTCCATAGCTGATGATCCGACAATAATTGAGAACTTTCCGAGCCTACGTCATGTCGAGATTATTTTTCACGTGTCTTGTTTTGCAATATTGAAAAATTGAAAATTGTTAAGTCCCTACTTCTTTTTTCTTGATTCACATAAACCTCAAGATATAAAAAACAAGCGGGCAATGGTGAAATAATTTACAAATTTATCATCTCCATATTTTAATGAAACCCAATCTTCAATTAATGCATTGAAATTAATTTACACATTGCATTATTATGCTAATAAATTGATATTTTTTTAGGAAGACGCATGCAAACGATGTTTTGAGGAAGTCGTGGACAATTTATGCATAGTTTTTGATCTACAGGACTTTGGTGTGAGTTGTATGGATTACCAATTGATCAAAAACCTGATTTGGTTACTGAGTCGCCACTATCCTGAAAGATTGGGTGTTTGCTTGATCATCAACTCTTCATCCCTTTTTTCGAGTTGTTGGTCAGTCATTAGAGGATGGTAGGTATTTTGCCTAGAAAGAGTAATTTTATACTACAAATGTTTTGATAGTAGTATCAAACGTATATCAAGTGAGACACTTTTCAAAACCAGTCCTTTCTTACAGTCTTTGTAGCTTGTAACCCATATAAGTAACCCATCCATATAGAAGATTGTCTTGATGCATAAATTTTCATTTAATGTAGAAACTCTCATTGTCAACTCTATTTTGAAGCTTCATTAGCTCTTTCTTCGGGCAAGAGGACAATCAGAAATCTGCTCCTATTTTCCACCTCAAAAAGGAAACTTTGTCGTGCATTGACAAGTAAACAGAAATATCACTATTATAGTGTAGATGGTGTAACAGAAACGCTTCCAACCCTTTTCACACAGACATTGGCAAACGATTTTTTCTGTTAACAATGATGTTAGTATTCCAGTAGTGATTCCTGAAATTTTGTTTGTCCTGTTACAAATCAATTTTCCTGGCATTGTGCGAATGTACTAAATTGTCAAACGCACGATTTTTCTTAATGCAAATTCGACGAATATATTTATATTTGTATGTGTTTTGAGAGCTTTTTGAAAGATAGCATTCAGTGGGTGAGAATAAAT
Organism: Zygogramma bicolorata; assembly: GCA_032362365.1. NCBI lineage: Eukaryota > Metazoa > Arthropoda > Insecta > Coleoptera > Chrysomelidae > Zygogramma > Zygogramma bicolorata. Next base: position 296,802 of record JAVJAQ010003303.1, on the reverse strand, counting down.
AATTATATACCGTTTGAATGCCATTATTTAGTGGTGGATTGATATTTGTTCCGTAGTTTTCTGGGTTTCTAACCTACCATGATCTGAAAAAATAAGAATTAATATTATAATCAATACAAGTGTAGAAGGGCAGATTTTTAAGCTACCCCGAAAAGTTGCTGCGTCAATTGAACAACAGTTCCTTCTGGATAGAACAATTTTAATTAGTCAGCAACTTCTATTACAAGGCCCGGTTTCACCAACGACTTTTATCTAGATTATCTTGCCAACTGGAATATTTGTACGTATTTATGCGTTCAGAAATTCCAGTGAGCAACGTTTCGGAAACTAAATCCGCTTCCGTTCTAAAAACTTATACACAAATTCATTTTCAAATGCAAATATTTCTTGTTGACAATTTTCGTAATTGACATTTGTCAAAGATTTTATATGAGGTACAGCTAAGATGCCTAGGAAACCCTGGTGTATCTACTTATACCTGAATAATTTTGGGATAAACTTGGCGAAAACTGATTGCTTGATTTCTGAGATCGCAAATGCTTCAGATCGCTATTGTAGATGGCGATCAGTCATATACTATATGAAGCTTAATTTTCAGTAGAGAGGAATGTGCAACCGAATATTCTACCTCTGTTTATTATTTGCCTACTGAGATTTTGACAGCCCTGACAGCCAATCAAATGCGTTTCAGAAAACGTGCATGTAACGTGGAAACCTACCGTTAACAACCTGTCAATACTGTCACTGTTACCTCTACAAGTTTTTAGTGTGTTTATATCAGTTTGTAAGACTAGACTTTGATTCCGAGAAAATTTACTTTGCCCATTCACCTGAGAATTTACGACAAAGTTCATGCTAGTGTATTGAAAGTGATAGACTGTCTTGGAATTGGGGATACACACATCAGTTATGCAATGGTTCAAAATACGTATCACATCGATATTTCCTTGATTTAAACAAAACTTTGTTTTCAATATCTCATTGATGTTTTCTCCTCGATATAAGAATTTTTGCTCAAGCTGAAACGAATAAAATTAGCTACAACACTACATTCATGTTATTATTTTGGGGCGATTTGTTTTCTACTTACCTTAGGTGCTGAATAAAGAAGAATATTTGAATCCCCAGATTTTGACTGACCACACAAAATACGGAATCTTCTACACATCGTGAAAAAGTACTCGTAATAACTTCTAAACTTATTCTACTTATATAGACTTTCAAACACTGTTGAATGCGAAGAAATAATTTCAGTTTTCATTGACAACAAGAAACCTCAGAGTTACGCCAATTTGTCAAAACCGGCATTTGACAGATTTTCGAAAATGCTCATATAACGCCCTCTATACAAAAATTAGAAAGCTTTTGTAATCGTCGATTGTTTTTCGCCAAGAAATTCTAAACAATATCGAATCACTAGATACACCAGGGTTTCCTAGGCATCTTAGGGACAGCCATCCGCGATCCATATCAAGCGAACTCATAGAGATGCAATCTTTCCCAGACAGCATGATAAAAGCAGATTTCTTTAATTCTCGTTCCCTGCCCCAGAACAGGGATACCATCAATGAACCCCCCTATATATTGAGAAGCAGAACTCGAATCAATTAGTCGAGTTTGGAGGTCGAAACTCTAGACATTTATTTATTTTATTTATTCATTCCAAAAAATAATAATGCACAAGCACTCTAAGACATACAAATTGGACAATAGTAATATTGAGGAGCACGAGCAGACGCTAACTGTGCTCTCCATTCAAAATTGTATAATGCTTGAGGTTATTTACAATTACATATTAAATTAAAATACTTCAGTATCACAATTTGTTACAATCAGTATCACAGTTATTACGATAAATTTGCTACCGATATTTGACCAGAAAAAATAAGTTGCTTCAATCTCCTCTGAAATACATTGGTATGCATGTTTCTAGTTTCAACAGGAATTCTGTTATATGAGTTAACACCATTGCATTCCAAACTTCTCTGTCCCATAGCAGTTCTCATCAAAACAGTTCTTAAGTCATTTACGTTACGTAGCCCATATCCATGAGTTTCACTGTTCTGCGTCAACAGTATGTTTGAGTTAGTTTCTCCACGATAACATTTGTGTATATATAAGCATACCTGATACACATAGATAGAGTCAATGTCCATTATTTTATTTGGTAGATACAGATCATCAGTAGGGTGGAGCCTTGGTAGGTAAAAGATTCTTTTGATGGCTTTGTTCTGCAAGGTTAGCAATGGCTGTTTTAATTGATAAGTGCACTTCCAAATGATTGTTAAATATGTCAAATGGCTATGTATAAGGCTGTTATATATCATTTTTCTATATTTAGGAGTTAGGTAATTTGAGGTTCTTCCCATAATGCCTATGGCTGGTACTATTTTTTTGCATTTATGATTTATATGATTTTCCCATGATAACTCATTCAGGGCTATTCACTAAGCAGAGTTGTTATGGATAGCGACTAAAAATTGTCGTTATGTTCAAGGTCAGTTGCTAAGCGCGAAATTGGTATTCACTTTTCAAGTTGATACTATAATGACCAGTTGCTGTGAGTAGTGGTTCACAGGCAACTGCTTTAGATATCTTGTTAAGGAAAAACAGCTTACCACCGTCATTATGGCAAGTTACTATCAGATTTGCTACGACGGTTAGCAACTGCGATAACCACTTTACTTAGTGAATAGCCCTGATTGTCAATGTAGAGACCTAGGTATTTTATGCATTCTACTTTCGTAAGATTTTGCCCATCTAATGACAAGGTAATCTGTTGCCATTCATCCTTGTTAGATATGATCATGTAGGTAGACTTGTCAGTATTTAGTGTGAGTTTATGAAAGTTTAACCACTCCTTTATTGCAGTTAGGTCTCTTTCAACATCAGAATTTTGTGACATCATTTCCGAAGTATACCAAGCTTGTGTCATCCGCATACAATTAAATGTTTCCTTTCAACTGTAGCATTGAGATTGAATTAATGTAGATTAAGAACATAGTAGGTCCGCGTTGACCGTTGGGGCACTCCACAGTTTATGTCTGAAAGGTTACTTTGCTCATTGTTTGTAGTTACAAACTGTGTTCGTCCCTCAAAATAATCAGTAAACCAGTGTAAAGCTTTCCCTCTCACACCAGATTTTTCCAATATTTGTAACAGGATTTTCGGATTCACAGTGTCAAAAGCTTTTTTGAGATCTAATATGACAAATATGCAACCTAAACCTTTGTCTCTTTTGTTTTGTATCTTAGTGACAAGATCAACAGCAGCCACTGCAGTACTGGATCCTGTTCTAAATCCATATTGGCCGGGAAACCAGAAATTAATTCCATCGAAATATGCACACAACCTCTTATTAACACATATTTCAATAATCTTGGAGATAGTCCACAGCAACTAGATTGGTCTGTAATTGCTTGCACTAGTAGAATCTCCTCCCTTGAAGATTGGTATAATGTTGGCAATTTTGAGGGAACTAGGGACAGTATCATAGCGGAACGAGAGGTTGCCGAGCACACTAATTATGCTAGAAAATTCCTGCACAAATTCTTTTAGAATATCTGTCGTTATTTTATCTCTTCCAGGGCTTTTACCGGTTTCCATATTCCTTATTAGGTCTTCAATTTCCTCAGTTGTTGTGGGTTCTAGCTCAAAATTATGGGCACTAGACGTCCAAACAGGAGTGCTATGAGAAAGTTGGCACTGCTGAGCTAAACTTGTTCCTATGTTGCTGAAGAAATTATTTAGTTCTTTAGCTATATCTAGTGGATTATCAAGAACTATATCATCTCTGATTAATTGGTAAATTTGGGTGTTCTGTTTGTTTTTTGTGGTCATGATAGAATTGAGTACTTTCCAAATTTTTTTCGAATCATTGCCAGCCCTTCTTAGTTGCTCCAGATAATAGTTTTTTTTTTCTATAGCTGCCCTGAGAGATTCTTGTGATTCTTTGTATTTATAAAAAAGGTAAGGGCTAGTAGGGAACTTCTTAATCATCTCGTACAGCTGTGCATTGAACCATGTGGCACTATTGGGCCTGAATTGATCTTTGACCACCTAGAAGATGGCAAATTAGACTTTGCCGAAACGTTGTGATAATAATCCTTCAGAGGATCAAAACCACAGATCACGGAATGAAACCCGAGAAGCAGGAGCAGTAACATTCTTGAAAATGCCAATATATATGGTGTGATCTAATGCATAACAAACATTTACCTCATTCGTCAGACAGAACCTCCACATCATCCCAAAAAATGAAGCATGAAAGCTCATTCTATTTGTATGCATCAGTCTAGAACACTGCTTGCCCTTTCTAGAAGCTGTATCTCAAAATAAATATCATCACTATTTTTTCTTTACTTTCAGGTTGGATGAAAACACTACCAATAAAGTAACCTTCGTAAATTCAGAAGAAGAATTATGTAAATACCTAATACCTGACATCTTGCCAACTGATGTTTAACTTATACAATATTTCACGACATATCGTGGTTGCTTATTCACAAATATAATTGATGTAACTAAGACAAGTACAACTTCACAAACGTCATCTCTCAGCTGCCAAGTTATGTTGGCCAAACTTCAGATGATTGTAGGTATAGGTGTATCCAGAATAGCTACTTGCGGGATGTGGGTGTGAATTCTCATAGTTCTTTACTCGTTAACTTGGGGCACTATAGAAATACCTTTTTCTTGTACTATGGGAAAGGGTTTCGACTATTGGCAGCGTTTGTGATATCAACAAATGCCACAGTAAATGGAAAAATTTGCTGAATGAAACAACGATTGGCCAATAACCGTATTAAGTTTGGATTAATGTGTTTTTCTATTCACAGTAGTTATGAGTAATTTTAATATTTTTGATGAAGGCCGTATCAAAATTATGACCTTCCCTATTAATTTTTAATTGGGAATTTTTACCAACTGCATATGAGAGTTAACCCCCCAATCTTCTTTCCCTTGGATACATACTAAGACAACACATCAGGATATTCATGTTTCTATCATGGCAGAGGGGTGTAAGATTGAGATGAGCTATTCTAAATTCGATATCCTAGTCAAATGATAGAAATAATTTCGTTTTTTCCCTGTATCTATTCCCACCTGACACAAATTAATCATTAGATTGAATGTTATTCGTGAGATTGGATTGTATAGACTTGTGTCAGATGAAGTTCATTTGGACACAGTTGAATATTTTGATTTCCTTTAATGATCATCGAAGTCGATTATGTATAGTTGTACAAAATAAAACAGATACTGAGAAAAATTCACCCGACTCATAACTAAGCATGCTTCATTATTTCAGGATCTCAGAAGTATTCTGTATTTCAATTCATATTTTTATCAAACGCCATAAGAACAAACGTTTAGTCTAATAGTAGTTGATAGTTAGCTAATTCAGCATTGGTTTTATTACCGATTGTAAATATTTGAATGATTTTTTTTTCTTCTAAGTGCTGGTACGTTACGACCTGATTAACACTTGATTTAAATGATTGGTGTTGAGAATAGACAGCATGTACTTTCCATTGCTTGAGTGGAATCACATTCTAAAAGCCTATAATTCCAACTGATTGTTAATCAGTTCTCAGGGTGGATTTATAAAAACTTTCAACGTTTGACATTTATCACTTCGAGACTTTAGCCTCGTGTCCACTTGCAAGTAACTTGCGAAAGTTTTTTCAAGTACTTGCCGGCGTGTCTACACTGTAGTCCAATTGTTTTGAAATTTATTGCGGCAAATTACTCGAGCAAGTTCGTTTGCTTGAGTAACGTGTACACACACTTCCATTACAGCAGGATGGTGGACTCAATTATAAAACTAGGATTTAAGAGACGAGTTGTCATCTATCAATACTGACATCTGAAAATTGACATAGAGCAATGAAAAGGCTTCTTTTGAATCTCCGAGGCGTTTTTGCGTTTTTTCATAAGATAATATATACCAAATGCAGAGATCATGAATATACTTGAAAAGGTAATGATTCTCATGGTTTGAAAATATTTTTTTGCATAACATATAACTTGAATGGTAATGGTTCGGACCTCCATTGTCTATATTTTTAACTCCATTGAAACCTGTTGCTAAGAACGGGAGGATTAAAATACAAATCAAGTGAGAAAATCAAATTTTTGGTCAATAATGAAATTAGGGATTGATTGATCAAAGAAAATACTGTTGTAACAAAAATCAAAATCGAATATGAAATATGAGAAAAAAAAATTAAATAACGAAATAAATGAAATAATATTGTGACAAGAAAATTGAGGTATCGAATACGAAATACTAGTCAAAAAATGTAAATGAAGAAATTGAATGAAATATTATAAAAAAAATTTGAAACCAAGTTTCAAGTTGAGTCTACTCACGACGTTTCGATTGCTGGTATCCGCAATCTTCTTCGGGTGATGACTGACAGACGTTGGTTTTAACATTTTTTCATAATATTTCATTCAATTTCTTTATTTACATTTTTTGACTAGTATTTCATATTCGATACGTCAATTTTCTTTTCACAATATTATTTCATTTATTTCGTTATTTAATTTTTTTTTACTCATATTTCATATTCGATCTCGATGTTTGTGACAAAAGTGTTTTCTTTGATCAATCAATCACTGAATTCATTATTGACCAAAAATTTGATTTGTCTTTTAATCCTTCCGTTCTTAGCGACAGGTTTCAACAGAGTTAAAAATATAGACAATGGAAGTCCGAACCATTACGCATTCAGCAAGGAACATTGTCAACCAATTTCAAGCAAACATATAACTTCCCAATTATCATCAACGCTTGAAAACAAAATACATGTGTCAATTTCTTGCGCACAACCTATTTCATTTATCAAACGATTCTAAAGTTCGAAGTTGACCATCTTCTCAAAACTTAAATGTAAAATTTTAAGTCTTAAGTGATTTTATAACTGTTTCTATATCATTCCCATGTGCCATCTGTCTTAAGTGATAAGTCTTAAATGATTAATCATAAATCTTAAAGTTTTTTATAAATCCACCCTCAAAGTACCAGCCCCAAATAATTATTTATGATGAAATAATCCAAACTGTCAATCTCCCACTTATTATTTTCGACAATAAACCCTGGTATCTTACTCTCGTTGTTTTTATAATGTTAATTGCATCTGTTGTTGGGATACTACTATTGTTACAATATAGTTTTCTATCATTTTGTTGATATCAACCACTATATAACATGATCAGTTAATTTTCCAAAAGTATCGATTATCACTAGAAAATAATACAAAACTGTTCTATTCATTGGATGATTAAGCTCCAAACAATATAAATATATCTCAAAGATTAACAGCACAAAAAGTCACAGATTATATGGGATAGAAATCTGACAAAATTTTCAATGCTATATTTCCATCATATGTGGCAAGTAAATTATTATTTATTATTATCACTATTATCATATTTCGTAGAGGTGCTATTTTAAACAAAGAGTAGATATTTGACATTTTATAGTGGGTATCGACATTCTATGCAATTAGTAAGATTTTTCTTGGGAAAGTCAGAAAGAAAACCAAAGATGTCACAAAAAAAAATCAAAATATGACGGCACCATGCATACATACTAGATTTTATTACATAAGGTTTAGTCAAGTAAGAACAATTTCAAATTGTTTGAAGAAATCACAAGAATATTCATGGGAAATTGAAAACTCCAGTCGGTAAGGAACTTACCCATGTTGAGAGAAACATCTAAAGTATAGAAACAGCCACAATACTACCAAGGTATTTATTTTCATTGAAGATATTCCATCGAATACATCAGTTAGCTTTCATACAATTTACGAGTAATTCATCAAAGATTCAGCAAGCCAAACCATAAGAAATAGACTTACCTACATAACAAACGAACTTTTACGAGTATTTAAATGATTTTGAGTCATTTTATTTATAATTCATGAAATTTCACATTTTCCCATTACAGAAAAATGTTTCATGTAAAAAAAAATATTCATATTCATATAGTAGGAAACATGAATTGAGGATGGAAGAATTCTGTTCATTTTATTTTCATAGTCGTTGGAAAGTAGACGATAAGGTATTTGCAGCAGAATAGGTAAGTATTTAGTATTGGATTATTCTGATGACATGTTTTGTTAGCATTTTGATTTCTGAACTTTTATGAATAAATATGTTCCAAAATTAAAAATTAATTTCAAGTTCAATTTATTATTAGAAAAATTTCGAGAATGACATATTTTCAAAGGCCAAGGAATTCTCATATACAGCTTTGTTCCAAGGTAGAGGTAAATCGTGTCGTGAGAGTGACAGAAAAAAGTATAGTGCGCCGCTGGTGAAATTTTTTCATTATTTTAGGAAGAAATATATTAGATGATTAGGTTTAAATAGTTACGTGGTGAATGCAATAAGATTCATCCTGATGTGAATCTCATTGTTAATTTTGATTGACACCGATTTTTCTTCGATCGTGGGGGAGGGGGGGGGGTAATTTTCCTCATTACTCCCCTTGCCTGTCCTCGAGAAACAGATTCCATCATGTTCATAGTCGTACCGACTAAGCGCGCTGGTGAGTATCCAAAACGAAAGATATTTAAGCCAGGGAGATTAACATTTATTTATGTTCAGTTAAACTGAAAAAATATGCTGAATATAAGTATGTACTTTTTTGAATATTCCACAATGTTCGCTATTAGTACAAAATTTCTCGAATATTTCAAGAATATATATTGCTTGAGGTATATACCAGCACATATTCTATTTTCAATGAACTTTATATATATGCTAAGCACTTTCTTTGTTGAATCTAAAGATATATCTAGAACCATGTCTACCACATATATGCGTTGAATGATTGAGAACAAATTGATATTATCTGGGATGAAAGTACTCAGTAAAATGCCAGGAAGCTCTGCTTTAAAACTAAGAAACCAAGTTCTTTGAAGCTTTGTCACATGATCTTGAAAAAAACTATGAAGTCAAGTTATGCAAATGTATACACTCAAATGTTGATTCTTCCTATGAGTAGCATTCGTAAAATGAAGATTTGAGTTCAATAATATAAAAATACTTAGATTCGCTTAGAGTAATTTGCCATTTCACAGCAACGAGAACGCCCAAGCGACTAGTATAGTTGTTTATTCACGGTGGATGGCACATCAGAAACGTTTCTGGTGAAACAGACAACGAATCACTTTGAAAATTCAATGAAAGGCACATTCGGACATTCTCTACCCAACTTGAATATTTTCGTCAATGCGGTGTTACCACCTCACTTCACAATAATACTCTATCGATTCACTGTTTTCGTTTCATTTGTACATCCATATCACTCCTTATTTGAAATTTATTGATTTTTACTTCAAAACATCTGCAAGGCCCGATCACTATTTTTTCCTTGAAATTCTGAGAGCTCATTCTGAATTGAATCAACCACGTTCTGTGGGAACCATGTCTCCAGGTCAATACCCATGTCAATGATAACAGTTTTCGAATGAAAATTTTTGATGTATTCCTTAATTTGGACAGCAATGACATTGATTTTGATGAATTCTTCACAGAAAGTTGGGTTGACTCCATCACAGGCATTTAACTCAAGAATCTGCTTATTCCTTGAAAAGTAAGAGGGCGTCCTGAAATAATGGATTGATGTCTTTGTGTCCGAGATTTATAATAACAGGTCTACGAATATGTCCATTGAATATTGATGTAATATCTTTCCAATTGCCTTGGTAAGATTTCCTCAAGTTAATGCCCCTCCTGCGTATACCAAGAGATCTTTTCAATTGATTCAAAAAAGTTTTCAGATGACCTGCATTACACTGTTTCTCTCGAATATCATGATCATGATATTTGAATCATCTGAATTCTTAATAGATTCCGAAATATTATTTCGAAAATGTTCTAAAAGTTCGTCACAAGTACGAGCAGTTTCATACACGATCAGATGATTTGATCAGAAGTTTTGAGCTCATCTCAACTGCAGGGTCATATTGCTTTACATTTTTATGTACAAGAAAAAGTGGAGGTAACAGAAACCTGCTGAATTCTTTCCATGTAATGCTTTCTTGACAATGTTCCAGACATTTAGTCAAAGTTGTTTCAAATGGGTACCCACAGTGGTCTATCAAGATTCGAAATTATTGAAATATGAATTAACGCATTTTTGACATTGGTCAATGGAATTCAGTTTTTACTGGATGTATCTTTCCTGCTATTTCTTGATTATTTTTCACTAATGATAATTAGTGTCCGACTTATTATTTTCAATATTATTGTTGATAGAATTTGTCAGTCGGACTCTGTCTCCGAAGCTCCGACACATTCAGAGGACGTGCTGGCGACATTATCCAAAAACCACTCGCCCTACACCTGTAAGGTAAGTGATCACTGGGTCAAGTATCATGTGCCCTGAGTAGACTCATCGAGCCGAGGATGACGGCCTTCTGCATCTCTCCAGCTGATTATTCTGCTGATTTTCGGCACGTCGGTATGATTTTTATCTTGGAAAGCAGCAAAGGCATCATTCCTCCGAGGGCTCCTATGATCAGAACTACCATTTTAACAGAGTCTGGAGTTCGAAGTGATCTCGGTGGTGTAGCGGCTAGCACATCCGCCTTTCGAGCGGAAGACCGGGGTTCAAATCCCCGCCAGGACAGCGTGCTGCGTAATCTCACGTTAAAAAGCAAGACCCCGTTAATCCATTGCTCGCACAAGTTCAGATGAGGGTTGACGTTCGTCAGATGGTTAACGGAATGAATAATTTCATAACAATTTTTTCAGAAGATCTCGATATTTTGTCCATGGTTTCTTCTCTTTCCGGAGAAAATTCGGTTCACCTAGAGCCGAGAACTTCACAACGAATATCGTCTCACTCTGATGGTGTACGACTACATCGGGCTTATTAGCTTGTATTGGGGGTGGGGAATGGGTAGTTTCAATAACTTCGGCACTTCCCATTTCACACAAAGGACTCAATATGCTCTGGAGCATAAGGCAACACGTCTGGTCTATACCATCCGAGTATCTGGATATTGGCCAAAACCGCATATTCTGAGCATGCTGCGACAGCAGATAAATGCATTATGGTTTCGGGTGCAGCTAGTGTCAGGGACCTCTAATACCCACCATGCGACTTTGATAGACCAGCGTATTGAACGGGTCGTCTTGCTACGTCGAATTCTTCCTACGGCGAATTCTTGCTACGTCGAATTCTTCCTACGGCGAATTCTTCCTACGGCGAATGTCATCCCCTCCACTGACGTCATTGGAACACGAACGTTTCCGATGATGGTCCATACACCCCATTGTGGAAATTTCGCCGTAGGAAGAATTCGACGTAGCAAGAATTCGCCGTAGGAAGAATTCGCCGTAGGAAGAATTCGACGTAGGAAGAATTCGACGTTGGTAGAATTCGACGTAGGAAGAATTCGCCGTAGGAGTATTTGACGTAAGAAAAAAATCGGCGAAAATACACGCCTTTTTCTCTCGAAATATATCACATCGCAGACAGAAAAACTCGACAACGTCGTCATCAGGTGAACGATTTGTACCAAGAATTCCTTTTTCGAATTCACTGTGGGATTCATTCATTAATACTCGAGATTGTATAACTTTCTGAAAGGCATTCTGTTGGCAACATACATGTGCAACTTTGCCCCAAATCAACCGTCTTCGTATTTCTTATATCATTCGAAAACATAATAGTGAGAGTCAAAGTTGAAATACCCGATATAGTCTGTAATACAAAATGTAATATTCATAACAATGGGCTATTTTCGACCTTGGATTTGAATTCGGAAGGTAATAGGGGTCCGAAACATTCACGTTCGATATCCTTTGAAGTAGAGCATAGCTGTCCAACATACGGCCCGCGGGCCGCATGCGGCCCGCGAACTCCTTTCTTGCGGCCCCCGCTTCACGGGTCATGTATACATCACATGTATAAATTACTTTCAAATACCGAATATACATCACATGTACAAATCACTCTCAAATACCGAATATGCACAATTCTTACATTACCGATAAAATACAATAACATGTGACGCCACTGGCGACCGACAGCAGGCCGCAGAGCATTTACTGGAAATTGTACCGATCATCCCCGAATATTCGAGAAGCCAACATGAAATTTATCAAGTCAAATTATAGATGTTCCCTCTCTGATAGGTCACTTACTCACCTACTTCGTTTATCAACAACTAATATTGATGTTAATATTGATGCATTAGTATTAGAAAACCAACATCCTCAAATGTCCCACTGATTTTTTTCATATTTTTCATATTTTCTGAATGAATAAAAATAATAGAAAAATTATTTTTGTATACCATATTCACATAGTATTATAGTATATACCTATTAAAACTCAGTAATAATGTTGTATAGAAAGATTTTTTAATGTGGCCCTCCAAACTGCATTTTTTTTTAAGTGGCCCTTGGGCCACTTGAAGTTGGACAGGCCTGAAGTAGAGTGAACTGAAATGAAAGGAATAGGCTACAAGCCAATAACACTTTTTGGGGGGGTCAAATAACCCATCATGAAAGATATTCAGGACGATGTTGCTATATGAAACGATAACTTGTAGCACTATGTCGTCAGTTTTCACTGATACAATCGACTATTAACAAGAGATAACTGATTGTCTCAGCGAAAAGAATCTAACGTCTTGAAGAAAGCCATATGAAAATTTTCAGTCCGTAACTCCCCATTGTTTGTTGGAAAATTGAACCTCTGAAAAGTGACAAGCATAGTGCTGGAATTTATAGTTTCATATATAGTCTAAGAGGCGACGACACTAAACCTATAATGATAGGGCTCCCAGAAGTCATATATATAATTCGTTAGTTCATCAATAGGAGAACACAAAATGGCCCTGCTGCCATGTCCAAAATGGGGCAACGCTATAAAAAAAAATTAACAAAAAAAATTTTTTTTTGGTTTCTGTAATGATAAGTCTCCCGTTCCGTGATTGTTCCTCAAGGTAGAGGAGGGGTAGGACTATACGAAAAAGCAGTGCTGCCAGCCCCCTGATGGGGCTTATCAGGTGCTGCCGAGAGATTAGTGACCCCTCCGTACCCGGGTTTCTATAATCATCGGACTCCTCAAAGAACCAAAGTATTTCTGAAAAGTATTCATTTTTTGTGTAAGAAAAACCACTGCTGCCTTTTCCGAACAGTGGACAACATGGCGGCAGCAGCGTTTGAAAGTCGCTCTCCGCGCAACCGTTTCAATTCGGTTTCATCAGCAATCTTCCGGGTTTTTCCTATTTATATTATTGAAACACGCCTGCCACTACCACGAACAATAATTATTACGTGTCGTTGATTGTTTAAACAAATGAAATCGCATTTTTTTGTAATTTTTTTCGATTTTTCAACCGTTTTCATTGTTGTTCCATAATGTCTTTCGTCGTTGATTATTGAAACAAATGATTCTGAGAAGTTCTCAATGATTTATTCATGATAAAATGGAATAATATTGAAATGAGTACAAACAAAGGAATGAAGATTTTTAAATTATTTGATAATTCATTTTTTTTTCTTCACAAAATTTTTAATGTACAATAAGAAGGAAAAATAACTTTTCTATACTTATACTATATATATGATAGTCACTTGTTACGAACCACTTTTCATTTTTCGTATCAACTATTTTTTTCCTACTATTCGTCATCCGAATCGAAAGTAAGGGTATCGAAATCATCGTCACAATCGTCGTCAGTTTGAACGGACATAGCCAATATATCTTCTACGATTAGGGGCGTCGGCTGACCTGTGTACCAAAGGGGCTGTAGCTTTTCGCGCATCTCCCAACCGTACTCCTCGAAATATGAGACAGCATTCTTTTGGCACCATTCCTTTCTCAAAGAGCACGATCAAATTGTACTTGCGTTCCTGATTCGTGTAAAACTCACCCAAAAACTACAAATGTTCCCAAAACGGCAGCATTGGAGTCAGGTATAAGATCTACCGACAGTACCGACCCTTTCATTCTGACCGTATTTAATAGTGCAGCCAGAGTTTCAACATATAGGGAGTTTCTGCTCAAAGTATATGATAATTTTTTGTAGGAAATCATAGTGGAAAAAATATAATTGGAATGTTGCGGTGTTCTCTTCAAAGATGAATTTGGTCATACAAATCCAATTTTTGAGGGACACAAAGCCCGTTTCCAGTACGTCGAAATCCGCACCAGAAGTTCTTGAGAAAGAACCTGGTATATCTGAAACTACGATGACCTCCACACCTGCGGTTTTGCAAACCACTAATCTATCGACATCACTGTCCGCATCTTCACCAACAGCGATGAAATTCGAGGAACCGGGAATGGAGTTTTCTGAATAAATCCAAAGCAATTATCCCCTGCAGTTTCTGCTCTATGTCAAGACTGACAATCGATAAGAAGTAGAAGGTACACTGAATAACATTAGGATGCATACTACTACTGGCTTGCAGGACGAATCAATACTCGGTGGTTTAAAATTGCCTATTAATGACGTGTTACTTCACTTCCAAATATTTTCTCATAGAATTCGAGGATGGGGTTTACTCGTCAGGAAACGCGTATTATTTTAACACTTCTCGTTTTTCCAATTTGCCAGAATTCCAGTGGGAATTAGATTTAATTGCATGACTACTGTAGACGAAAGCGAAATGCAAATAGTTGAATATTTGGTGCTCATTAATCGTTCTCCAACGTCCTATAAAATCATAAACCACACTCTGAAGAATGTTGCTGTTATTGCCAAGCACTGCGAGCAATCGAAAATTATCTTCACTTACGATTTGGCTATTGCCATAATAGCATTGCTTATCCAGCACAGCGTGAGTCCAGAATATAACGATATTTTCATCAACATGAATAATCGAATTATTTGATGAACCATCACTCTTTTTTTTACCCTCTTTCAAATTTCAATATTATTCCATCAGGTATGATGTTTTTTATACGACGACGACGACAATGAAAACGGTTGAAAAATCGAAAAAAATTACAAAAAAATGCGATTTCATTTGTTTAAACAATCAACGACACGTAAAATCCATTGTTCGTGGTAGTGGCAGGCGTGTTTCAATAATACAAATAGAAAAAATCCGGAAGATTGCTAATGAAACCGAATTGAAACGCAAAATCGGTTGCGCGGAGAGCGACTTTCAAACGCTGCTGCCGCCATGTTGTCCACTGTTTGGAAAAGGCAGCAGTGGTTTTTCTTACACAAAAAATGAAGACCTTTCAGAAATACTTTGGTTCTTTGAGGAGTCCGATGATTATAGAAACCCGGGTACGGAGGGGTCACTAATCTCTCGGCAGCACCTGATAAGCCCCATCAGGGGGCTGGCAGCACTGCTTTTCCATATAGTCCTACCCCTCCTCTACCTTGAGGAACAATCACGGAACGGGAGACTTATCATTACAGAAACCCAAAAAAAAATTTTTTTTGTTAATTTTTTTTTATAGCGTTGCCCCATTTTAGACATGGCAGCAGGGCCATTTTGTGTTCTCCTATTGAAGAACTAACGAATTATATATATGACTTCTGGGAGCCCTATCATTATAGGTTTAGTGTCGTCGCCTCTTAGACTAATAGCAGCAACGTCTTGAACACGATTCATGCTGCATCATATGTCTTTCCAAAATGTGTTACGGACTTGAAGTGTACAACTCTTTTTTTACCACCTTAATATGGTGTGAAATCCAGAAGCGTCGCATTTTTCACCTATCTAGTCAGAGATGAAACCGTTAACAAATGATGGGACGAGTATCGAGTTAGAAAAAAAGAATTAAAAAAAGCAGTAATTTTTCTTGATGAATGTTATCGATATTGATCACTTCATGTATTATAATTTCATATTTTTATTTTGTTGATGATATCAATCAATATGAATGAATTCCACCGTGAATGTGAAAGAGGTATCCCTCGGTGCATTCCGTTTTATTGATGGAGTCGTTGACGAGATAATTTGACGGCGATGTTAACTAATTCTGAGGAGCAGGGAGTGTTACTATGGCGAATTCTTCCTACGGCGAATTCTTCCTACGGCGAATTCTTGCTACATCGAATTCTTCCTAGGTCGAATTCTTCCTACGTCGAATTCTTCCTACGTCGAATTCTTCCTACGTCGAATTCTTCCTACGCCGAATTCTTCCTACGTCGAATTCTTCCTACGCCGAATTCTTCCTACGGCGAATTCTTCCTACGTCGAATTCTTCCTACGACAAACTTTCCACTATGGGGTGTATGGATCATCATCGGAAACGGTCGTGTTTTGATGACGTCAGTGGAGGGGATGACATTCGCCGTAGGAAGAATTCGACGTAGGAAGAATTCGACGTAGGAAGAATTCGACGTAGGAAGAATTCGCCGTAGGAAGAATTCGACGTAGGAATACGCACCCGTATACCATACTGGCAAGCTATTATAAACCTATCAGTCCCTGACTTCAGCCCACTCGACCTGAGGAATGTCAGGTATTTGAATAAACCAAGGTCTTCGATGTGATTGAAGAAGACCTGGCATGCATTGGCTTATTCAAATGTCGCCACAGGGGTACAGAACATTCTGCAGCATCAATGTGGGCTTTTTGCTGAAAGGGTTTTAGCTTGGTGACAGAGTTTCGGTCGCCACGTTTAGTGTAAAAAATGTGACCAAGTTCATCGGCTGCGTGGGCAGCTGCCTTGAGGAGAATTGTTCAATTCCTGTTTTTTCATGGTTTCGAGTCATACAGAAATGGGGATTCACGGCTTCTGAGCGCAACAGATAAAGCAGAAGTGAGATACAAAAAAGAAGGGGCTGAGGGAGTCACTCTGAAACACAATCCTTCTAAAAATAGCTTGCTCTGTTCGAACTCATGCCTGACCTGTTGTTAAGGTGGAGCGGGTTCTTCAGAGCGGCATCAGTTGTTCAATGCATCCTAATATTTGACCGTGTACTGCAAGGCAAATGCATAATCGACTTCATACGATGTCAAATGCCTTGCGGTAATCGATCCAGGCCATCGAGAGATTACGCTTATACTGAATGAAGTGCTGTTTGATACATCTGACAATGGGCGGGTTCCCTTACAACCGACCATCCGCCTTTTCATTCCCTCTCTGCTCATATATCTGTTCGGTCAATTGAGGGGGGTATTCGTGTAGATAAAATGCGTGTGAACATCTCATAGCACGAGTTCAAGCATGTTATCGGTCTGTAGTTCTTTGGGTCATACAAATCTCCGTTCTTTGAAATAAGCATGGTCCGCTCTTCCACAAACCAGTCTGGAATCTGCTGCTCTCCATCTAACCATGATTTGAAAACTATGGCCAGATGGTGGTGGGTAACTGTGTATCAGTCAATAGGTGTCCATCCAGACCTGGAGTAGCGAAGCTCTTCGAGTAAATGGGGAATATTCTTCTTCTTCTGGAGTTATCAGGTTGCGCAATTGTTTGAGCTCTGGCTGTTGAATTCTTCTATGAAAGGCTTCAAAGTACGCTAAGGCTGGAATGGCTAGATCGAGCGGTTGCGGATGTTCGTAGATATCCTTCCAGAAGGATTCCACCCGATCAGCGTTCGAGAGATTTTATACGATACGTGGAAGCTCTTGAATCAAACGAAACGGCCCATTTCGGAAAATGAGGTTTTCCGCCGCACTCGCTCGCCTCACTTGTGACTTCTTCGCTGCCACCAGCATTCGTATCCCATCAAGACAGTGCTGCTTGGTGGTCAGCACTTCTTGTAGAGTGTGAGGTGGACACGTCATATTTTTGCGGCCAGTCGCCACACAGCAGGGGTGACAGGCCTATTGGTCCCCTGTAGTCCATCACAGATTTAATACGATATGAGTGTTGTCTCGTCGACTTGATATTAGCTTCCATCTTGTGTATACGATGCTCGATGCCTCCCAACCGAAGAGACGGCATTTCGTACATCTGCTTGGGATAGCGTCTGAGATGCGTTGTTCACGGCGGCAATTATTTGCAAGATGTCAGCTTTTTCTGGAAGAGTATTATGAACCTTCGCCTCCACCAGTTGTTGTGGCTTCAGAGCCTTGTGAATGTGAAGCACCTTGCTAGCTCCGATCTATAACCTTGGTGGCATGACACCGGCGCCCTGTTCATTGTTTGGAAAATCACCGGTTTGGGCCTCACTACCTTGCCTCTGGCCTCTAATCCTTTGGGGTTGGTCGTGGGGGCGTCTTCCTCTGTTATATGGAACAAAGGCATAAGGTCTGCTAGGAGGTAAACCCAACAGACCCACGTCCGATACTAGGAGAAAAGCAGCTTTTCACTTGCTGGTCAAGATCTCTGCCGAATTCTGGCAGGTCGGTATGGTCTTGAGTTCCGAGAGTAGCGTTTGTCTGGAACCACTGAAAACACTTTTAATCAGAACCACTATCTTGACAGAATAGTCTGCGTTGAGCCTGTGGAGGTCATAGATAAAATCCTGATACTTGGATTGGTTTCGGTAGGGACCGAATACTCAATTACGAGTATCGTCTTACTTCGGTGGTCGAAGAGAACTATATCAGACTTATTAGTTTGTATTCTCCTGAGAACTGGAAATGAAGTTCAAACAAATTCGGCACCTCTCATTCCCCACAACGGACTCAACATCTCCCGCAGCATGAGGTATTACTGGTGTCCTATTTATTTCATACGAGTACCGAAGAAAATAATGAAGCAAGGCCAGATCTGTCGTTTTTCCTTCGTATACTTGCCACGGAGAGCATTTTTCACCAAGTATACCTCTTGTGTGTGGCGTTGTTCCACACCCAAATAGATGTATGTGGAATTCAAATGATATAGCTTCCGACTATGAGTTGAGCTTCCTCGTCGAAATCCTTGCATCGTCCTCTTTTGAAATGAACTAGTGCACAATTGTCAATACCAAATTCCATTCCGACAGCATGCGTGAACCACCCTGAGGGATTGCCGTGAGTCCGTTTCTCCAGAGGCATTGAGCTTAAGGTCATCCATATAAATAAGATGGGTGACCTTGTTCCTCCGGTCTCTAGGGGTGCCTCAGTTATATCTTCGGGTTTTCCTGAGCGAAACGAACAATGGATAATTGAGATGCACAGAAAAGGAGGGCTAAAATATTCTCCCTGAAAAACACCTCCTCTTATGTTGACCAGCTCTGTTTGGACCCTGCTTTCCCCTGATGTTATGGTGAAGCGAGTCTTCCAAAGCGGTATCAGTTGTTCGATGCTTCTCAATATTTTATTGGGTACCGCAAGTACAAAAACTACTCCCGTGATAGATAGATAGATAACTTTATTGTATCTGAGAAAAATATTTACATCTCATTACAAGAAGTTCGATAATCCTTTGTTAATTTATATACTTATGTATGATAAATACAAAAACAACTCTCGTGATGTTTTGTCGAATGCCTTGCGACAGTTGATCCAGGCCATAGAGATATTGCGCTTATATTGAAAAAGGAGTCCTGCGTGGTGCATCTGTCGATCAGTAAGTTCTCTTTACAGCCTGCGGAACCTCTATTTGCACGTTTTTGCTCACATATCCGTTCAAATAACGCGTCAACTGCGTGGAGAGTTCGCATACACAAGATGCGCGTAAATATTTTGTAACTCGTATTCAAGTATGCTATCAGTCTGTAATTCTTAGGGGACGATAAATTTCTGTTTTTCGGGATCAGCACAGTTCGCCCCTCAACAAACCATTTCGGAATCAGCTACTCTCTATTCAACTAGGAACTAAATATTCTGACAAAATGGTGATGGGTGTTCGGTATCTTTTTCCACCAATAGTTTATGAAACCTCAATAGCAGTCCGAACTCCATCAGTGATTAACAGTTGAAAGTTTCAAACTGCGTCAGGGCTGGAATGTATCGATTGAGTGGCTGCAGATAATAATAATATTTATTTACCACAATATCATACATATATCTGCTGAATGCAAAAAGTAAATAAACACGAAGAAATCCACAAAGGCTAACCTGCGCGTGGATTGCTAAGGTCTTCCACTTAACATACACTGATTAGTTTAATACATTTTCAGAATATAGAACACAGTAGAATAATACAATCGTAAAACAATACTATAAAACCGATAATGTGAGCAGTAGAAAATAATAGTAATATAAGCAATACACATGTAAAATAGATAAAAATATGAGTTATATACAAGTAAAATATCTCAATAATAAATTTCACAGTCACAATAGTAATAAAGCTAAAACAAAATAAAAGTCAGGCAATAGGTACATTGGTAAGTATCATAATAATAAAACATAGTGACAATGATGATAAATTAACAATAATAACTTGATGAGTCATGGATTAGAATTTTACTTCGTTGAGTCTTATTGAGTTTGGAATATAGAAAAGCTTTCATTATACGTACTTTAGGTTAATCATATTGTGTATTTCCAATCTTGTTTTATTATAAATCCATCTTTTAGCTTCTCGTTTGAATAGAGCTAATGAGTTGATTTTTCTCGTCTCAATCGAAATACTATTATACATTTTGGGAGCAAGAAATATAAAACTTCGCTGTCCAATCGTCTTAAGCATTGTATCTCTAGGGATTTTTCTTTATTTCGGGTATTATAAACATGGTGTACCTGTTTGGTCGACGAAACATATTTGCGTTGGTATACTAAAAGAGTAAGAAAAAAAGATTGACGTATATCAAACAATCCTGGTTCTCTGTAAAGAACATCACTGGGATAATCCCTTCTTTTCCCAAGTATGATTTTTATGATCCATTTCTGGAGTGTTTCGAGACTCTTCAGGTAATTGTTGGTTACTCCACCCCATGCAATGATACCATAAAAAATATGAGTTTGAACAAGTGCCTGATACATTATTCGAAGATGGTGGATGTCAAAAAACTTTTTCAAATATTTGAATTTACTCAAATAAAAACGGAGTTTTTTTTACGAGAATACAAATATGAGCATCCCATCTTAAGTGATTATCCAGTGTGATGCCAAGATATTTGACTGTTTGTCTTTCCATCCATCGCATGGTTTGGTTTCCATTTTTAATTTCGATATGGTCAAAATTCGGCAGATTTGGCTCGTAACTGGTTAATGGTAAGTATACCGTTTTATCTACATTAACTGTTAGAAGTTTACTCTTGTGAAAATGAAATAGAACTGGTAGAGCGGTTTGAATTTTCCTTTCAAGACTGGACCAGTCTAGATCTTTAAAGAAAACAACCGTATCATCGGCAAAACCAGTTATATCACCGAGAATGGGTAAGTTGAACATATCATTGATATGAAGTATAAAAAGAATTGGCCCCTAAACAGTTCCTTGAGGAACTCCATAGCGTACAGTTTTTTTATTACTCTGAGTGTTATCTATCTGTACACACTGTTGTCGATTATTCAGATAGCTATTAATTGGATTCAGTGATTTTCCTCTAAATCCGATATTTTCAAGACAACTGATCAAATCTGGATGGCTTACCGTATCGAAAGCTTTTGCCAAATCGATGAAGACACAAATTGCTGGTTGTTTGGAATCTATCGCTGTGTAAATGTTTCTCATTACTTCAGCAATCGCATCTTGAGTTGATTTACCCTCCACGAAGCCAAATTGATTCTCAGGAATTGATTTGTACTTCTGCACAAAATTAATGATTCTTTTCTTTATAATTTTTTCTATTATTTTGCTAAAATTGGAAGGAATCGAAATCGGCCTATAGTTAGAAAGACAACTCTTTTTCCCTGATTTATGGAGGGGTTTCACAACAGCAATTTTCAAAACATCTGGAAACACCCTGTAGCATTTTTTTTTTGGGATACGATAATTGAATATTCTCACATTTTCTACCACAGCGTCATTTAAATAGTGGCTATTTTTGGTTCATGATCAGCTTATTAGTGCGCGAAAACCCTGTAGATATTTATCATTCTAACAATTCCTCATATTATACTCGATAAAGTATCCTTTACCATCAGTAAACTACTTTCACCTATTCTCTACAAGAGGGCACTGTAGGTATGTTCTTCATATTTAAATTTCTCTTCAAATTCCAAGGAAACAAAAAAAGTGTTCACCTTATAAAAATACACTTCGATATTCTCCAGTCTTTTGGAAGTGATGTGATATTCCGTCTTGGCAAACGCCTTTTCGAGTTATTAGCAAACTGCTTTTACGCAATACCTTAATTGGATCTGTTCATTGCTAATAAACTAAACTTTGTCAATCACTTCTAATATTTCAATTGGTTTAACACCTATCCAATTGTTTGTGCCATTGATTGAACTCCTGGGAAAGGGGTAAGAATTTCTTTCTTTTGTTTTTCAATATGGGAGTTAATATTCCTATTTTTTATCCAATTTTTCTCGTAGGTTCTATTGGAGCATAATCAAAGCTTCTGTTTTGTATACCTTCACGGAATAAGGGGCTAATATTTTGAACAAATCGTTGGCGAATTTAACCTGCCTGATTCCCTTCACTTTGGTATCCTTCGAATACTGGGTTTGGAAATCCAACAATTCTTCTACCACATCGAAGAAACAAACCGTTTTGTCGTTGAGGACTCCAAGAAATCAACCTTCGCTGGAAAATAAGGCCAGAGCCATTTTTTTATTATTTTCTGAAATTATTTGGTTAACTTTATCTTTTTTTTTGACGTTATCTTTCCTACGTCACTCTTGTACACTTATTTAAGGTTGCAGTTCCTGCCTACCTATATATGTATATTGATAATTTTGATTTTTCACATGGTAGTTTCATCGAAACAAAACTGCAAATGAAGCAGACATAACATCCTTTTTGTAAGGCCAAACATAGTACTATGCGAAAGCTAATTTGAATCACGAGCCTGAAACCTGATTAAAAAAAAATCTTTACCATCAAGTTTTATAGGCATCGATATATTTGTTTCACAAACGTACCATCTCAAATACTTAACTACCAATCTACTCAATCTGTTATTTCTACTCAACTTTTCATTAAATATATTTTTTTTACATTTTCTTTTTTCTTGGTCAATAAGGCAAATTTTGACTCCGAATTATAATTTCCGTGGTTTGGATAATTTGGGTAATTTAAAAATCAGGTGGCGCTCAATATTTTCACTTTTCTTTCAACATAAAAAATAATAACAAGAAGTTTCCTCCAACTCACGACCTCAAAGCTCCCAGACGAAGAGCACCGGTGCTGTGTAACAAAAATACGTTACATATTTAATGGCGCCCAACGTGGGGCGCGAGGAAACATAACTCATAATTTCAAGTAATCAAATTTGAGTAATATTCATTCTCTCTAGGATAGATTGCAAATTTTATTTTTCAATCGTAAATATTTCACGAAATATTCGTTGGTAAATTGTTGGTAGTTGCGACAAAAAAGTGTACAGTTTTTATATTACCATTTTCATTTCAGAGTATCGAAATCCTTGAACGTGATTTTATGCGTAGAAATATTATCGTGGTATCTTTCGCATTCTTCGCATTTTTGGGTTTTATTTCCGCAGGTTGTTTTACTGGAGTTGCTGTTCGTCAAGAAAATTATGAATGTTTGTTTTCTCGAAATGAATATGTTCTAACCTTACAGGGTGAAAGCCGTAACGCGTGGTATTTCTTGATTTTGTTACCATTGTTTCACTATTTACTTTTGATTGAGTGTAATCTTGAATCTTTTATAATGGAAGACGGTTACAAAATTAATCATTTGCTGGTCGATGAGCTCGATTATGAACTAAAAATTAGGGGTGTATGCTCGAATAAGACTCAAAACGATAAAAGAAAAATGTTGGCTAGATTATTAGACAAAGAAAAGAATAATCCGGGGAAACTTATTGACATGGATTCTTATTCTAGTGATTTCAAAACAGAAAAGGTTTCTGTTGAAAATACTTTGTCATCTCTTCAAGTGTTGATAAGTGATTTTGATGGAAATAGCACTGATTCGTTATATTTGAGAATCAAATCTAGACTAAATCATGTAAGTGGTCGAATAAAACGCATGCCTTTGCCAACTGATGCATCTGCTATTGCTGAAGCAAAATCGTATATCGATGAAGCATTCGCTTCTTGCTTAGTTTTGGAAGACGACTTGGTAGAAAAAGTGAGAAATCTTGACCCTGTTAATAATGATGTTTTGAATAGTACCATAAGTCCTGTCTTGAATATACCTGCTCCTATAGTATCCTGTTCTTCTAAAACTTTATCTCTCTCAGAATGGGGTGTAAAATTCAACGGAGACCCCAGAGAAGTATATTCATTTATTGAACACGTTAGCGAGTTAGCAAAATCTAGGAAAGTTGAAAAGAAAAATCTTTTTGAATCGGCTGTCGAACTATTCGTTGGAGATGCATTCATATGGTACAGGGGTGTTCAAAATAAAGTGAAAGACTGGGACGGTTTGCTTTTTCAATTGAAGAAAGACTTTCTTCCTCCTGACATGGATGATAATTTATGGGATCAAATTAAATCTTATAAACAAAAGAAACATGATCGAGTCACAATATTTATAGCTCATATGGAAAACTTGTTCAGTAGATTGAGTAGACCTCCAAACGAAGCTACAAGAGTGAAATATATTCGGCAAAATTTGCTTCCAGAATACGTGAGTCATTTAGTGCTGGTCGAAATCAATACCGTTTCTCAACTTCAGGATTCAGTTAGGAAATTGGAAGATGCAAATATAATTAAAATTAAAGATGATACCAATAAAAAATTTCACACAAAAGAAGTTGCTACAGTTAGTGGTAAGTCATATTCAGGTCCTAAACAAGGTAAATTTCAAAAAAAGTCTAAATACTTTCGAAATAAAAGAAACCCTCCTAGTAATTTCGCTGTTGATAATCATGCGGTTGATAATCAGCCTAGTACTTCTGAAGGTAATTCTAATTTGTCCAAAACAATAGTTTGTTGGAATTGTGGTGAGAAAAACCATGTTTTTTCTACCTGTCTTTCAAAAAGAAAATTATTTTGTTTTCGTTGTGGCAATCCAGGGGTGAATTGTAAAGATTGTGTTTGTTCAAAAAACGATTAGAGAGGATGCGCTACGATGGCCGCCGTATCCATTCTCAAACAAAGGCCAAAGATGAAAATTCCACTGCAAATAATATTCCTAATAATTCATCTATGAATCCGATTATCACTAATGATGTTTATCAAGTGTCTCCACTTTTTGTAAAAAATAATTTTGATAATAGACCTTATATCAATATTAGAATTTTTGATCGAAATATACCTGTTTTACTGGATTCAGGTTCAACTACTTCTATTTTAGGAAGAGGGGGACTAACATTTCTGAACCATTGCAAATTAAAGATAAATCGTTCGCTCATAGAAAATATCTCTACTGCAGATGGAACGGAACAATTTGTACAAGGTGTAGTAGATATGCCCGTTTATTTGGGTGATGTTTGTAAAGTTGTTAAATTTTTAGTCGTTCCTACTCTGCAACATCCATTCATAGTGGGTAGTGATTTTGCGAAACAATTCGAGCTTCTTGTTGACTTTAAGAACAATGCTTGGCATATTCAAAATAAATGTAGCGACAAGGATTTGACCTTGATCTATGATTCTGATAACAGTAAATGTGTCTATAATCAATGTATGTCTTTAGATAGTTTAACTCCGGCACAAATTCTCGAGGCTGATAAAGTAATAAAATCGTTTCAAGACATCTCTGATGAAAATACTTTGGGTAGAACGAATAAAATAAAAATGCACATCGACACTGGTGACGCGAAGCCTTTTCGTAAAAAGCAATACCTATTATCGCCGTACATGCTCAAAATTCTTAATTCCGAGTTAGATGAAATGATTAGTCTTGGTGTTGTCGAACCTTCTAAGAGTTCATGGTCATCTCCGGTTCTTCTAGTGAAAAAACGGTCTGGTGATTATCGTTTCTGCTTCGACGGTCGTGCCCTGAACGAGGTGACAAAATATGATTCATATCCCCTTCCTCATATAGATCGTATACTCAATATGCTGAGGGATGCAAAGTTCATTTCATCTATCGACCTCAGAAAGGCCTTCTGGCAGATCCCGCTGGATGAAGAATCCAAGGAGAAAACGGCCTTTAGTGTTTCAGGACGAGGCCTGTTTCACTTCACGGTTGTTCCGTTCGGGTTATGCAATTCTGCGCAAACTCAGCAGAGATTAGTGGACGCATTGTTCGGGCCCAAATACGAACCAAACATCTTCACCTACTTAGATGATATTATCATCACCAGCTCTTCTTTCCAAGATCATTTAAATCTTCTTTCTGAAGTAAGAAATATCCTTAAAGAAGCTAACTTGAACATAAATCTAAAAAAATGCCAATTTTTCAAGACGTCATTGAAATTCTTAGGTTTCGTAGTCGGTTCAGATGGTTTACATACGGATCCTGACAAGGTTGCTGCTATGCTGAACTACCCCAGGCCCTCAACTTCAACGGACATAAAAAGGTTCATAGGTATGTGTTCCTGGTACCGTCGTTTCATCAACGGATTTTCTACTCTTGTGAGTCCTTTGAATGCTCTACTGAAAGGGAAAAAGAAAAAGCAGTCTATTTGTTGGACACCAGAGGCAGAATCAGCTTTTTTATCAATCAAGCAAGCTTTAGTTTCAGCACCTATTCTATCTCAACCAGATTTTCGTGAAACTTTTACCATCCAGAGTGACGCTTCGGACACTGGAATTGGAGGTGTTCTCACACAAATTCTCGATGGAGAGGAAAAAGTTATTGCTTATGCCAGTCGTGCCCTAAGTCAAGCTGAAAGAAATTACTCCGTTACGGAACGAGAGTGTTTGGCTGTGATATTCTGTATCGACAAGTTCCGCCCATATATTGAAGGAACGAGGTTTGTCGTTATCAGTGACCACTATTCACTTCTGTGGCTCAATAATATCAAGAACCCCACAGGAAAATTGGCAAGATGGGCTGTCCGCTTACGTCAGCATACTTTTGACTTAGTTCATCGTAAAGGATCTCTAAACGTCGTTCCAGATGCTCTCTCGAGGATTCCTTCTTCGGCTTCAGTATCCTCAATAGAAATTTCCTCGTACGATTCAGATCATTGGTGTAAAACACTTCGTAAAAAAATCCTCGAATCTCCTGACCTCTATCCTCAATGGAAAATCGAAAAAGATATAATTTATAAATTCATACCTCCTAATCTTCCAGTCAAAACGAATTTTCCAGATTGGAAAGTTTTAGTACCTAGAAAATTCCGAACTAAGGCTATCGAGTCCTGTCATAATCCAGTAACTTCCGGTCACTTCGGTTTTCGGAAAACTTTAGCTAGAGTGCAAGAATTGTACTACTGGCCAAAGATGTCACAAGATGTCTTGAAGTACGTACGGAAATGCGAGGTGTGTGGGTCTCAGAAAGATTCAAATTCTTCTCGTATGGGTTTCATGGGTGGCGAAAAAAATGTTCAATACCCATGGCAAATTATTTCAGTAGATTTGATGGGTCCATTCCCAAGATCTTCCAAAGGCCATACCCATTTGTTGGTTGTTGGTGATTGGTTGACCAAATACACACTCTTATGTCCTTTAAGGAAAGCTACTGCACTGAATGTAGTTAACTTCATTGAGAACAACGTGTTTTTAGTTTTTGGAGTGCCACAGTTTATTTTGTGTGATAATGGCTCCCAGTTTGCTGGCTCCATATTTAAAAAATTAATTGATAGTTATCAAGTGCAAAAAATCTGGTTCACACCAAGGTATTCACCACACTGTAACTTTGTAGAAAGGAACAACAAAACAATAGGTACAGCCATTAGGTGTTATGTTGATAAACACACCAACTGGGATAAAAATCTTCACCAAATCCAACATGCTATTAACACTGCTAAGCACGAAGTTACAGGTTACTCTCCAACCTATTTAAATTTCGGAAGACATGTCCCATTAAGTGGAAAATTTTATGGTTCAATTGAATCTACTGAAGATCTTGAAATTTCTCCAGGCGATCGCGATTCGTACGCTTCTGAAATGAAGTGTCTCAATAATGTTTTTGATGAAGTTAGATCGAGGTTACATTCATCATATTTACGCAATGCTAAAAAATATAATTTACGAAAAAGAGAATATTGTTTTCAAGAAGGAGATCGGGTGTGGCGAAGGAATAAAATTTTGTCAGACGCCGGAAATAAATTTTCATCCAAATTAGCCCCCAAATATTTATTATGTACCGTAAAAAGAAAAATTTCTCGTTTAGTATATCGATTAGAAAACGCTGAAGGTATTGATATAGGGGAATGGCATATAAAGGATCTCAAACAATATTTTGGATCCAACTCGGACGTTTCCGTTGGTTAGATTTCTAGTTATTTTCTAGTTGTTTACTCCGTAGTTTTATGCTACTAGTTTCGTTGTAACATAAATATTATTTCAGATATTTTTTTCACACTATAATGTGAAAGAAGGTGACTGCAGCACCACACTGAGTAGTGATGGGGTATATACTTGTATGTTTGATTTGAAATATTTTTTTATTATGCTTGTTTGGTATGAAAACCTAGCAATAATTTGTGTTGTATAGTTTTTTGTATATAAGTTTTGGTAGACAATCCCGATACATGACATTCCCTATTTTGACCTTACCGATTATGACTCCTTTTAGGACGAGTGGTACGCGAAGATACCGAACCAAAACATAAATGTGTCGATTAATCACATGAAATAATCTAGCTTGCTAGATGATTTAATTTCGAAGGGGGGTGGTGTAGCATTTTTTTTTTGGGATACGATAATTGAATATTCTCACATTTTCTACCACAGCGTCATTTAAATAGTGGCTATTTTTGGTTCATGATCAGCTTATTAGTGCGCGAAAACCCTGTAGATATTTATCATTCTAACAATTCCTCATATTATACTCGATAAAGTATCCTTTACCATCAGTAAACTACTTTCACCTATTCTCTACAAGAGGGCACTGTAGGTATGTTCTTCATATTTAAATTTCTCTTCAAATTCCAAGGAAACAAAAAAAGTGTTCACCTTATAAAAATACACTTCGATATTCTCCAGTCTTTTGGAAGTGATGTGATATTCCGTCTTGGCAAACGCCTTTTCGAGTTATTAGCAAACTGCTTTTACGCAATACCTTAATTGGATCTGTTCATTGCTAATAAACTAAACTTTGTCAATCACTTCTAATATTTCAATTGGTTTAACACCTATCCAATTGTTTGTGCCATTGATTGAACTCCTGGGAAAGGGGTAAGAATTTCTTTCTTTTGTTTTTCAATATGGGAGTTAATATTCCTATTTTTTATCCAATTTTTCTCGTAGGTTCTATTGGAGCATAATCAAAGCTTCTGTTTTGTATACCTTCACGGAATAAGGGGCTAATATTTTGAACAAATCGTTGGCGAATTTAACCTGCCTGATTCCCTTCACTTTGGTATCCTTCGAATACTGGGTTTGGAAATCCAACAATTCTTCTACCACATCGAAGAAACAAACCGTTTTGTCGTTGAGGACTCCAAGAAATCAACCTTCGCTGGAAAATAAGGCCAGAGCCATTTTTTTATTATTTTCTGAAATTATTTGGTTAACTTTATCTTTTTTTTTGACGTTATCTTTCCTACGTCACTCTTGTACACTTATTTAAGGTTGCAGTTCCTGCCTACCTATATATGTATATTGATAATTTTGATTTTTCACATGGTAGTTTCATCGAAACAAAACTGCAAATGAAGCAGACATAACATCCTTTTTGTAAGGCCAAACATAGTACTATGCGAAAGCTAATTTGAATCACGAGCCTGAAACCTGATTAAAAAAAAATCTTTACCATCAAATTTTATAGGCATCGATATATTTGTTTCACAAACGTACCATCTCAAATACTTAACTACCCATCTACTCAATCTGTTATTTCTACTCAACTTTTCATTAAATATATTTTTTTTACATTTCCTTTTTTCTTGGTCAATAAGGCAAATTTTGACTCCGAATTATAATTTCCGTGGTTTGGATAATTTGGGTAATTTAAAAATCAGGTGGCGCTCAATATTTTCACTTTTCTTTCAACATAAAAAATAATAACAAGAAGTTTCCTCCAACTCACGACCTCAAAGCTCCCAGACGAAGAGCACTGGTGCTGTGTAACAAAAATACGTTACAACCCCAGTTTCTAAAACCATATTTATGATTGATTTTAGAGGATATTATAAAAGATCAATGCATTTTTTGATTGTCTCTGATTCAATCCCATCTAAACCAGGGGCTTTATTTGATTCAGTTCCTTTACAACACGTTGTATTTCGTTTTCGTCTGTTGGAGTCATAAATATTGTATTTGGGATTCTATTGCTGGGAAATTTCCGGTCCGTTTTTTTTATTTCATTCGCAAGACTTGATCCTACCTTGATAAAATAATCATTGAACGAATCTGTTATAATAGAAGGATCAGTTAGAGTTTTATCATCTATCTGTATTTCGTGTATGCCATTGATAGTCTCTGTCTTTTGTAATTTTTCAACACACTTCCACATGTGTTTTGGGAAATTCTTATTTTTATTTATTTCACTTTTATAGTAGTCCGCCTTACTTTTCTGTATGAGAGCATCTAGAGCATTCCTGTATATTTTAAATTCGTTTTTTAAGTTGGGAATACCTGGGTTTTTTGCATTTTTTTATACATAGAATTTTTTTTATTAACAGATTTCACTAGTCCATTGGTTATCCAAGGACTTCTTTTTTGGTTTCTTTTTTTGATAGTGATAGTTTTACTACACTGTTCTATATTATGCTTCTTGAATTTATAAATGAATGTTTCTGTGATACGATTTATATCGTCTGATGTAAAGATATCTGCCCATGATTCCAGAGCTAATATTCTCCTCAGTTCATAATAGTTTATATATGTTTTCTGATAGTTATGTGTTTTTTTTCCTCTCTTTTTGAGTGTGAAGCTCGTATTGAAGAATTTCTGAATGGTGATCCGTGAGGTATGATTTCAATACTATTGGAGTGAAGTTCTCGTACATTTCCTTAGTTTTCACAAAAATATGGTCTATACAACTACTGCTTCGACCTTGTTCACGTGTTGTCTCGTTAATCATTGAAATATACCCATGCTCTTCCATGTAGTTTAAATATTTTTCTCTGTCCTCACTCTCTTTTAGAAGATCGATATTCAAATCTCCCAGTATAATATTAATATCTCTATTAGTAGGTATTACATTCTTCTAAATAATGATTCAAGTTGAGGTTGAAAGTATCGATGGCTGTAGACGGAGATCTATATATGGACATGATTTTGAAAGTTTTTCTTTTATTTGTAGTTCCAGAGTCAATTCGATGGCATTTATATAACCAAGGGCAATGATCTTATGACTGAAATTCAATTCTTTCCTAATATATATAAGAATACCGTCTGCCTTATTCAAGTAACCCCCCGAATGAATCATGTTATATCCCTCCAAGTTATATATATCCGTATCCAATATTTGCCAAGTTTCTGTTAAGATGATGCAATCAAAGATGCATTTGAATTCACTAAGGAATATGGTTAACTCATCAAAGTGCTTCGCAAGACTTCTAATGTTATTATGAACAGTTTTTCTCAAGTAAAAGATTACAGTCCTCAACCGATTCAACTGTTTTGGTATGGATATGTGTTGGTTGGTAATCTTTTATATAGGCATCCATGGTATTTTGTTTTTTATGATTCAAATTTTTTGTAGCATGGGACAAGACAAAATAAGATTAAATGTTAATTGATATAAAGGAAATATTATTATTATATATAAAACAACTAAGATAATAATATGGAACTAAAACAGTCTTATAATGGTGGTGTCTCACTTCAGATCGGTTAATTCTTGTTAACTGAGCGAGTTCTTGGTTTCTCATATTGAGCTTTGACTATAGGAACTGGTTTCTTAGGTGCAGGGATTCGCGGGGTAGTAGGAACTTTTTGCGTCTCCGATATAAACTTCTCTCTATTCTCTGCTATTGGGGTGGAAGGTGCGCTGTTCGGATGGTTTACAGAAGCAGCATCTTTTTCCAGGTTCTCAACTCCATAAGCTACTCCATCCACAATAAGTTTATTTCTCTTTATATAATATTCCGTATAGGTTCCTTCTTGTTTGGCAAGATAAAGATGCTTTCTAAGAATTTTGTTCTCACTCCTTTGTGTTGGTGTGAGATCATGTACAATGGAAATATTTGTTCCCTTCAACCTGTGACAATTTTTCAGAACTTCTCTTTTTTTGATGTTTGAAACAAACTCAATTTTAATGGGACAATTATCCGACTTGCCCAGTGGATAAATGTCAGCAAAATCATTTGTATTCAGGTTTACACCAAGCAAGCCTCTGAAATCCTCGCACAAGGTTTCTGCGACAACTTCCTCTCTCTTTTTTTTCAGACCAAACACGACAATGTGATGCTCGTCAATACCCTTTCAGAAAGATTCCACTCGACCGGTGGCAGTCGGATTATCCACAACACGATGAGGCAATTGAAATAGGCGAGATGGTTTTATCGCAGAACTGTTTTGCAATGCTGTTTGATGGTTAGCAGCACCCCTCAATTCAACGTGGTATGGAATCTCCGCAATTTTGCAGCAATCTGCACTGCATGCGTGAATGTTCTTCCAGCCGCGAAGTAGTCCATCACACATTGGATACGAGACGCGTGTTGTTTCGTCTTCTGATTTTAGCCTCCATCTTGTGCATGCGCTGCTCGTGCTTTCTGGAGAAGTTGAAAGATCTATTTCCCCCTTCTCCCCGAGAAAGAGCCTGAACAGAGTCATACATGATTCACTTGGGCCGGTTGTTGGGGTTCTCGGTACTTCCAGGTGCACCTACTCCAATCGCACTGACGGTATTTTTACCGCCTGCTTAACCGGCCAGGGCCACTGCGACGGAGATGAAATACATGTAATCCCTCAGATTTTGAACGGAAAAGGCGGCATGCTCCAGGTGTGCCACGCACCACTGAGCATGCATTCTCGCCATGTATCATTCCCTTCACCCGGGCTCACTTCTCTCTTAGCCCCGCATTAGGTCTTTCCTCAATTCGTCGGTCCACTCGAAACGTTGTCCATTATCATTGTCATGGGGCTATCCATAGGTTTGGGCCCCTCTCACCTTGCCCCTTGTAACTACTTTGGTTTTGAATATAATTAAAGGAAATGAAAACTTCTCTGATAATTTTATTTTTACTCCTGACAGATCGTGATAACAACTCGTTAACATGGTAATCATACATGTACAGGATGAATAATGCATATCCTAACATCCCCCTCTTTTTGAAATATGACTATCTATAAATCAGAAACGAAAACGATTTGGGGGTCTGACACAACGACCAAATCTAGAAAACCTATCACTACTTTTATTCGGGTTTGAAGGCCGTCGTTTTTTGGAATTTCTTCCTGACGTTTCGCTGGCTCGAGTGGCTAGCTTCTTCAGAGGTTCATTCATCTTGGAATTCACTCCGATGACTGGAGATTGTTTCTTCGCAAGTTGTATTTATGCCGATTCAGGTAGTTTGCGGTGCTAATTATTCCATTCGGATTCGGGGAATTGTCATTAATATTGATTACCTTGTTTACTTCCTGTGGGTTCGGAGAATAATCATCATTAATATCTGAAGAACTACCTGCAGTTATTATTGATTTTCTTAAAATGGGATACCATATTCGGTTGAGGTTGACAGCTTCTTCTTTTCTGTTGAAATTATCCGTGTGTTTGTGGATTTCTATTGCCTCCCGTACCAGTCGGCTATGGTATCCCTGGTTGGGTGCAATCAGTTTTGCATTTTCAAACAGAATCCTGTGGTTTCCCTCACTAAGTGCGTGTTCCGCCACAGCCGACTTGTCAATTTGCCCTAGTCTGCAGTTTCTCTCATGTTCCTTTAGCCTAGTTCCCATGGATCTTTTGGTGGTACCGATGTATACCTTCCCACAGGTGCACGGTATGCGATAAACCCCTGCTGCAGACAGTGGATCTCTTTTGTCTTTAGCCGATCTGAGGTTCTGTTGAATCTTCTTTGTGGGTTTAAATACAGTTTTTATGTTGTATTTACTCAGGAGTTTTCCAATTCTGTCTGTGACCCTCGGGATGTATGGCAAATATGCATGTGCAACTATCTGAACGTCCTCCTTGTTTCGAACAGTGGAATTCTTCAGTTTCATGGCCCTGTTGATCTCGGGTACACTGTATCCATTCGACCTCAAGGTCACTTGAAGATGTTCCAGTTCTTCCTCCAGATGTTCTGGTTCGCATATTCTTCGAGCACGTTCCGTTAGAGTAGAAATGACTCCTCTCTTTTGGCTGGGATGGTGATTCGATAGCGCGTGCAGGTACCTATCCGTGTGTGTGGGTTTTCGGTACACTTTGTGGGTTAGTCTAGCCCCACATCGTTCGATCAGAACATCCAGGAATGCTATTCGTTGGTCTTGTTCAGTCTCCATGGTGAACTTAATATTGGGGTGTTGAGCGTTCAAGTGGTCGAGAAAGAGTTTTAGAGCGTCCCTATCATGTTTCCAGATGACGAATGTGTCATCCACGTAGCGTAGCCACAAGGTCGGCTTCAATTCGAAGGCGTCGATTGCTTGGTACATGGTAGGGACGCTCTAAAACTCTTTCTCGACCACTTGAACGCTCAACACCCCAATATTAAGTTCACCATGGAGACTGAACAAGACCAACGAATAGCATTCCTGGATGTTCTGATCGAACGATGTGGGGCTAGACTAACCCACAAAGTGTACCGAAAACCCACACACACGGATAGGTACCTGCACGCGCTATCGAATCACCATCCCAGCCAAAAGAGAGGAGTCATTTCTACTCTAACGGAACGTGCTCGAAGAATATGCGAACCAGAACATCTGGAGGAAGAACTGGAACATCTTCAAGTGACCTTGAGGTCGAATGGATACAGTGTACCCGAGATCAACAGGGCCATGAAACTGAAGAATTCCACTGTTCGAAACAAGGAGGACGTTCAGATAGTTGCACATGCATATTTGCCATACATCCCGAGGGTCACAGACAGAATTGGAAAACTCCTGAGTAAATACAACATAAAAACTGTATTTAAACCCACAAAGAAGATTCAACAGAACCTCAGATCGGCTAAAGACAAAAGAGATCCACTGTCTGCAGCAGGGGTTTATCGCATACCGTGCACCTGTGGGAAGGTATACATCGGTACCACCAAAAGATCCATGGGAACTAGGCTAAAGGAACATGAGAGAAACTGCAGACTAGGGCAAATTGACAAGTCGGCTGTGGCGGAACACGCACTTAGTGAGGGAAACCACAGGATTCTGTTTGAAAATGCAAAACTGATTGCACCCAACCAGGGATACCATAGCCGACTGGTACGGGAGGCAATAGAAATCCACAAACACACGGATAATTTCAACAGAAAAGAAGAAGCTGTCAACCTCAACCGAATATGGTATCCCATTTTAAGAAAATCAATAATAACTGCAGGTAGTTCTTCAGATATTAATGATGATTATTCTCCGAACCCACAGGAAGTAAACAAGGTAATCAATATTAATGACAATTCCCCGAATCCGAATGGAATAATTAGCACCGCAAACTACCTGAATCGGCATAAATACAACTTGCGAAGAAACAATCTCCAGTCATCGGAGTGAATTCCAAGATGAATGAACCTCTGAAGAAGCTAGCCACTCGAGCCAGCGAAACGTCAGGAAGAAATTCCAAAAAACGACGGCCTTCAAACCCGAATAAAAGTAGTGATACTGAAAACCTCGGCCGCGAAAGCCTCAACTATTTTGTCGGTAGAAAACCTAACTGGAGACTTTCTACTATATTAGTACAATATTTATCTAAACCTGTTTCTTCTGTCTCTATTTTATCACAGTCATTTTCATCGTATTCTTGATCATCATTATCTATTTTAATGTAATATTTTTCAGTCTTTTCATAAGGATCATTTTCTAAAGAACCTCTTTCACAGATTCTACTAGTTGAAGGTTCAGGTGAATGTTGGTTATTGTTTTTATCAAGATAATGATGTTTTATGAATTTTCTATTTCTAATAATTTTTGAACCATTATGAGTCTTCAGTAGATACGTTCTGAAATTTAGTTTTTTCAAAATGATAGCAGTAGTCCAGATACTTTTGGGCGACAACTGAACTAATACCTGCGAATTGATTTTCAATGGTGGTAAGTTTCGAACACCCTTCCTATTATAATTTAATTCTTGTTTGAGTTGATTTTGTGTTAAACTGTCAGAAATACTGTTTTCGTCAACCACTTGAGGTAAAAGGGTTTGTTTTGTACATGGTAAAATACATCTCAACTTTCTAGACATAAGTATTTGGGATGGAGAGAAATTTTCAACCACAGGCATATTGCGATAAAGTAAAAGTGCAAGATAAATGTCTTTCTGATCCTCGACGCACTTTTTGAGCAGATTTTTTGCAGTTTGAACATGTCTTTCTGCCATTCCATTAAATTGAGCAAAAGTGGGTGAACTCATGATATGGTTGAACTCCCACTCTTTTGAGAATTTTTTGAATATTTCTGAAGAGAATTGAGGACCACCATCTGAAATTACAGTTTGCGGTATGCCATGTCTTGCGAAAATTGCCTTCATGATTTTAATTATACAACTACTACTAGTATCGTGTGTTAATTTTTCCATTTCAATGAATTTAGAATAGTAATCAATAATCAACAAATATTTTTCCCTGTTGATCTCGAAAAGATCGCAACCCACCTTATTCCATGGTATAGATGGAATTCCATGAGACATTAGGGGTTCAGATACTTGCGACTTGGAATATTTCTGACAAATACCACAACTATTGATGAATTGTGTGATATCGTTCGTCATGGTAGGCCAGAAAATTGAATCAGTTGCTAATTTCAAACATTTTCGTGTTCCTAAATGATTATAATGAATTTTTCCTAACATTTCCCTTCTCATACTATGTGGAATCACAAGACATTGGCCTTCATATAGTAAATCATTTATAAGAACAAGTTCGTGTCTATATCTGAAATATGGTTTGATCTGATCATTAACTTTTTTGTTCGTCGTTGGCCATTGTAACTACTTTGGTTTTGAATATAATTAAAGGAAATGAAAACTTCTCTGATTATTTTATTTTAACTCCTGACAGATCGTGATAACAACTCGTTAACATGGTAATCATACATGTACAGGATGAATAATGCATATCCTAACACCCCTGAGCCCTATCCAAATGGG
This sequence comes from Zygogramma bicolorata, assembly GCA_032362365.1. Taxonomy (NCBI): domain Eukaryota; kingdom Metazoa; phylum Arthropoda; class Insecta; order Coleoptera; family Chrysomelidae; genus Zygogramma; species Zygogramma bicolorata. The sequence goes on along the minus strand of JAVJAQ010003303.1, from coordinate 259,667 downwards.
ATCGGTTGTGGGGCCTGTAAGGTGGTTAGCCTAGCAGAGGCCCCTCAACCGGCAAAAGAGAGGAGTGGCATTGCTCTCTCGGACGTGCAAGAGCAGTCGGCATGAATGAATGATTTGGCATTCTGACCTCAAGAAGAGACTATTCAGATATTGTTTAGCCTCCGCCGCTCTGTATATCAATATTATTATTATTATTATTTATCGTTTCAACAATTCTAGTCGGGTCCGTACTCCCCAATGCTCCGACCCAGTGGGCGAACGCGCTAGTATAATTAACCAATGACCAATCCTCGCACCGCGGGGTAAGAATCGATAATATTATTATCATTATTATTGTTGTTATTATTCTATGAAACATACCTGAAATAAATGTTCCTGCGAGGACATTCGACGGAATTTCTTCGTTGAAATGATTGCAACTGACCGTTCGAAATGTTTTGTGTTCGCAAGTCTATCAGACCTATGGCGGATCGAAACAGCTGTCTGGCATAGGATTTGTAAATCATTTCTAACATCGAAGTTCTGATAATCCATTGTAGTGAATTCGAAAGATCAAGAATTAACGCATATATACAGCTCTTCAAAGCAAAACGGGCTATTACCAAATGACCTCAAACTCAGTTCTCGATTTATTGCACGAAAAACATCCAAACAAATTCAACAGTTACTATGAACAACGATGCCATCGAGCTCATTGGTTCAGAACGCAAAAGCAATGAAGGTGTGTCAGGTCCTCGCTTTACGTATTGCAAGAGCCCCTCTACAAACAGGAAACTGGAATTGCGAAGTTTGTGAATGTTCTTATATTTAGCTCTCAACATCGATCATTTTCACGTAATCACGGTACAGTTGTTCCGACTTCTAATTGAAGAATTGAGAAATTGAGCAATACTATGGTCTCCCATTCTCAACTCATGACCAGGGGCCTTATGACTCATTTGCTTCACTTTACGAGAACATACAACAAGTTTGAATTTTTGACTATAGAATGTGAGAACAATATTTTAGTAAAGAGATGTGATTACCAATTCAATCCCTGAATCAGCAAGTAGTATTTTATCAGGAAAGCATCTTGGCGAAATTGTCAACCCTGTTGAATGCCACTCATATCTCCCATCTTTATCCTGCGCCAAAGCTGCTCTTATGCCGAAAAAGAAACATAGTTTACCACGATACATATTTTCCTCACTGAAAATACTTCCGATATGTCCTCAACACAAATTCAATATTTGGATAATGGACAATCATCGTACTTCAAAATATACCGATGGCCTTATTGAAATAGATCCCTTTCCTAGCGAGCAAAACAAAAAGAAGAAGAGATGAGAATTTTTTGCCCAACAGAGATCCTCTGGTCTGAAAGATTCGAAACTAACTAATAAGAGGTGGAACGGTTCAGCAACTACTTCGTTATCATCTTCTGTAGTTGGCGCGGACATAAAAATGTCGAAGAAATTTTCCAAGGCCCAAATGAATTACATATCCTATTGCAAGAAGTTCCCAAAACAGTTTCCTGTTGAAACACGTGTCGCGGTTTTGTAAATCTTGTTACAGTGAAAATATCACACAGTATTTCCAATATAGAATTTCATCAATTATTGACCAGCTCAATGTTATATCAAAATTCATCTTTTTCATGATGGCTGAAATTATTTTCGAGATTTCCGTAGATAGATATGGTGATTTTTTGAGAGTTAACAAAATGGATTTTTGAATTATTTTCATACATTGGGCATTAGGTGTGAATTCAAGAATGAAGTGTTTAGTTCTCCACGCAACAATTAATTACCCAATGAAATATCATTTGAGAGATGGAAAAATGGTTTTTTCAATTTTTTTTCTACATTCCAAGTAAATTGTTTGTGAAGCAGTTATTATTCAATACGACGTAAATTTCAAATATACATTATTCGAATATTCTATAACTACGACCCATCCGATACCCAAATATGATAGATGTCACATCATGAGAACCGCGTTCTACTTTCATTGATGGAATATCACATGCACATTCATTCTGAGCTGAATAAAATATGAATAATCATTTTCAAACGAGTTTTTCTTGAAAATGAATGAGTAGTAATCTATGTATTTATGTCAGAACGTATGTGCCTAATCCTATCCTGAGTAGATATGGTGAGACAACCCTTAATTGAGTTGGTTACTTCAACTATATATAATTTGATGTGTAATGAATAATTCGAAATAATTCAGGGGTTTAAAAATATGACTCGTGGAAAATGGTATCAGACGTGCCTTTTCTCCCAGTGTTTCTTCAATCTTGATAATAATGTCTGAAGCCATTGATTATATCGAGTTTTTCACAATTAATATATTTGTGTTCAGAGTGTTGGGCTTCTGGAAGCCCCACCAGAATATGTCATATAAAAACCTGTATAATTTATATACTGCAGTCTGTATTACTTCGTGGTTTTTGTTTCTGTTATCCCAAGCTATATATATTATTTCTCTCGACGATATCGCTGAATTAACAACAGTTGGATTCACCTTCGTAACGTTTGGAGTGATTCTCGTGAGAACACTTGTTTTATATAAAAAAAATGACATGATTAGATCTTGGTTCAAGAAACTCAACGAACCACTTCTGCAACCAAAAAGCAAGGAACATCAAAACATGGTCCAATACACTAAGAAGTTTCATAAGAAATTATTCTGGATTTGTCTGTATTTGGGTGTGCAAACGTACTTATTTTTCTCCTTATTGCCATTTCTCCGAAATGAAATTTCTATGCTGAGTTGTGGTTGGTTCCCAATCGACTGGCACATATCGCCTAATTATGAAATCATTTATGCGTTCCAAAACTGTGTTACTTTGTGGAATACCATTATATGCCTGAATCTGGATACATTTTCCGCATGTTTGCTTTCCCTAATCGGTTTACAATGCGACTACCTGACTATGACATTGAATGCCTTGGATACTTTCTCCGTTAAAAATGGATTATTGCAAAAAAATGATGAATCAATTATTCATTCAATCCGACAGGATCCTCCAACGTTTTCACGTATGATGGCATGTAATTTGAAAATATGCATCAAGCATTACCAAAAAGTTAGGGAGTAAGTAACAATATAAGCGAAGTGATAGCAAATGAAGTTTTAGTGACTTTGGAAATGAATCATTTTTGGTTTCGTTCTGCTCTTAGAAGTGAAATGAATGACCAACAATTTTGTATTCATTTCATTAATAGTAATTTTTTTTCAGGATCATATTACAGTTTTATTTTTTTGTGATATATTCTACACCAGAGGACATCCAGTTATTACGGTGATTGGCACACTCATCACAAGGGACCCGCCTCCTTATTTTTTAAATATTCATATTTATTGGGATAATAATATTTGATGGGGCGCTTTCGTGGGCTCTGGCACACTTATAATAGGGGACTATTATCAAAGTACCTAGTCTTTCACTTACATTTCATCGAAAAAAATGTGAAAACGGGTGATAACGAAACAACACGGTTCCTATCAATTTAGTATCACTATTTTTGTTCGGGTTTGAAGGCCGTCGTTTTTTGGAATATCTTCCTGACGTTTCGCTGGTAGAGAATGGGATTTGCCACAAAAAATGTCGGTATAAATTTTCTGTAGGGTAGATAGTTTAGCAGATAAAGCGCTAAAACCATTTCCACCCCATTTTTTAAGATGGCGGCCGCGGCACAAGAGCGACGACCCCACAAACATGAATTTAAACTAACCCTAATAAAAAAAAATTCCAACCTTACAATCAACTAGCGAGAGTCCGGGCCTGACGGCAATAGAGGTTAAACCACCATTGTGTTCAGTCCCGAATTATTTACTGAAAAACCGAATTACTCTGAGCTGAAAGTTATCAGCTGTGCATTATACTGCCAGACACCACTTTCTCAAAATATACCAGAGTCAGTGGATACGGAAAGTTCACCTTTATCTTGAATCAACTTCATCCTTCTTCATCGTCTTGAATTAATTCATCGATAGAGTATTATCGTTACTAGACGGCGTACGAGGCTAGTGCGATAAGTACCTAGCCTCATCGTCATATGGCGCCACTATCGCAGTAGGAATTTACTGCCATGCAATACTTTCTCGTAGACGGCTACAGTCCACATTTCAGCCTAATCGGACTCTTTGTTTTGTTTTGACAACGTGTGGAAGCGGGCGTGTTCACAAACCGCAGCTAAATCAAAGAACGCTTGGATGCAGTTTACGGTGACACTTTTCCTTCGATGGTGAATGTCAAAATTGGTTTAAAGAGTTTCAGTATCGGTTTTTGATGATCCCTGATCAGGAGCCCTGAAAACGGCTACCACGGACGACAACGTGACAAAAATTCACGAACTCGTATTGGCAGATCGCCAATTGAAGGTGCGCGATATAACTGAGACAGTGGGCTTCTCAAAAGACCGTGTGAATCCTATCTTGCATGGAATATTGGGCATTAGAAAGCTGTCTGTGCGATGGGTGCCGGGTTTGCCCACTCCGGACCACAGAGCAGTGTTTGAAGCAGTTTAAGCGCAATCCGAAGGAGTTTTTGCGTCGTTTCGTGACCGTCGACGAAACATGAATCCACTGGTATACACCAGAGACCGAGGAACAATCGAAACAGTGGACTTTACCTGGCTAACGTGCTCCGAAGAAGGCGAAGACTGTCCGATCGGCCGGAAAAGTGATGGCTACCTTTTTCTGGGATTCACAAGGTGTGATCTACATTTACTGCTTGGAGAAGGGCAAAACATTCACAGGGCTCTACTATGCCGAATTATTGGGCCGATTCAATCCCGAAATGAAGAAAAAATGGCCCTATTTAGTGAAGAAAAAAGTGCTCTTCCAACATGACAATTCATCGGCTCACACTTCAGCCGTGGCCATGGCTAAATTGTTTGAATTAGGCTACGAACTACTACCCCATCCACGACCGTATTCTTCAGATTTGGCCCCGTGTGACTTCTTTTCGTTTCTGAACTTGAAAAAGTCACTAGCTGGACAGAAATTTGAGTCGAATGAGGAGGTTATCGCCGCAACGGAGGGCTATTTCGCAGACCTTCAGAAAGCGTATATTTCGGAAGGGTTAAAAATGTTGGAATATCGCTGGGTCAATTGTATCGAGCTGAAAAATAAATCGCCACTTTCCCAAAATTTTAGTTTTTCTTCTGTAGGCTAAGTACTTATCGGACCACCCTCGTATGTGGAAACAATCTCTTCTACACAAATAGCTATTCATCGAACCCATTTTTAACTATTTAATAACTTCACCAGAAAACTGACTCTACCAGCCAAATTTCAATCAGTCGTATTCATCAGCACGATGGCAACCAATACCTACAAAGTTCCCCACCAAGGATCAGGCTATTATCTCCTGGAACGCCTTGTGCATCCAAGAAATATGATTTTTTCATCCAGAATCTCTAATAATAGAATTTGCGTCTATTTGCCCAGCAAGAATATTGCATACAAATTTCTCAACGAGCAGATATGTAAGTTAACGGAGGAATTATTTAAGCTCGAAAGTTAGTCACTCCCTCAGACCTATTAGGAATTTCCAATATAAGCCCTTCTATATCATATAATATTCTAATCATAAAACTCTCGACAATAGGACTAGTATGGGCTTGTGACTTTTCTCAGAATAGGAGCAATGGATCCGGAATATAATCATATTTTCAGTTTCGGAAGTCAGATCTACATTACTCTACAAATTAATCTTGAGGTTCCCGAGTGAATCGAAATATACCATGATGAAGTATCATATCGTGACTTTCTATCCCGTGATAATAAAAGCTGTTGCAGATGTGAATTGAGAGGACACATCGCCTCCAAATGCCCTACAATCATTCCCAATGCCTCCCAAACTGACCATGTTATTCTAAACCCATCAGAACGTGAACCCTCGAATAACTGTTGTCTCCAAAAACCAAGCTGATGTTTTTGATGTTGAATATACTGATCAGGTGGACAACGTAACATGTCAGAAATTTTGATACCGACATCAGAAGGAAAGGAATTTATTGCACCGTAAAGTGTGTAGTAATAGTAGATTATACCACAAGTCAATATTATTCTCGAGGAATTTTCACGAACCGAGAGGGTAATTGTCATTATTGCGAGTAGTATACTCTACTTTATCCACAACTAATTCAATGATTCTTCAGTTTCATTCATCTCAATACAAATACACAAACACTACCTACGCGTTTGGCACTGAGACTTTGGAGTTTGGGTATATCGTTTCCATGGAAATGTTCAATTCGAGAAATTTTGTGATAGGACTACAATAGGGAAATAAAGACTATTACTATTAATCTTCCGCCATTATTCCCTGAGGAAATAATATATGGCATTATACTGCAGAAATATGATACTTACATTATGCATTAGTCGTAAATAAATACATGAAAATCAGAAATGAAGGGGAGAACCTCCAAATTGCTCCAAATTGATTTCGAATCCATACAACCTATTAAGATTTAGATGAACACCCAACGAAAAACATTCCCCTCTGATTTGAAACAACTGAAGGACCTTTTGGAAAATTCACATGGATCGAAATATGTTTTGAGAATTTCCAAAGATTACACAATTGACACTGAAGCGTTGATCAATATGTTACTGAAAATCTACCAATACATTGAGGATAGAAATCTGAAAGGCAGGTGTACGAAAATGAGAAAGAGCATACAGAAACAAACATATTCTGAAGTGAGAAGTTCGAGCCACAAGGTGACTCATCGGATCAGCTCTACTATTAACTTCTTGGCTAACAATCATTTTCAACACGATCCCACAATGGAACTTGAATAGATATTTCACCCATTTGAGTATGCTTCAAATATTAATTGCTGAACATTCTCCAGAGATAATATGCCTACAAGAAACTTACTTTATCAACAAAAGGACATTTCACAATCGTAACAGCAATGGAAGATCTAGCGGTGGAACAGTTATTTATGTCAAACGCCATATGACAACCACAAACAATTCTGGCACCGGAAAAACTTTCAATACGTAATATCTTATTCCATCCATCATAGATTCAGAAGAGCGAGAACTGAATAAGCCTTTGGGACAAATACCCTTTCTGCGCCTACTATTAGGTAACCTCAACATCATATGAGGCTCAAATTACACTAATCTTAAGAGCGTGCAATAGAAGATATATTCCATAATTCAAATCTAACAGTCTTAAATGAGTTCTGGAATCAGATTCGACTCCGCCACCGGAAATTCTTGTTCTTGATCTAACTCTGTGTGATCCAGTGCTTCTCTCACACATGCAATGAAGAGTTGAGGATGATCTATAGGTACGGAAGTATTGATTGCCCAATTTTGCTTAGGAACACCACACATAAAACAAACAACTCTCCGTCATTGACAAACTATCCCAGGAATGGAGATTGAATACGCCAACTGGAACATGTACAAAAGTATCATCGAAAAAAATATGGGCAGAGTCGAACTAATCTAAACCCGGCAAAAGAAAGAATTGGGAGAACAAAACATATCAAGAAGCATATACCGATTCCTTGGTGAGATAAAGACCATAAAAGCGCCTAAGTCATCATTTAGGAAATTTGAAAGGTTCAAAGCGAAAGAATATGAAATTGAATTCAAGAAATGCAGAGCAAGGACGAGACTGATTACCAAAGAATTCAAAACAGAGTATTGTGAAAAATATGTCCCAAGTGTGAACGGAAATTGAATTCAAGTGCTCGCCCACTAATAAACATTTCTCATTCTTGAAGAATCTACCCTCGATTGCAGAATCTTCTTTAACAGATTTTTGATATAATTATGGAGTGAAGAGAAATTTCTTCAGGCATCCTGAAACCTAAAAAATCAGCACTTCAAGCCAAATCCCCTCAGACCAATCTCAACGTGAGCAATGAGTTACTGGAAAACAATGTGAATAAACGACTAACATAGACACTTGAGAGCCTAAAGCAAATCATACCGAAACAGGCAGGATTCAGAACACATGGATCCACACAAAAATTACATAATTGATCTGAAAAGCTTCTCTACACTTTTTTTGATACCTTTGAACGATATTCTGGAGTACTTTACGCTAAGGGAAATAATACCAATAATCTAGCAACTCTTCTGCAGATTCCTTAGGAATATGGCTGAAATTTTCGGCAAACAACATCATCAAGAACTTCAGGAAAATTATCGGCTGATACAATGAGAGATTTATAAGGATGCTTCAAAAAATAATCCTGGATTGGTGCCTGAATGGGGACCCAATCTCTCAGATTCATCCACAATGATGAGAGGCAGAGGTCTTCGAAATATTGTAAGCGCAGATTCAAAAGTATCGAATAAATTTATTATAATCTTAGATTTGCTCAGCTCTTTGAAAGTCCTGCAGAAGATCGATGTTGATCACCCAGTTGGCAAATTCATCAAGCGAGAACATTATCACCTGCAACTCCTGAACAAAAATGTCGTCAAAACTGAAGGAGGTGAAACCAAATGCCGGCCCATGAAAATACTGGAATTTGAGCAGGGAAGACCAGGTTAGATTCACACGACTGAGCTTGGGACATATCAGTCTAATCCACGAATACGTACATGAAGCATCCTCCTGCAGTTTTTCATGTACCTAGTACAGAGAAACACTCTCAACGTTACTGAAGCAATCAAAAAAATGCTACGTAATGATTATGCCAAGAAAATCTTGAACAATATTAGTGCTTTGTAATTGGATCATGATTATACGTATCTATTCTGCCGCTCATAACCAAAAGGTTTATGAGGTTTTCTATTGTTGATTGAAAAATAATTGGCACAGTGCCTTATTTATAAAACATCTATGGTGTTGAGCTCGGATATACACCAAAAATACACAAGCCATAATATCTAGGATGTGAAAATATAATCTATGCCTCAACATTTTTTACGTGGTTTATTTTCGAGAAGTCTATCTTGCCTTACTGTTCCATAATGTTACTACTCAGCTATACTTACCCGCTTGGGTTGCTTTCGAATTTTTATGGCGTTTATCGACATACCTTTGCGATGCTTACTTGTTTGGGCATAACCGAGGTGTGAAATAACATCCACAGCAAGGATGGATATACTCCTGGGATCTTTTTTACTCTGGTAAATCATTTGAGCTACCTTAGGTCGGTGAGAAAATTGATCATGGGTTAGTGGATGATCATGACACCCCCATTCAACTGTTCAGACATAATTTCAACCAGAGTTCACTGTACCATAATGATTGTGATTAATCGACTACATATTTCACAAATACGATGCGGATCGAATGTACCTAATACCGTTTCATTCTTTCTTCTAGATTAGCAAAGGAAATCGAAGAAGTTCATACAATAAGTGTTTTTATTCTTTTTTGTGGAGGAGGTCTTATTATATGTTCCGGATTATTCCAGATGACTGTGGTGAGTGTATTTTAGATACTATAAATAAATTTGGGTGGATATTAATTAAGAAGGTTATAGCCTCATATCAGCTGAAATATTGAATGGCAAGATTTTGTGAAATAGGAACAATTAGTCCAAACTCGAGCACATCTGGAATATCGTAACAAAAAGTCTACGAAATGACTTCACCTTTCAATTTCACAATTCGATTGACAACCTTTGACTTTTCTCCCAAGATCAGATCGGAAAAGTTCAAGCACCGGTTTTCCAGTGCCAGATAAAAGTAACAATCTGTTTCCAACCTTATCTCTGCCAATTATTACTTACACTTTCTTATATCCTCCATCAATCTGACGGGTAACTCATGTATCCTTGTTTTCAAAAACTGACCCTAAATGTTTTTCTGGATCTATTAAAGTTGGTCGAAATTGCTTATTCAATAACTGAAATGGGTGGATAGATCCTTGAAAAGCGGAACACACTATATATAGATATTTGATGATTGTTTAGTATTTTTGGGTGAATGATATTTTTTTCTAGGTCGAAATTGGGACCCTGGAATTTTTCATGTTCATTTCATTTCTAATGTGTATGCTGGCAGACCAGTTCATGCATTGCTGGTTTGGAAACGAAATTATATATAAGGTAATCTTATAATAGCCCATGAGAAACAATTTTTCAGTGATTCTTTTTGTCTTCAGAGCAATAAGATATCTGATGCTGCTTTCAACACTCCTTGGGTGGAATGTGATTTGAGATACAAAAAAATTCTCCTAAACTTTATGATACAAGCAAAGTATCCAATTGGGATCAGAGTTGGAGGGTTAATTTCGATGTCAATTGCTACTTTCAAATCGGTAAGTTTTTAGAAAAATTAGGTGAGAATGGAATCTGTGGCTAAGCATAATGAATGTGTTCTAAATCACATTCCATTCAGTAGAGGACATCCGATTCATCAAAATCATATTACTGGCCCGTAGGGGCATATGCATGAAAGATACTTCTGATGGATGGTCATCATCAATATTCTTTCACGGTCATGAGAATCACTTTTCAAATTCCTCCGACTCGGTAGCTGAATCCGCCGTTGGTTTTGTTTTATAATTTGAAGGTCTATGGCTCCATCCTTGTGTTAGAGGGATTTTCCTACTCATAGATTAAGACGTCCAGTTCATATCCCTCGAAGATTCACCTTAGGTATATCGGAAGTCAACAAAGTTGAATTCTTATTTGTGTTCCATGTCATTTTCCAGTAGGTCGCTGAAAGATCCAAAAAGTGTTCAATTAATGCTTCCCCAATTTTTTGTTTGAACGTTTGCTCATTCTGGTAAGAAGTACGTCCGAAATATGTCAGTGTATAATGAATAGTTGATATTCATCGGAAGTGTTGGCGACATGTCATTCATGACACTATTACTCAACAATAAAATCATCTTATAACAACTTGTTCAAGCCAGCCTCAACTTGCCTACACATTAGGTTAATGGACTAACAGCTCTCAAAAAACAATTACTTCCTTGGCTATCACAACGAAGTATTAAAATAATTATTTGTATAACGATTACAAAAATTGGATATCACTTCAAACAGATTCTTATCTTTCATTCATTTGTTTCGCAGGTTGTTCAGTCTGCATATTCCTACTTCGCCCTCCTGAAGAAAGTTCAAGACAACTAAATCGGAAATACCTACTCACCACCCTAATGGAAGAATAATAGCACAATTTTATCGCAACTTGAAACTTTTCCTAGAGATGAATTACCCTAACACCCAACTGATATTTTTGCACTCAACGCGCGTTTCACTAACAAGGATCATCTTCAGGAGAAGATAATTGATACTGTATCGATTTTCTTCTATCCCAACCTAACCTAATCTTGTAAGCGAAAGGCGCGTCGAATGCAAAAATATCAGTTTGGTGTTAGGGTACTTGATCTCAGGAAAAGTTTCAACTATCGGATTTTCCAATCTCAGTGTTTATTTTTATCGCAGACTGGTATCAGAATGCTCAATATTTTTCATGCAAATGACGGAACGAGAAAATGTTCATTTGAAATAAAGGCATTGTTGATTTGAAAATGATAAGTGGCTACTATTAAAGTATATGATGAATCTGAAATAATCCAAAATTCCTTTATGAATAAATTTTTTCATTTGCACGTTAGCACATATTATCACAATAGTCATCATATTTTCGACATATGGGATCACCATTCCGTAAAAATGTGTTTAAGATGTGATGAAATTATGCATGGTGTGCATCTAACGGCACTAACAGAAAATCTCAAAAAGACCAAGTGCTCGTCCCTAGGGACGTCCTGATCGTTGAAAAGATGAATCTGATTTGAAACTGCTAGTTTTCAGCCTAGTTTAAAATTCTTCATTGGAGCACACTTAATGATATTCAAGCCATGATTTCATTTGGTTCTTGTTGAATTTAATATTTATTATAATGTTTATCACAATTGGTATTCAACGTGCTTCTACTGAGAGAAATCAATATCCCACGGTGTCGTAAGTTCGTATCTCATTGATCCTAGCTTTTGAATTTGATGAGTAGATACCTTTTGTAATATAAGGTTACCTGGTGCGTTTTCATTTCATTCACTTGAGAGTTCTTCGAAACCGAGTTGGAAGAGGTCTATCAAGCTCCCGTTTATTTCCTAAATTCTCACATTTCTAACTTATCCCACTTGTTAGTAAAGATATTATCAAAGAGGTACATTTTTTACATACATCTACCTACTATTATTCTCACTACAGCAGAAAAGTTAGTTTTTCCTGTGATCTCTTTATGAACTTATAATATGTGCTGAATAAGCAACTGGAGCTTTGTACTTCTTAACGCTTTATGCAACCTAAACTACGTAAACTAGAACTAAAACTAGGATTTTGACTTTTCGATGTTTTATATGTATAGTTATATATATATATATATATATATATATATATATATATAAATATATATATATATATATATATAATAGTTCACCAGATTCGTGAGATACGGTTATCGCTTTACCACTGACTGTTTTACTTATTACACATGACAGTTCACTTATAATGAAGATAATAAAGCATAAACAAATATGATTTGAATTTAATTTTCGTTGTGGATCCTGCAGTGATTTCCATTATTTAACTCAGACATAATTTTGTGTGAGAAGATCCTATAATATAATCAGATAGTGAAATAAGTTTATAGTTTTTGGTGGAAACTACTAAGTAAATGAAGATAATCCTGTCGTCCTCATAGTAGAAATATGCCTGGTTCATAAACCAAACTTTTACTTCATTCTTTACTTTTACTTCGAGAAAGCTGCCGCAATCAAGCGTTCATACACAACTCTTTTACTCTAACGTTTTGTGTGAGAACTGTTTTGAAGTAAAATATCAGGTAGAACTAAAAATTTGCTCTCTGAACCAGGCAGTAACCCTTCGTTCTTTGCAAGGCGTCCTCATTTTCCTATGGCTATCGTTCGTTACTATAAATGGTGTTTGAATGTTATTTAAGGAGGTAGATGAGAATTGATATCCATTTTTCGGGTTTTCCTCCCCTGAAAATGTACAAGCTTTAAATTCTTATGATATCTGTTCATAGGGCAAATTGGTATATTTTCCCGATATTTCGAACTGAATCTTCTCACTTCAAATTCCCTTTTTAGAAAAGGCATCTAACATTGATCTATATTCAATGAGCAAGTAGCAATCCCCGCATTTTCGTGTAATAAAGAACAAGTAGCCTCTCTGTGTTTTCTTTCTATCCCATTCTGTTCGGTTATGAGTAAATGAATATTATTCCGTTCCACCATGTGTGTACCATTCGTTGATAATATGTGTTCAGCAAATTTCGACTCATCCAATTCTCGAGTTGTTGTTATGTTCAGCTACTCTTATTCTTAATGGTCTTGATGTTTCGGAAGTATGAAGACTACCACATACACATAAGATACTATAAACACAATTCTACGAATTCTGTTTTGTGTTCAAAGGTTTGTCTCGACTCAACATGGAACTGATAGTGTTCTCTGTTTTGAACATTGTTCTTATATTGAATCTATTACCTATACGCTGGATTTGTCCTGATAAACCATGGATATGAAGAATGATCATTTTCATCAGAGGAATTTGTTAAATATTGGTAATCACTCTGTTCGGGCCTCTGCCAAATTTTTGAATGATTTTATCAAAAAATTAGTTAAGATGATCATTTTCTCGGAGTACATTTTATATGGTATATAATATATTTCTCTGTCTACCTTTTTCACACTGATTTGGCGGTTTGAATTGAAATGTAACGATTTGTGTGAAAACGTCAAGAAAAAAAAGTGGTTATTTATCTCAATTTCCTTGGTTGTATTCACTATGGGTTATTTTTGTTTGATATGCTGGACAAATTTATTCAATTCGTGTTCACCGTGTTGTCAAATTAAGAATATATCAACGAATCCCCACCAGCTTCTATGTGCTTATGATAAATAACAATACAATTTTGTTCAAAGTTTTCAATGAAAATATCAGGTACTGAGAATAGTTAGAGTGGACACCCCATTGACATTCCAAATGTTTGTGAATATCAATCATACCCTACTTGAAAGTATATCGTTTAAAACAAACATTCAGCATTTTCACAATTTCATTTACGCTGAAATTGGTTTAGTTTGTAAGACTAACATCGTTCATCATATTTGTTCTACAATGTCTAAGGTTTTGTCGATATGTGAATTTGAAAATATATTCACTACATCAAAACTGACTAGAACATCATCTTTGTTGATCATTACATTGTTCAACTTTTCAAGAAAATGAGGAGTATTCCTGTGTCCAGCATATGGGTTAACGATTCGTTGTCGATATTTGGTAATAGTTTGACAAGGTGATCCAATAGACTTTACTATGGATCGTGGAGGCATGTTTGTTTTGTTAATTTGGTATATTTCAAAATATCATCTACACCAGTTGATATTTTTGTGTTACATTCATCATTTCTCATGATCGCAGTTGCATAGCCCCTATCAGCAGGCAATATTTTGTTCACTTGGTGGAAAATTTGAGCAAAGTCAATATGGCTTTTTGATGATATTTTATATCTTATTCTGTATTCATTTTGAGAATCATTTTTCAACTGTTGAGTAGTTTTTCCAATAGATGGAAATATGTCTGAGATGGGTACAGTTAGAGCTAGAGGAGATAATTTTCGAAGAATTTTTGAATTAATTTCAATTTTGTTTGCGTAATTCGTTCATTTGGAATTGTTTATAGGGCAGGGAGTTTCTAAGTATTCGAATTAAGCAGAAAAAAAGTTTGATTCAATATTTTCTTTGATTACTGTCATCTATTATTTTTTGCAAATAACGCCCTATTTCATTCGATTATGTTTTTGGATTCCTAATGAATTTTTGCCGCAAATATCAGTCTCACTTCTCACCTGAAATAAGAAGTGTTGTTTTTTCAGGATTTGTCATCTGAACCATAATACATGTATACTCCTAACCGCGATTATCATTCACGCTATGTCGTTTTTCAGCAGACTGGCGGGCATACTTTCCAGGTTTTTAAATTGCCCTAGGGCCGGACCCGTATGAAATCAAAAATTTACCTCTGGAAATGAGTGGTACAAGGAATTCGTAATATGAATTGTTGAATTCCAGTATGATGTAGCATTCAATGTGTTTTCGAGTATATATATAGTGCTTTTCTTCAATGTCTCCTTTTTATTCTTTGAACGGGTTAACTGAAAAAATTGAAACTTGGGATGATTTAATTGATGCATGAATACTATATTTGGAGTAAAATTGCCAGCTGAAAATTTCAAAATGGCGACTGGAAAGTGGGACTTGTGATTCATCATTTTGAAGCTTCCGAAGAATACTTTCCAACCCTAGATTATAAAGTAACCTACTACAAAATAGCGGAATATATATATCAATATCATTCTCTGCCATATATTAAATATTGAAGCAGGTCCAGTTTGTACACCTTTTGCTTCAGAAAGCCCCATTAAAAAGTATGAAGATGTCAAATCTGGCAAGCAGGCTGGCCGTTCCGTACGCGCCCAATCGCCATCTTGAAATTTTCATCAATCAATTTTACTCCAAAATTTAGTATTAAGGCATCAAGGAGGAAAGGACATTAAAGAAGATCATTGTATATCCACTAGGTCATATAATAAAACACTGGTCGGGACACATTGTGAGGTATTTCAGACAATTAGGCGAAAAGTTGCATTTTTCCAGCAAGAAGTGTTTTGTAAAATGGGTACTGGTACCTGTGAAAATCGTCAAACAGTATACTTACAGAACGCAGCACGTCAACACTGAGTACAAGAATTTTGTTATGACTACAATTGTCAATAAATGTTTACACTCAATGGAAGATAAATCAGTTAGACCTCAGTTCTATAGAACAGATGCAGCTAGCAGTTGCTCGACGTGCGTACAGATGTTGAGCCGTCGCCAGGTGTTCCACTACATGGATCGCGAGTGGATGCTGACTCTTCAACATACTCAATACTATATATCATATTTAAATATGTGCTTTGAAAAACTCTTGCAGTTTTAAATCACCAGCTTTCAGAATATTCCTACCACACAGACCAGTAGACCGCTAGTCTCCCACAGCCTGCTCGATCGCATCAAGAGTTCTGGTGAAGTTCGCGTCTCCAGGTCTGACGAGACCTAGTTAGGAACCCAGCGGCAGGCGACGACGCCGGGTCTGTGGACTAGCATTCCACTCGGAATCATATTGAAATTGTTTTATTTTTCGGGTCGCAGCGGTTCGACCCGCTCTCCGAAATAAACCACCCAGGTGTGCCATGACTGGAGTTTGTTTTTCCTGTGTTTGTTAATGACGCCGTGATGAGTGTGTTGGGCGCTGGCCTTTGTTCTTCATTCAGATGATAAGTGATCCACAGGGCCGGACTTCGAATAAATGCTTTTTAAAAACGTTTTTCATGAGGAGGGGGTTGGGTTATTGGGTAGGAAGGCGTGCGTATTCTATCTCTGAAATGAGAAATGTTCGAAAAGGGGCGGAGAAACGAATACAGTGTAAAGCATAAACATTCTTAGTTCGTAAACTCCACCCTAACCATTTAGTCTAAGAGCTAGCAACGTTTTCGAGAGAGAATTTCAGGTAGGCCAGTTTTCAGATATGTTATCTCTCTCACTCTCCCGGACGTCATACGGGCGATCTGGCAGGCGGTAGTGGTTGCGTTCATCAGTGCGCATCGTACCTGTGCAGGTGAAAAATCAATTTTTCAAATAATTTCAAGAAGCTTTTCTGTTTTTTTATTTTTGTTGACTTTTTTGCAACATGAATTTATTATTGCCAGGCATTTTCATAGTTGTTTAAACTATGCCAAGCGCTGATTTTGAATTAAAAAAAAAATTTTTTTCAAAATACTTTAGTATGGTTGTAATTTTCACAGGAAGTTCTTTAAGTATCTGAAAATCTAAAATTAATTTGCCAAGCAACTATTCGACTGTTGAAGCATCAGTCAGACCGATCTAAGGAATTATTGGACATGTTAGAATAGGAGAGACAATCACGTGTCAGTTGCGCAAGCGAGATAGTCGACAGTAGCTGTTTCTAGTCAAGATGGCGTCAGTTTAGTCACATTGGTGTATTTGTTGCTCTTATTTTCATTGTTTTCAATGAAATTAATTTAATGGCCAGTGAAAAATTGAAATGTGTTTTTTGTGATGACAAAAATGAAAAAATAATAACTTTTGTACAAGATACATTGAAAAATGATAAATGATAAATCTCAATTAGTTAAATTGGTTGAGAAGAAAATCGGTGATAACGCCGATAAGCCACCTTCGTGTTTTAATGTAGCTATCTTAGATATGGCTTTTCCATGTTACACCTAATGAAAGAAGTACCTGTAACCTTCGATGCTTTATCAAAAAAATTTCTGAGTATGATACTAAGATTCAAGTCCAATTGTGGCGACATTGTCTTCGATCAATATTTTACACCGTCAATCAAAGATTTTGAGCGTTCGCGTCGGGATGAATTAATCAGACAAGTTACAATTGGGCCCAATCAAATTCGTCCACATAATTTTGTCGCCGAACTGCAAAATACACATTTTGAAGAAGCCCTTGTTCATTTTTTCATTGACCATTGGGCTGATGATGAAATGGCTCCTATCATTGGAAATAAAATAATTTATGTGAACTTCAACAAGTGCTATTCATACCGAGTCGAAAGTAATAAAGTTATTAAAAGTGTTGAAGAAACTTTGTCTTGTGATGAACATGAGGAAGCCGATTTTCGAATAATATATCACATTTGCCAAATAAATGTCGATTCCGAAGTTCTGATACAGATATTTTAATAATACTTATTGGTAATATGGATCATTCGAATGCATCACTAAAACTCTGGAATAATTTGGGAGTGGGAAATCATGAGCGATTTATAAACGGTAATCAAGTATATGAAATTCTAGGCAGTTCTGTATCGAAAGCTCTACCGTGCTTTCATGCACTCACAGGATGTGACTACGCCGGATTTTTTGCAGAAAGGTAAACTTCGACCTTTTGAACTGTTAGAGCATTCTGAACAGTATCAGTTAGATTGTCAAAATATTGTAACAGATGATGACGAATTGCTCGATGAGACATTTAAGATCTTAGAAAGGTTAATTTGCCATATTTACGGAGTTCGTGATTCTTCGAACGTTAATGAAGCTCGGTTCCATCTGTTTTCGAACACTTACCGGTCTAAAGAATTGGATGAAATGCCAGCAGTGTTGAATATGATGATGATGATTATCAAGATGTCTCCTTTTTTTGTGACACTATTATAGATTAAATATTTAACCTAATTTTTTTATATAACCATGAACATTTTTTTCTATTTTGATACTCAAGATTGACCATTATATTAATTTAGTATAACAATAAATTATTATTTTGGTACCGTATTGATTCACTTACTAATTCAATAATTTTTAATCCTTTCACTGTAAGGTATCAACAATTATTTCTAGACTAAGCAAAATAATACCACATCACTTTTCACTGTTAGATCGGTCTGACTGATGCTTCAACAGTCGAATAGTTGCTTGGCTAATTAACTTTAGATTTTTAGATACTTGAAAAACATCCTGTATAAATTACAACCATACTAAAGTATTTTGAAAAAAAAAATTTTCAATTCAATATCAGCGCTTGGCATAGTTCAAACAACTATGAAAATGCCTGGCAATAACAAATTCATGTTGCAAAAAAGTCAACAAAAATAATAAAAAAACAAAAAAGCTTCTTAAAATTATTTGAAAAATTTATTTTTCACCTGCACAGGTACGATGCGCACTGATGAACGCAACCACTACCGCCTGCCAGATCGCCCGTATGACATCCGGGAGAGTGAGAGAGATAGCATATCTGAAATCTGGCCTACCTAAAATTCTTGTTTTCCCGACGTTGCTAGCTCTCATACTAATTCGGTGGAAGAGAATCGACATTTCTCTTGAATAATTTGGAAATAATGCCGGCGTGCCAGTACACGACAGAAAAACCTTTCGGACCACTACAGAGGCAGACGTTCCCGACTCATTGCATCTTTTAAGGCAATACAATTTTTGTACAGTAACTTCCCAAGTCGCAGGAAGTATAACCGCTGGTTAAGGAACCAGTGCGTCCTCCTGTTGAATTGAAAGTACGAAAAAAAATCTGAGTTATCGAACCAACATAATTATATGGAAGAGCTAGATAATAATTGTTGTTTTTTTTTTCATGAAGGCTTCAACAGCCAGAATTCGGAAGGAGTTCTACGGTTCCTTTTGGGTAGCTTCCGATTGACTAGTATCCCATCGAAAACTTGCAACGAAGAACAATTACACTGACGCAAAATTTGAAACGGTAGTACTCGATGCGGGTTTTGCTATAGAAGTTAGCATTTTCAGGAGGATATATTGATAAGGACCTTCGAATAGAGGGCTATCAATCTCCTAAGGGCCAATCTAGGATTACTGCTCGAGGAGAATTATTTGCAAGTGCTGTCACTAATTCTGTGATCTTCATGCTTGACAATGCCGTTATCAAATTACGTTATTATGGAGTATCATCGGCTGATTCAACCAGTTACCGAATACGAGGGTGATCCATTCTTTTTCTTTCGGCAAGAAGGTGGGGCACACTCCTGCCAGAATGGAATGGAAAATGATTTTTCAACATGCCTGAATTCATATTACGTTTACGAGTTCATACAAACGAACTTTGCTTAAGAACGGGTTTACAGTAATCGAAGACCGAAGAGAGAAATTGTTGGCTTCAAGTAGAAACTGTATAAATTATCACAATGCATGGGATAGAACTTCACATCATCTATTCGCTAAGGTGCCTGGCGGCACCCACTCGAATACTTCCAATAGACACATCGAACAACTGATGGCTTCATTTTTGAAAATGGCAACTCCTTCATTAACACAATTTCGACAAGACGATCAAGTAAAGCAGGAGGCGGCAGAAGCATTTTTTGACCAAAAGGTGAACACTGACAAAGCATTCGCTTTTTATTTTATGGAAAGTGAGTTCTGTGCCTGAGGTGAATGGCTTTCCAAAAAATTTGAATGCCGTTATAAGTGGAATAACAGATGAAAGAAAAAAAAAAGAAAAAATTTGTGGAATTTTGTTTCACAAAAGTAGTTGAAAAAAAAGGGGATTTGTGAATGAAATAACATTCCATTTAAAATGAATTGAATTCACAATTCCTTCCAACCCTGCTAAGCAATGAATAATCGGTGATCCCTCGAGTGTCACGGTAGGACACAAAGTAGCCTAGATGCAAGTCAGGCTTTTCTCACAACACAGGGAGCAGTTAACTAAATCGTGTGTGTTTGGGAAAGAATTGTTTGAAGAAGCAGAGCCAAGTAAGTGGTGAAAGGTATCTAGCCCTTGGGACTATGGTATCAATATCAGCTGAAAATGCCAATGAGAGTGGTAAAGATGAAGTGGGGTTTCATTGTTTCACAGGCTTCAGGAAAGTGAGAGGAGAGCGGCCGATATAAGGAGATTCAGGCAATTGTTTTTTTCTTAGAAAAAGCAGATAAAAATCGCTAGGAGAACGCGATAGATATAGGAACATTGAGTTATATAAACGAATCTAATATTTACCAGAATTACAATAAGAGTTATTAGGATGATATTGAATGGGAGATTATATTGTTTTTCAGACTTCAGAGCTGCATGAAATTTATGGGGAAGTTTTCAAAGCTTCGAAAAAGCACAGAAGAACCATAAGGAGAACTAAGGTAATCTTGCTAGGGGCAAGAGCAGTCGATTTTGCCTTTGGAGATATGGTGCATATCTTGAAACTGCTGATTATAAGCTGTTTTTGTGGGGTTATAGAGAGAGTTAATGAATTGTTGCAAAGTCATGCGAGTTTTGTTGGCGAGATTCTGTATGAGTTATTTTAGTTGTGAGTGATTCATTTTTATCAAGGACGAGTTCGGAAAATATTCATATCATTACAAATATTTGAATTACTAAGGCAATTATTCATTTCAGTATCGGAATCTCTCAACAAAACAGCTGTCTAGAATTTCAAAAGAAAAAAAAATCTAGAACCTAAAAACTCAAAGCCAACTTGAACACTATCATTGAAAACATTAAAAATACTGTGTATTCAGACGTCGAATTGGATATTACTGGCTCGAAATATTGAAAAAGGTCTTGCATTATCTTTTTCAGGCTCTGCATCCATCTTCCAAACACTTTGTATGAGAATCTTACATAAAAACTCAATTCGAACACATCAAGCAGCTCAGGAAGCTTCGAGCAGTTGAGCAGTCACTCATTTGTTTCAGTTCTACATTTTCAAAGGCATAATTCGGGTTGTTGGCTACTCAACGTTCAGTTATTATCAGGAGACAAAACAACAAAGATTTAAAATACACAAATCCTCATCTAAACAAATTTTGTGATACGCTATCGTTTTCACAATTTGATAAACGGAATGATGAAATAATAATAATAATAGTTTATTGGGTCTTTTGATTATGTCTAGCATAATATAGAACAAGTCAAAATAGTACAGTTATAAAAATGGTTATGACATGAATAATTACAAAACATAATGCACAAATTGTGGTCAGAATCGTTTTTTTCGATAATATAAATAAAACTTATGTTACAAACAGCTTAAAAAATCTAAAAAAGTACAAAACAAAGCAAGTAGTTTAACAAAAGATAAAAAATATGAGATATGCGTGCTTGCGTAAAATATACAAATATCAGTTTAAATCTGTGTCTTCCATATACTCACTCATAGAGTAGTACGCTTTCTTTAGTAATATATTTTTGACTACTATTTTGAATTTATTCAAAGGAAGAACTTTGTAGCAGTTTGGCAGATGACTAAAAAGGCTTATTGCTATGTATTTTGGGCAAAGTCCTGTTTTTTGGAGACGGTGATTCGGTACTTCAAGGATTGCTGAGTTTCTTATGTGGTATCTACTGTTTCCCAGCGCTCTGAATGAGGCCAGCTCTGTTTTGGCATATGTCAGTATATGCATGATATACAAAGAGTGGAAAGTCAGGATTTTCAGCTGTACAAATATATTCTTACAACTCACTCTCCTGGCCACTCCAGCGATATTTCTCACGGATCTTTTCTGGAGTTTGAGAACACTATCGGCCTCATTGGAAACTCCCCATACTATGATCCCATATGTCATTACTGACTGAAAGTATGCAAAATATATTATCATCAATACAGATTTTTCGACGATTTTTCTGAGTTGGTACAGGAGATAACACTTTGGAGCGAGTTTTTTGCACACTTCATTTATATGGGTAGTCCATGTACAGTTTTCATTCACATGCAGCCCAAGAAACTTCATAGAAGATGCTTGTGTGATAGATCTGCTGTTAGATTTTAGCAACAAGCTGTGGTCGATTTTGTCATTTGAATGACTAAATCTAATGAACTTTGTCTTCCCCATGTTCAAAACTAGTTTATTCGAAGAGAACCATTCTTCAGATCTTTTGATTTCATCATTGGCCATCGAGACTGTTTGCTCTATGTTGCTCCCTGTGGTGATGAGGGAGGTGTCGTCTGCGTACATTATACAACTTTCATTACAAATATCATTAACGTATATCAGATATAACAGATGACCTAAAACAGAGCCCTGGGGAACCCCTATATCATTTGTTGTTTTCAATGAAGTGTGGTTGTTTGCCTGAACATACTGCATCCTGTTTGTGAGATAACTTTTTAGCCAATCATGTACCACTCCTCGGAAACCGTACAGTTCCAGTTTTGTTAAAAGAATTTCATGCTTGACAAGGTCGAATGCCTTGCTTAGATCCAAAAAGGTACAAACTAACTTGTTACCTTTGTCTAATTCCTCAGAAAGTTTATTTACAAGTTTCACCATTGCATTTGAGGCGATTTGCCTTTTTGGAACCCATATTGATTCGAGTTTATTAAATCAAACCTATCCATAAATTCTGTTATTGCATTTGCAACATATTTTTCAGAAACCTTGGCAAAGGGACTCAATAGCGCTATTGGTCTGAAACTTTGAACATCTCTGTGATGCTTCCCGATTTGTGAATCGGAATAATTTTTGCCACTTTGAGGCATGATGGAAAAGTACCTTCCTCAAAAGAACAATTTAATAGATACGTTAATGGTTGCGTCAACAGATTTGCACAATTTTTTATTAGATTAGTTGTTACATGATCATCACCCTGTGAGTGGGAGCTCTTTAGATTTAGGATAATGTTCAAGATTTCTGATTCAGTAGCTGGATTCAAAAAGAAAGTTTTAGGATATCTATTTTTTAACGTTTCATTAATGGGTTTGTGTGTTTGGTTGATTAGAAGGCGTGGAATATTTTTGAAATAGTCATTGAATTGATTGGAAACTATTTCAGGGTGGTCATCGGTCAAATCATTATTTATTTCAAGTGTGATATTCGATGTTGAAGAAGGGTTTTTACTAGTGGTGGGTTTAACTATTTTCCAAGCTGCTTTTGTTTTGAATATACATTCTCATATTAGCAGACAAGGATCTGATGAGGGCCCTGGTGATAAAAAGCGTTATAATAAAATTATACTATGGCAGTGTTCGGTTATATACAATAAAATTTCGAAATACATTCTATTTCGTATGAAATGGTTGCTGATTCATGGGATTTCATGGGATCCCTTCGAAATATCTCATAAATTTTATTTTTTATTTCAGATGACTATTAATATACGCATAGTTCTTTTTTTCATTTGAACGTGACTCTATTATATGGAGTTCAAGAGACTCAATATGTTAAGCAACGAAGAAGTAAGCACTCTCCATACTGAAGTATAAGGATATACATCATAGTATCACATTTTCCCTATTTTGAAATCAGGAAAACCAAATCTGGTATCATTTACTGATTTTTTTTCGTGGGGCTGTGGAAAACCAGAAACAAGTAAATACAATCTACGCGTACTACGCGCACCAAATTCGTTTCGATAATCAACCAATCTTACTCGACAAACCGCACACCTTACCTCGAACACATTCATAGGAATAAGTGAAGTCCCCTATGAAAGTAATCTTGCAGCCGTTTCATTCTCTATCTTTGTAAATGACGTTGAGTGTAAGAACAAGTGTTGTGATGCTTCATCAAAATTATCAAACATCACCCTTTGTTTTAAACAACAGAGAGAAAAATTAATAAGTTGTGAAATCTTACTCAAAAACAATAAAGATGATATTATATGCGATGAGCTCAACGGATACATTTTTCTGATTCTGTGCTATCATCAAATATGATATTGGTTGCCTGAGTACCATTTCAGCAGGTGAGGTCTGTACGTAGGATATTCTAAACGACTTGGTAGTATTGTAGATTTTGCGTGCAACGCAAATAGATCCTGTACTGCCTAAACCCTGTTAGGTGTTTTCTATATATTTTTTATTATATTAGGTTTTTTTAAGTTTCAACTGGGGATGGGTACAGAACAGTTCCAAGTAATTGCACAGTCATGTATTGGAAAACAGCTCTCCTAAATCTTTTCAGCTCACAACTGGACCACTACTTCGAATCGGTGTCTAGAATCACCATTAATCATTATATTGAATTGAGGTGGTATAAGTTTGCGAGCAGAATTAATTGTTTCATGAAGTTCTGGGAGAGGTGAGAACTTTTCAGCTGTAATACCCCAAGAACATTGAAAATTAGCGAAATAACTCTATCACAGTTGTCAAAATCACGATATTTGCCACGAGCCCGACGCCAAAGGCGGAAGGCTGTTGCCTGAAATAACATGCTTGAGAAAGTATGAGCCAATCATCAATTGTCGAGGGATATTTGGTAAGTTTTTTTTTTGTTGACAGGACAGTGACATATTAAATAAGAATTAAATTGATGAAATGTCAAAGAATTTGAGTAACACCATGTCCTGAAATGTCTTTACAGATGGCGTCAAGCGGCAACACTCGACACATGACATTATGAAGTCTAACGAAATTTCTATTAGCGAATCCTCTACAACAATTCGTGCAGAGTCAGCGTGTTACTCTTTTCTTTTTCAACACTCTACCTGATGAAGAATAATGATACAAGAATTCTGTCAAAAATTGCACGAGTTCTTACCAAAGAATCTGTTTATACGTAGATACAGATATGCATCTTGATACATATATTACAGATAGATGCATTTGCTTTATATTCTCGATATGTTATGAGGAATTAATATCAGAATTTGTAGACATTCCCACTATATTCGGTGCTGCTTCAGATAATTTGATGAGATTCTTTGAAATATCGGTATCGACGTGAGAGGTAGTGGAATTGGACTACATGGAAAAAAAAGTACGTCAATATGCAGTTCATTGAGCATTATAGTGTTTAATTCGGAATGAATCGGACCCTCTAGAGTCCAGATCAACCTGAGTAATTTTCAATTCATTAGGAAGATTTAAGATGCCTAGAAGTCCTGGTGATTCAACTGATTAGATTTTGTTTAGATTTTCGTGGCGAAAAAAACAATCGACGCTTTTGAAGGTTTCCCCTATTTTTTCGGTAGGGGGCGCTATGTTCCCATTTTTCAAATTTGATGACAAGTGTCAAGTTAATTGTCATGTCAGTTTGAAATTTTGATGTTTACGATGTTTTATCGTGTTTATTTGTTGATTTCATTGCTTTTAAATATCGAAACGTTGTTACTGGTATCTCATTGTCCACCCATTATCCTTTAGGTTGCGATCTCTTCTCGCTAGCCAATCAAATAAAAGTGGAAAAACCCGACTGCACATTATTTTCACTTAGTGCAAATTTAGCTTCAGACAAGACTGACGAGAGCGTGTTGGCGACATCTGTACATATTGTACGGAAACCTCCAAAAGCTCAATTATCCACCAAAAATCAAGCAAACCAAATTTCGCCACTTTTACCCCAAACTTCTACAGGTATAAGTGAACACACCAGGGTTTCCAGGCATCTTAGGAAGATTGCTATCTATAGTGCAGGCTATTATGGCGCTGTACAAGAAGACCGTGTTTGAAAACACTCTCCCGAAAGAACTTTTATTCCATGATTTTTGGTATTGCATCCTTTTACTGGGCTTGTAACAACCATTGTCACTAATGCTGGAATTTGGAATAAATATATAAAACTGGGAAATTCTGGAAAGCAATCAGCAAATAACACAAATATACCTTCTTCAAAAGTAAAAACTGAGCAAGATGAACTTTGTTTTTATCAGCGTCAGAATAATCTCGCGTTGTATTGACCAGTTGAACTTGAGTACATGTGTTTTGAATATTTTCTACTAACTATCGGAACTTGATGATTGATTTTTTCGTCCACAAATACCATAAAGTTTGATATTATTATGAAGCACTATTCAAAACAACCCTTAAATTGAATACTAAACAAACGGAAAAAAACTGATAATTGAAAACAACGGCAGATAAACGACAAATTACTAAAAAAAACGACGGTAGAGGATTGATCTGGAAACGACAAACGGCTTGTTGAAAGGAACAGTAAAATTATGAAAAACTTCTAGCAAAATTTGAATAAATTGGAATGCAAATGTCAAAAGCTGTCAGAATTCGATTCTTAGTGCACCAAACTGTAATAATGGTCGATCTAGTAATAGTTCATTTACCTAAATATTGTTATGATATTCGGCAATTAGCAGTACTGCATTATTGCATTATTGGCAATATCTGACTTCGACCGAAATTCGGGAGAGAAGATTCATATTCTTGGGTATGATTAGTGGCCACCTTCTGAAGAGAACACATGCATCACCCCTGAAAATGTTCCTATGGTAAGTGTACCGTTTTTTTATATTCTTGTACTTGAGTGTTATAAAGCGACATGTGTTGAAGGCTATGTTGAACCTTTATTTTAATAAACTCGACTATTTTCTATTTATGATTATTATTTCTATATAAATTCTACCATCTGAGTTGACCCCCAACTCGCGAGTCATTTGGGCTCGCAACAATATACATCTTGCTATCCGTGAAATATCCCACGTGTAGTTATCAGTGTAATATTGGTTTCATCGGTTATTCCGACACACATGACAAGAAATTGAGAAATTTGATAGTAAGATTCATCAACCAAATAATTTTCGGGGGTTATATCCCGAGTGCACCAAGTTTAATCGGTTAAAATGTGTGCTGCACTTCCATGATTCTCGAAATTTTGCTTAGCAAATGACTTGAGTGTATGATAATTTGATAAAATCCCGAGACCGCAGGTCGAGGGATTTTATTTTAAATTATTATACACGAAAGCATTTGCTTGAAAGCAAAATTTTGAAAATCATGGAAATGCACGCATTTTGGTCGATTGAACTTGGTGAAGGAGGGATATATGTTTAGATTATTTCCAGAAAACATGTAAACTCAGGAAACATCAAAATCGAACACAGGAACAATATAGTAGCAGAAATAGTACCTGAAAAGTGATCCAAATGCCCGGTTTATTTCGAACATTTTAATCGGTTAAAAGGTCTAGTGCATTTAATCGCTGTAAAACTCTGTAAAAGCAGTCTAGCCTTCAACTGTTTCATCGTTTATTCGCATTGAGGTAAATAATCAGTAGTAATAACCGAAGGACATTGATAATTGTTCGAAAATTTCGATATCCTGTTGCTAGGAAAAAGACCAACGCCGTAGGCGGAGGTCTGTTTCCTATGAGCAACAAGCTTGGGAAAGTTGTTATAAAGTTTTCGAGCATTTATCAATGTTCGAGGGTTATTCGGAAAGAAAATGTTTTGCTGATTTTTGATAAAAAATAAGAAAAAAAAAAAACAATTCATCCTGCTGAGTTCCACATGTTTTTGACCGTAAACTCTCTACCATCTTTTGTTTCCATGTTCACAGCGCAATCTTTTGAAATTGACGCCAATTCTCTCGCCTCCCGATTTCCATCTAAATGATACTTTCTTCATTGTAAAAGTTCATAAATGCTTTCCATACGAATTCTTGACTGTAAACTGTAATTTTTGATATATTTGATTCTATAATCTCATTGATATTCCAGATAATATTACAACCAAATGGTGACATTTTGAAATATCAAATATTTAAAACATCAAAATCGAAATAAATCAATTTGTATGTATCCATGGCAATAACATAATAAAGTGAAAAGACCCCATGGGATCTTTTCAGTATAATTTTGTTCTGATTGGTTGTGTTCGATCAGATGACTTCAAATCAACTGATTTCTTCAACCAAATAATTTTCAGAAATAACAAGTACAACTTTTGCGAAAACGAACATTGACTTCTGAATAATATGAAATTATCAGTTGTGATATCTAATATATTTTAATTTTTTTAATATCATATTAATTCAGTTTTACGCGAAGTTATACCTGAACATTATACCTAAGTTGTCTGAAAACTGTAAAATTGCAACTAATACGATATTGGTAGAATTTGCAAATTAACCCCAATTGTGACTACGAAAAACTTCAAATTATTTGAGGTTAATTTCATTCTTTTCTGAAGATGGGTTCCGCTTTCAGCTGAATTTGAGTTATTTCATTGCTCATCGCAGTTTTGAGTAGTTTCGTTAATTACAGTTCACTTGCTTTTTGTATTTTGAGCAAAGAGTCTAAGCCGCAGATACTACTTTCCATTATTGTGCAGCACCGAAATATGTTTAATACAGATCCTCAAACTTGTTCCTTTTTGAAAAGTTGACGATTCGCATTTCTATTCGAGGTGAAGTATGGCTGTGTTTCGAAAATTTAATCAGAGAAACTTGCTTTCCGATGTGTAGATCTACAAATGAGAATGCGAAACGCGGCGTTTTCCTTTCAAATGTGGTTAGAAGAGAATGTTTCACCTTTTTGCACCATAAAGCCAGTGAAGCACATGGTCCTCTCCACATATTCTTCAACCTCCTTCAATCTTTCTTCTCCACAGATATTTCCATTTCACATGAATCGATTTGGAACACTCAACGTTTCAATTAGGAAATTGTCTAAGTCTAAGTCGAAGGATTGTTTCGGTCTGAATGCCATTTTGTTAAAAACAGTTGTTGATACAGTAGATCAACCAATTGCGAATCTCATAAACCTCTGCATGAATAATGGTGTTTTCCCGAATATATTCAAAATGTCGAGGGTATCGCCAGTTTATGAAAAGGGAGATGCCAACTTACTAGAGAATTATAGACCCATCTCCATTATACCTCTAATAGGCAAGATCCTAGAAATTGTACTTAAGATGAGGATTTTAAACTTCTTTGAAAACAATAATATTTTTTGTGCTAGCCAGTTTGGATACCGAACTGGGAAGTCCACTATCGAAGCAATCTGTGAACTTTGTCACACTATACTGAATGGTTTTGACAATCAATCAACCAGCCACGCTCGATTCTATGACCTCACAAGAGCTTTTGACACAGTTCGACATGATTATCTACTGGTAAAACTCGAGAGATATGGCATAAGAGGTACCCCACTAGATCTCATCTCCTCATATCCAAACAATAGATCTCATTATGTTGAATATGGCGGTAAAAGCTCTGATGCCCATACTGTACCATACGGCGTTCCACAGGGCTCTGTACTTGGACCCTTGTTTTTTATCATCTATTTCAACTACTTGCCAATTAATCTAGGCCAAACTGTCAAACCTGTATTTTATGCTGATGATGCAACCTACTTAGTTACAGGCAATAATAACCAAGAATCTCTAACTTTTCTAGACCAGTCCGAGGCCATATCTAAAGACTGGTTTAATATAAACGGTCTTACTATTAATGAAACAAAAACTCGAAACTTGTGTTTTTCTACAACATTCCATCGAAGCGAACCAGTTAAACTATTAGGAGTGTACCTCGACTCAAAGTTGGATTTTGGTTTTCATACCGATGATCTGTGCAAGCGCCTATCAAAAGTCACATTTGGAATGAGACAATTAAGGTCTCAATTAGACGTTCAATATTTAAGGATGGCCTATTTCTCACTGTTCCATAGTATACTTACTTACAGCTTAATAGTCTGGGGAAACTGCAGGAACAAAGAAAAAGTATTTGTAGCACAGAAAAAAGTAATACGTATAATGAGCTTCAGTAGCCCTCGTTCTCATTGCAAGCCACTATTCAAAAAACTAAATATTCTACCATTACCCTGCTGCTATATCAAGGAGTGCCTTTTATCTATTCATAAAGAAGTTTTGACTGATGACGTTACACGGCACAATAACATACATACACATTCAACTAGAAATAGTGATAATATTTGCATACCTTTTTGTAGAATCAAGAAAACTCAAGATTCCTACAGGTATATGGGAGTTAAATTTTACAATGCATTACCACACAGTTATAAACAACTAACCTACTATAACTTTAGAAGAAACATTCACAATATCCTAATGAAGCATTGCTTCTATACAGCTGAGGAGTTCCTCTTGCACATGCCCTCCTGTACATGCGAGTAAGATATGACCTGTTGCTTTTATTGTGTCCTTTTTTGCACATACCTATGTACTTTGTCTCTCTTGTATTTTGTATATTTTTTTTATCCTAATTTTAAGTAAGCATTTAGTACCTGACGATTGTGAAATTCTTGAAAATTTTAATGAATAAACCTATCTACCTATCTATATATACATATATATATATATATATATATATATATATATATATATATATATATATATATATATATATATATTGAACTAAAATAATATTTTCAATTAACGCAGCAACTTTTCGTGGTAGATTAGAAATCTGCCACTCCACACTTGTATAGATGTCAATATTGAATCTTGATTTTTTCAGATTGAATTACTAACCCAAAAAAACTACGGAGAAAACAACTGTGATATTGTGTTAGAGTAAGAGCATATGCTATATTAAGTAGTTACAATTAAGAAGCCTGAAAATCTTGGTGTTGGGACTCAAACCTACCTGTGAAAGTTTGGGATAAAATTGGTGACACATGCCTACTATGATAACAGGCTCTAAGGCCTCTTTCTATAAATCAGTTCAGATGGCTCTTGCAATGAGAAGAGTATGATTTCTGCCAAATTTTCTAGGAAATATATGGTTAGCCGACCAGTCGGATGGTTATATACTCTTTTTTTTGATTTTTTGAAGCTGGCTGATAAGTTATGAATGCCGTTCAGATTCCCCGTACTTGTGGTCCTTTCACAAGTCCTATGGGGATCAGTTGATTGTCAAAACCGTTTGTTGACTTCTCGAATCAAGTAGTATGGAAACAAAAAATATTTTGCAGTTTCCTGTACGATTCTCACTTACAATGGATTTACAAAACCGCGACACGTCTTTCGCTATACAATAGCTTCCTCAATCAGGATAAAAATCATTTTATAAAGATCATTTTGAGCTGCCTGGGAAACATGTATCGTGAGTTTGTAAACCCATTGCAGGTGAGAATCGTACAAGAAACTGTGATATATTTTGTTTAATATGGATTTCAAATAGTATAGTTTGTCGATCGGTCGGTCAACTATATACTTTCAATTTCCTAATTGAAACGTTGAGTGTTCCAAATCGATTCATGTGAAATGGAAATATCTGTGGAGAAGAAAGATTGAAGGAGGTTGAAGAATATGTGGAGAGGACCATGTGCTTCACTGGCTTTATGGTGCAAAAAGGTGAAACATTCTCTTCTAACCACATTTGAAAGGAAAACGCCGCGTTTCGCATTCTCATTTGTAGATCTACACATCGGAAAGCAAGTTTCTCTGATTAAATTTTCGAAACACAGCCATACTTCACCTCGAATAGAAATGCGAATCGTCAACTTAGGTATAATGTTCAGGTATAACTTCGCGTAAAACTGAATTAATATGATATTAAAAAAATTAAAATATATTAGATATCACAACTGATAATTTCATATTATTCAGAAGTCAATGTTCGTTTTCGCAAAAGTTGTACTTGTTATTTCTGAAAATTATTTGGTTGAAGAAATCAGTTGATTTGAAGTCATCTGATCGAACACAACCAATCAGAACAAAATTATACTGAAAAGATCCCATGGGGTCTTTTCACTTTATTATGTTATTGCCATGGATACATACAAATTGATTTATTTCGATTTTGATGTTTTAAATATTTGATATTTCAAAATGTCACCATTTGGTTGTAATATTATCTGGAATATCAATGAGATTATAGAATCAAATATATCAAAAATTAAAGTTTACAGTCAAGAATTCGTATGGAAAGCATTTATGAACTTTTACAATGAAGAAAGTATCATTTAGATGGAAATCGGGAGGCGAGAGAATTGGCGTCAATTTCAAAAGATTGCGCTGTGAACATGGAAACAAAAGATGGTAGAGAGTTTACGGTCAAAAACATGTGGAACTCAGCAGGATGAATTGTTTTTTTTTTCTTATTTTTTATCAAAAATCAGCAAAACATTTTCTTTCCGAATAACCCTCGAACATTGATAAATGCTCGAAAACTTTATAACAACTTTCCCAAGCTTGTTGCTCATAGGAAACAGACCTCCGCCTACGGCGTTGGTCTTTTTCCTAGCAACAGGATATCGAAATTTTCGAACAATTATCAATGTCCTTCGGTTATTACTACTGATTATTTACCTCAATGCGAATAAACGATGAAACAGTTGAAGGCTAGACTGCTTTTACAGAGTTTTACAGCGATTAAATGCACTAGACCTTTTAACCGATTAAAATGTTCGAAATAAACCGGGCATTTGGATCACTTTTCAGGTACTATTTCTGCTACTATATTGTTCCTGTGTTCGATTTTGATGTTTCCTGAGTTTACATGTTTTCTGGAAATAATCTAAACATATATCCCTCCTTCACCAAGTTCAATCGACCAAAATGCGTGAATTTCCATGATTTTCAAAATTTTGCTTTCAAGCAAATGCTTTCGTGTATAATACGCGAAAATGCCACTGATAGAACGTGTTCCATTCTGAAGGAACTGTTTCTCAATTAACGCAGTAACTTCTCGGGTTGATTTGAAAACCTGCCCTTCTAATCTTGTATAGATTCCAATATTAATTTTATTTTCTCAGATTACGGTAGGTTGAGAATCCCAAAAAAACTAGAAGAAAAAGAAATAACTTTGAGAAGCGCCCAAATAATTCCAGTCTCAATCTGCTCGTGCAGATATATTCAAAAATCCCGGCTATCGCCAAATCGCTCGGCCCGTTTATTTATATGTACCGAACTAATGAAAGGTATGAATTGGGGAATGTGGCGGGAGCATTGTTTGAAATTGTGCTCTGATTGATTTGTAGAGGGCCCATTAGAAGCGGCCGCCCACGGTGGAGTGGCAAAGCAGCCGCAGTGGCCACCCCGAAGCCCGATAACCGGAGAGGAATGCGCCAAAGATATTCCAAAATGCAGGGTCGGATCGCATATCGGGTTTTTTCTTTACGCTAGAGTGAGGAATTATATGAATCAATCATGTAATATAGGTCTGGCAGTATTTTTCCCTTTTTTCTCCAAAAGTGACAACTGAATGGGAGCTCTCAAATGAAACGCCAATTATACGTATTTTAAATCGGCTCTCACCATCGGGATATCGGAAACTGTAAGAGATGCGAAGAAAGTTGATGGGGCACAGTTGCGCTTCAATATGGGAAACCAAATACAGAAACAGAAAACATTAAGAGCATTTCTTGAGATATTTGGCTAACACTTGAATTGCATAAAATTGCATTCATTTCTTCCTGGCTTTATTTGAAGAAATATTTCGAAAAAAGTGAGACCGATCATTGACATTTTTTCTTCTCTACCTACATGATGCTGGATTCAGTATTTCCATCCGGCGTCTCCTATCTCGACATTGATTTTTCTTATGAGCGTTTTCAATTTCACTTTTAGTCTTACCTTTCGAATGATCTCACCCTCGCACGTCTAATATTTTGAATTACCAGCGAAAATTTTTTTGGAGTTGTAGGATTTGATTCCTTCAATCTGTCACAATGCCATGTATCTCACTATCAGTAACAAATCAATGGGCAGAAAAATACATCAAAAACACTTCAAAACAAAAACAATCCTGTTTACATAATCATTAATAATCATCAGAATGTTGATCTCGTATCTCAACAAATTTTATTCGTAATTATTGTGGCAGATTATGGATTTCATTACTAAGACTGTGGATAAAATTTGAGGAATTGGTGAAACGTTCAATACAAAATAATAATTCGGTACTATAATGACAAATATTTTGAAATATCGTCAAGGAATACCTATACTTGAATGATTTTCAATACAATCAGCAGCGGGATCCTTCTAAATATCTTACTATCGGTTGTTAATGTTTGATAAACTATTATCGTATCAATTTGATAAAAATTTGCGACTCTGCTGAGTGTTTGATAATACATTCGGCAATTTTCGGAATTCAACAATACAATTTTAGGTGCTATGGAAATGCTCTTGTTTGATTAGGGCTTTTTGGCACAGAGCGTGAAGAAAACGTAGGTTATGTATCATGTTTTGTAAATTTGCTTAAAATAAAAATACTTTGTTTTCATATTCCATCTCTACGCTAGGATATCGAATTCTTTCCGAAAATGTTGGCTGTTAATATAATAGGATTATCAGAATGGTGATTAATCGAAGACAGCGAATATCCCGAAGGATAATGAGGGATGAAAGTGACCCGTTTTCATTACCAGATATACGTTTCAAAGAATTATTCAGGCTCAATAAAGACCTCACTCATTATTTTATACAAAATATTGTACCGCATCTAAATGAGAGGAGGAGAAGTGACGGGATTTCCAACTTCCACAAAGTTTTTGGTGCTTTGATATTTTTTGCAACAGGTTCCTACCAGAGGAGAGCAGGACAAGATTATTTGATTTCAATGAGTCAACAAGCTGTTGGCCGATGTATTGCAGAAGTGTGTCATGCAGTGAATAATATCTTAGGGCCTATTTGGATACGTTTTCCGACATCTCTTCAGAATAAAAACTCTAAGAAGATCAGATTCATGGAAGCTACAGGATTTCCTGGCACAATTGGTGCAATTGATTGTACTCATGTGTATATATTGCAACCAAGCGAAGAAGAACACAACTATGTGAATAGAAAAGGGAGACATTCCAAAAATGTTCAAATAGTAAGTAAGCATGTTATGCTGCTATATATAATTTTCACACTGATATTTTGAGAATATTTTCAATGGCAACAGCCAATACTTGGAAGTCTGTAAATAAACTAAAACACTTTACCAGAATGCTGGCAAAATTGGGTTTACTAAATGACATTATTTCCCTATTCTTACAAGTTTGAAATGAAGACTAGGTATTAGTTTTGTCTTAAAACTGTAATCTGCCTTTTCCACACTTGAATGTATATGAGTGTATTGTGATGTAATTATTCATTAAGCATACTTTTTTGCAGGTATGTGATTATGATTTGAAAATCCTTGCTATGAATGCCAGACATGCTGGTGCAACCCATGACTCCTTCATTTGGAATAATTCTGCTATTAAAAATGAAATGGAGAGAAATTTTCGAAACGGGGATGACTCAACATGGCTTATCGGAGACTCTGGCTATGCTCAGCAGCCTTGGTTGATGACACCGTTTTATCAGCCTCTACCAGAAAGCCCTGAAGAACGATATAATCGGGCACATTGTCGAGCAAGGAATTGCGTCGAACGTTGCATAGGCGTTTTGAAAATGAGGTTTCGGTGTATCAACGGAGAACGTGTTCTTAGATATAACCCAATAAAGGTTGGAAGCATAGTCAATACTTGTGCTGTTCTCCACAATATGTGTATTTTTATGGAACCAGAAGGATTTGAATATAATGGAAATGATCATCAATTAAATGATATTCCTGCCGTACATCCACCACCAGCAGTTGATATGGGAGACATTAGGAGAAATATGGTTGTTCAGAATTACTTCACTGTAGTATAGTTGATATAAATTATATGAGCACACCCAGTAAAAAGAGTTTAGTAATGGTGTTTTATATTTTTTATATGACAATATTTATGTTATTAAAGAAATAAACGAACTTTTTCTGGAACTACACATTTATTAATTTCAACAAAATAAATTAATAGAAAAATGAACTGAAAGTAAACTATATTCTCAAAAAAAAACATTCAATTTTAAAGAATAACTTAATTGGCCAATAAATAATAACTAAAAGTTAATTCTTTGGTATCTACTTGGGAAGACCCACAATATGCAGAGGAAAATGTTTGTGCAAAAAACTTGTGTAAACCATTTATATAGACTACCTATATTTTCTTCAAATAATCACAAACAGATTTCATGGAATCTGCAATTGCCCCTAAATTAAAATTAATACTTTTCAGTTCCGTCAAGGTTTCTTCGTGCATATCCTCAAGTCTTGTTTTTTTTGGCTGAAATGTCACTTCCTTTCTTTTTCTTTTTTTTTGCCCATCCTCGACAGACAAAATGATTACTTCAGTTTCTGCATTAAGTTGAGATTGAGAAGTATCTTCAATGGTGTAGTTGCGTTCTGTGATTGGCAAACTAACATCCTCAAAGAAATTTGTAGAATTGGTTGGCAAATTAACAACCTCTATGGAGTTCATTGCAGAAATGGTTTGATTGGTATTTGTACACTCTGTAGGTATTCCTGCTAAACCGATTTCAGGCGTCTCACCATCGCCTTCTACACTGGTGAATCCTTTTATTGCCATCAATCTTTCTTCATGGGAGTTGAGATGAATTTCGGTAAGAGGGCCCCTTCCAGTTTTTCTCATATCATTTTTGATCTTAGTGTATTTCGACTTGATTGAGGATACCCAATCAACTAAAACCTAAGGGAATGTACAATTTATATACAGGTCTATATAATTTTCAAGTATCTTACCCTTCGCCATTTGTCTGAAGATTTCTCTCCATATCCCAAAGCATTCAGTCGAGTAGTCAATATTTCCCAACTCTTATTATAATGTGCCCTTGCATTTGGCAAAGAAAAGTCCATTGTAATAATTACTGGATTTCTTTCTGCCTCTTCTAAAATCAATTGTTTATACTCAAGTCTAACGCGAAAACTTCTTTTATTTTCTTGCATTTTTTTGGCAAGACAACTTTAAAGATGTATCATGGGTAGAAATGACAAACACAAAATTAAAAGACTCCTAACTTTTTTGGAGGTTATGACCGAACACGAATTGTTATCGACATATAAACGAATCGTGATAACTTATCAACCTATTTATCAATTTGAATTGATAATATTTTAAACAGGATACCAATATTTTTATCAAATAACAATTGACAAGATACTATGACAGAGGGGAAGGGAAGGGTACCGATTGTTAACATTACCAACTAAAAATAATTAGTAGGATCCCCCTTCAGATTCTGGATTCAAGTCATCACCAAGGAATGTGTCAGTAACATGATATTTTGCTCAAATTTATATCTTTGTTCCAATATTTTTTTTTGCTGTTGTATGTTGAGAATCCAAAAATGAAAGATAGTCAGTTTTATTTGTAACAGAAATGATATTTCGAGTTGACTCAATAGGTTGAGTGGAAGATAGCACTTGTTTGACTCTCCGTGAGTTCGAACGAAAGCTAGCTCTGCCTTTTGATAGATATTATTTGTTATTATGTCATGGTTTTGAATTTGTAATGTGTATTTATCTATCAATAAAAACCGTTTATTATTATTATTAATTTTCATGTGAGTGATTAATTGAAATTTCGAAATTTACACGGTGGAATCCTAACCTAACCTAACCTATTATAAATTTCACTGGATTGGCTGCAAAGTAAGCATCTTTTCTAAGTAATAAGTCATCCACTTTTCTTGTAGAATGTGTAATATCCCCTCGCTACGCAAATTGTGTTTGCTATACGAAATAAAACTTTTTTCAATCGGTAACATAAATAACTATTTTGTTCTCCAAAACTGATTTCGGAGGTAGGTACTCCCAGAACTTCTAATATTCGAATATAGTGGGTTAACAGGCCTCTCTAAGTTTTGAAAACATCTATTTCGAGCCGCTGAAGATGTATCCCAAGTCAAAACCTTTTTTTTTGCACTATATTCCGATTGGAACACACCCGTTTTCATTCGTGGCATTCACAACTCATTCCATCTCTTCAATACTTTTTTCCAAAACATAAACATTTTGACAATGAAACACGAATCTAATTTATCCACACGATTTGATTGCTAGAATACATAGAAGAACGTGCAAGTTTTAAAATGGTATGCTTTTGGCATCGAGTATCAGGCAAAAACTAAAAAAAATATGTGCCTATATATCCATCACATAGTTTGTCAGTTGGAGTGACTTCCGAGTGGAAAAAGACTGAAGTGATTAACAAGTTGAAAAATGCATGACTTAACGGATAATGCATGACTCAAATTGGGAGAAAAACACACTTGCCCGCTGAAAACAGCCACTTTCGATATTTTATCATCGCTTCAGTTTATTGAATGGAATTTATTTACATTACCGAGGTGGATTTTTTCAACTGAGGTATTAAATTTTCCTTTATTTGAGTTATGCATTAAATTATCCACTATTTTCTCAAGTAAAGCCGTCTTAATGATTTCAATATCTGCGACTACTCTCAAAAATGTCTCTTCATAAATCACAATTCAAAAAATTGGGAAATTTAGAGACTCTTTAAGAATGTTGTTACATATTTGCTCATTAAAATAGCATTTATTGTACTTGAATTGTTTTTAGATGATTTTTTTTTCGAGGTGCCATGACGAAAGTACCGATTATTTTGAAACATGTCCAGTTTACTTCGCAAGCAAGCCGAATAAGTGTGTAGGAATAGTGCAAATATGCAAAACCTCAGTTTTGAAAGATTTGGTAGAACACATTAATGTTCACCAGTTGGGTTTATTTCGATATTTTCAAACCAATACCTATTTATTTAGGAATACGTGGAATAATTGCTATTTATGTAACCAGTTAGAAAAACTTTCTTTTATATAACGAACGAGATTTCTGAGGGAGTATAGAGAGATTCTGCAAAGTAGCGTTTATCATAACAAAAGGATATTTTCTATCGTGTTTCTTATAGAAAATATCCTTCCATCATTTTTGAAGGCGTAAATGGTATACTCCGCAGAATTTTCAAATATTAATTATTTATGATATCTCTTGTTTGACATCTTTCACATAGATTGGCAGTGGATGTTTTCCGAAAAAAAAAATAAGACGAAACAGTGATTAATGACATTGTGATTATTTATTATTAATAATAATAATAATATGCTTTATTATCATAAGACATAATCTTGTTGACAAAGCTTGGGTAGTAAATACTTAATTGAAAAATGCGATATATACCAAAAGATAACAAAAATAAAACTATAAAAATACATACAAAACATGGTAAAATGGAGATTATAAAAAGTATGTATATATAAAAGAGTGGAAGTCAAGTTCACATAAGAATAGACATAGAAAGTGAAAATTTAAAAGCTCCTTAATGTATAAAAAACATGAGCTAGTCAATCAGTTAAAAGTTATCGTCAAAAAATTCATTCAAAGTCTAATAGGGTCTATCAGATAGAAATTGTTTGACTAACTTCCTGAATTGGAAGTAGTTTATATTGGCAGATCTTATGTACAGAG
This sequence comes from Zygogramma bicolorata, assembly GCA_032362365.1. Taxonomy (NCBI): domain Eukaryota; kingdom Metazoa; phylum Arthropoda; class Insecta; order Coleoptera; family Chrysomelidae; genus Zygogramma; species Zygogramma bicolorata. The sequence goes on along the minus strand of JAVJAQ010003303.1, from coordinate 220,221 downwards.
GCAAATGATTGTACATTTTTCCTCCATTGTAAAATATGGAGTCTCTGGTGATGTTTTTAGTTGGCACTGTGAGTTGCAGAGTGTGTCTGCTGTTTCGGGTGTTATAATGGGAAGAGGATGTGGCGAAGTTTAATATATGCTTATTTATTAAACACACAGATTCCAGTATGAATAATGCAGTTACCGTTAGGATATTATGGTTCTTGAAGAAGGTTCTACTGGACTCTCTTGGTTTAAGGTTTCCCATATATCCCATTATATTCGAGAAGTCTATAGAAATGTATGATAAACGCTTAGGGAAACTGTAAAATGAGGGGAGAATAGATGTCCATTTCAAAAAAAAATCAAACGAAAATTATTGATCCTTATGTGTCACCATTCATTGTTCAAAAAGGACGTGAACTCTGATCAAAGTCCATGAAAATATTTCAATCAAATAATTTTCTGGGGCATTCCAAAGGATTTCAAGAAATCAACAAGGTAAAGACTATATCAACAGGTTTTTCTGTAAAATTTCGAAATTTGAATAGTTTCAGTATGCATCGATTATTGCCCTGATATGTGCTTGTAGAAAGGAAGAAATGAATTGTACATCAAGACATTCAAGAGGAAGAATCAGTTTGAAGCTATCTACTACGCCATATGTTAAATGAAGAAATTACGTGTTTCGACAGTCATTATAATGAATGAGATACTGAGGGTTGAGGTTTCGATGAGATGCTGAGTGTATCATACAGCTTTTTTGGTACTTCAACATGAAAAAGGGGTTTCGAAATGAATTATTCTTAACTGCTTTGTTGTGAGCTTGGAGATCTGTCGAACCTCTCTTGCTCACGGATTTTTTTTTTTCAATAGAACAGCTAAAATGTAAAGTTAATGTTAGTTCCTATCTCCTGTTCCTCGAATCACGCGGTGTTTTTTGAACATTACAGGGCTTTCCCTTCGGGTGAATCTGTATATATAAAAGGTTTACTTCATCGGATTGAATATCTTTCTGACAATTTTCGTAACCGAGTGATAAAAATAATGCAATTTATATCTGATTATGGCAGAAATTTAAAAAACGAATTCTCGACGTATCGTCATCTTGATCGTCTTGACGGGACACAATCGATTTTAGTTCAGCATAAATAGTTGAAACACTTGAAAATTTTCCTAACGTCATGCATTTTGCAAGTTTTGATCTACGTCGTAAATATATGAAGTTGAGTTGAGTTGTTGAGTTGAGTTGATTCACAAATGTCACCACAAAGGTGGTTAATAATTGGAATTATTCAAGCAGGTATTACCGTTATCAAGTCCCTGTTATAAACCATAATAGGTGTTCGGTTGACAAAAAATTTTTCAACGATTTTTGAATGGGATATTTCAACACTTTCGAGTAGTACTATCAGGAAATATGTAATAAAAAATTATCGAGTGGGTCCTTCGGCAACAAAAGAGCGGAGGTGAGCCATAAAAATCTAAATCTTTAAAGGGAGCGAATTGGTGTGAATACAAATCTTCAAAAGAAAAAAGTATTGTAAATTAAATGGCCGATACTCGTGTAATGAATAGTACATTATGGTGGTACGGAATGTTGACTTACGGTTCAAATATGCGTTAACTTATTATATACGACATTTCGGATACTTCTGACAGGTGAATGAAAAGAAGCCCCGACCGGAAGCCGCAACAGTAAAGTCATTTCTAGTGGGGTAGAAGCATGAATTTGCACTTAAGTTTATTACAGGTAATACAAAAGATACACTTTGCACTAGATCACCATCGGAAGAAATCGTTAAGGCCATAGGCGGAACAAAGAACTTTTTCGCAAAGGACACATAATACAATTTGTCAACCTATTTGTTTTCTTATACCTATGAATACATAAATATTCTTTCAACTTCCTAATTGACTTTCTGAATTCATATCCTTTTGCCATTCAGAAAAAAGCTGTGATGTACAAAGAAAGATGTCAAAATTCTTGCAAATCTCTTTATTCAGTTCATCACATTTTACTTATAATTTTTGTTACAAATGAAAAAAATTCGTCAAACCTGAGGTCAGAGTGACGTGAAAGGCGTCTTTTGGATAATCATATTTCATTTGGTTTTTCTGAAAATTAAATATAAGAATAAATGGTAAAAAAAACTAGAATATAATTTTTAAGTGAGAGATGTACTTTATAGTATCTAGGTATTTGGTGCCTTTCCCATAATAACTGGTCATCCATAAGTTTTCTGCTTCAAAAATGTTCAAAATTCTTTCCTTTCCACCACCTCTGGCACCCCATTTATTTTATTCGATATCTCTCTCCGTGTTGGTAATATCCAAAGTGTAAAGCTCCCGTCCTAGGCCCTGTCTATTTTGAATTCACATATATTTATGGGATTTCATGAGAATTTCAGTCACATTTTCTCTACGAAACAAATACAAAAGATTATTTTTAACAAGAAGTGATATCCAAAGTTTCTCGATTTGGAAACGATGTAGTATAATAATATTCATCTTGTCATCAGAAAGTTTAAGAATTTTTCTGGTACATTAGTTAAGTTCCAGTCCAGTATTCTTTTGATGCTGACCCATTATTGTAAGAGTTGTTGTTAATAAATTGTCTGCTTTTGTTATTTATAAATCTGATTCATCACACATCTGAAAGTTTAGTCATACAGACGATTGTGGATTCAGAAATTTTGTCATTTTTACCTATCTCAGCGAAAACTCACTGCCATATTTTTTGAAAATATATCAATATGAGAATTACCATGTCGGAAATTCAATCATTACTAGGTACTCGAAAAAGCTGTCATTATTCTAAGTCATTATTCAGATTAGTCTTTCCAATTTCAATATCAACAGTCGTGAAATATCTCCGAGGGAATAAACGAAGTGCTCACACTCAACGTGTTAATTTGTGATGGAACCATGGTATCTGTATGTTGTCGAAAAAAAATTTCATCTACTATGATACACAAATTCCGCTCCAATTTTTTCTACACCACTGGAACCCAAAAATTTGAGGAATTTTTGAAATTTATAGCACATTGCTTACCTGTGAAGTTTGAAACAACAATAATTTTGTATTTGTAAAATGAAAATGTCAAGAAATCTGTGAAGAATGTTATCTAGGGTTACTTGGATGAATGAAATTATCAGTTACTCATTTGTCACCTTCTTCAGTCGACTATTCTGTTATCATTAGGAATTCAATGGAATTATCTCCAGCGCCCATTTTCTGTGAATCTTTCTCAGCTGGAATGCGTCATCGCTCAGCTATTAATAGAAGAAAAGCATTTTGGTTCTGAATGAATTCCAATGATTGAGTTAGTTGGTTGAGGTTCGATTGCAATATCTGAAACTATAATAACGACGGATCGAATGGAAATTCAATATTATTTGAAGTAATGAAATGAAGTTCAGGACATTTGTCAGTACAAGAAATAAATTGTCCAGATCATATCACGAAGAGACTTCTCTATACAGGGCTTTTCATGATGAGCGTTAATTAGCCGTTTCCGACAAACTATTTAACGGATCAACCTGACAATTTCACAGTATGCATAAATCAATATTACCAACACGCCTGAAATATTTTAGACGATGCGGCGTTGTCGCTTCTACTATAACGTAGCGGCTTCTTTGATTTTTCAAATGGAACACCCCGTATATAATATCATAATATGATTTATTATCACTTTGTCAACAAATTCATATACTATTTCCCTATACCTACCTATTACCGTTTAGAAGATATAAATAAATTTCGATAGGTTTTTTACCAAACATGAACTTTTATAAATGCTGATAATCTTGTACTCTCCTGCACTAAAACGATCTAATTTGAAATGGAGTTGAGTGATACTATGAGGATCTTCACTCCGAGTCATATTTTCATTTGCCTCATACAGGGTCTTCAAAAAATGCAGATACTTTGATCTCATGACAAAATGAGTGAAACTTAAATTTTTTCAAATGGAACACCATGTATATTTCAACATTTTTGAGCTCTACATTCAATTTTAGATTGACTTCGATCAGATAATACCATTTCTATTTTGAACCGTTTTCGAGATAAACTGTTTCAAACGGAAACTGACGTGGTTTTCTTGCTCGTTTTCTTGAATTCATCGCTCATTTTGGATATTCAACATTTTTTTTTATTCTTAGTAATATTTCTTTTTGATTCAGTTTTTCAACTGTCTCAGATCAGTCAATTCGAAATTGGTATGTGCCTACCTTTGAAAAAGTTACAATTTGTATACATTGAGGTATTGGTCTCTAACCTATAACAGTGGTGCACATTAATATTTTTAAATAGTGTGCTTTGGAAAAATAAATGGCTAATTACCGCTCATCATGAAAAGCCCTGTATACTGCCTCCCTGGCTCATCGAAGCAGCCACAGGAATTTAAGTATCGCAAGCTTTATTCTCATTGGAATAGGTTATATAAATCCATTTTTATTCATGGATGTAGTGAGTTCGATGCAGGCAAGGTCTAAGGGTAGAAAACTATTGCAGCAGCGCTACTCGCCGCGCTTCTCGCAAGGGGCGCTATTCTTGAATCACGAATGAAGTTCTGCGAATACGTTGTTTTGCGAATGATCCGCTTGCGAACGATTCCTCATATCGGTAATCTGGAGTTCATTCGCAGGCAATAATTCGCCTGTAATCGGCAACACTGTAAATCCGAGTGATTTATCAAGTTTTATCCTTGACATAAAAGACGTATTGGGAAAATTGAAAAAATAACATGTTATAGTATAATTGATCAAACCGAGGGAAAAATGAATTTATTTTACAGGGATATAAAAACAGTGTTCGAGCATCTGAAATCAAATATCTAGTTGTGTTGTGATCCTCACCAAGGTACAACTCAGAGTTATTATTATCCCTTCCCTACATATATGTTAGAGGGTTATTAAATACCGAACTTATACAGCATTTTTAGGTGAAAAAAAATAAGCTATAGGAAGTACCGCATTTAATTATTGTTTGAACGTCATTTGTTTGTCGTGGATCAATATTTGTTCCGTAGTTTTTTGGGTTTGTAACCTACCACAATCTGAAAAAGTAAGAAATAATATTGGGATCTATACAAGTGTAGAAGGACAGATTTTTAATCTACCCCGAAAAGTTTCTGCGTTTATTGAAAAATAGTTCTTTCTGGATAGAACAAGTCCAATTAGTCAGCAACTTCTCGTATAACTCAAATTTTGCCTATCAAAAAAATAATAAGACCAAGACAGTGTGCAGTCAATGCAGGTTACCATTATGCAAGAACTGTTTTGCTGCATACCATACTCAACAATTTTTACGTTCATATACATATATGTACCACCATCAAAGACCCTAAAGGACTGGTGGTACATATATGTACCTTCCCCCAACACTTCCTATAAATGAAAATTCATATAAATTTCGATGCAGATGTTTTATTTGATCGCCACTGACATTGAACCACAGAAAATCTAACTCATAACCCTTGAAACAAAAACTCGTCTCGAAAGGGTTGAATCAAATATTTTAAAAATGAACAATTTGTTCAGGCCAGCCTCCTACCTCCTACTAGGAATTGGGTCCATGCGGATATGCTCTTGGTTAGTACCTAGTCTACGGGCAGATGGCGCAGAAACGGCTATTTGGCTAGTTGTTTGTATCAGCCTAGGTCTAGGGAAGATACTCTACTCGAATATGTTTTTTAATTATGGGAAGTCATCGACTTATGTTGATGATGGCACTGCCTTGCACTGACGAGGGGCCAAATAGCCCGAAACCGGTCTGCGTGTCCCGTCCCAATAATTGAAAATCAATTCTGGTAGTTGTATCGCCAAGAGCATATGTGGAATTTCTTCTGTTAAGAATCCCGCACTAACACCTGTTGGATGTAATCCAATGCCCTTCGTGGTATTAGCCAGGGGAGTAGCTGTTTTCTAATAGGTGTTAGTCCATCAACCAACAGTGTAGGTGAGTTGAGACTGGCCTGAACAAATTGTTCATTTTTAGAATAAGTGCCATTTTTGTTAGAAATACTGCCCTCTGAAGATGATGAAGCTATGAAATCTCTATATTCATCAATCACCTGCACTCCTTCTGAACGAAGGCTGCTGTGTTTCCTTTAGCCACCACCTTGCTAACTGGCAGAAGTTTCACTTTGAGGTCAGGAACGAAATAAACATCGATGATATTCGTCTGAGGAGAAGTGCCGTTACCTGAAAGGAGTAGCTTGTTAATACCAATACTGTCTGTAGTTATGGTTTGATTATTTGCTCTTGAAATGTTGATATCTGCTGTTTTTCTTTCTTCAATAGCATTTCCTGGCGCGTTACATGAACAACCAGAATCGAGAAACCAATCAGAACTCCTTGCATTTGATGATGCAGAACATAAAGAAAATAAAGTCTTCTCAACATTAACTTTTTGTTTATTTATATCTTTACCATTGTTCGGTTTGCCCTTCTTGCAGGTCGCTGCTATGTGATCGTAAAAATTACAACGGAAACAACAGGTCCTGTACCTTCAGTGGAACTCTGAAGAGTTTTGATTTCCATATTGTCTGCTCCGAAAGTGTTCTTGAAATGTGATTCATCCCACTTGCCAATCTTATTGCCAGAACTGTTTCCATATCCGTACATTTCCGCTCCTTTTTTCCGTATTTTACTGTAGAGATATCTTGCACAAGTTTTGTTTTCATCAAATCTACTGTGACAACGAACCCTGTATTCTCTATTCCCGTTAACTTTGGCTGATATTTGTCGGGAAGACCTGCTAAAAGGATTGTAAAATCCATTCTCCACTAATCATCATTTCTATGCTACCTAATTCATGTGCAAAAGTTATCACTTCGTGGACAAATTCCTCCACCGAATCACAGTTTTCTAACACAATAGATCGTGATTAATTTCATTCACAAATAAATGGTGCTATGAAATTCGTAATAAAATTACTTGGGTTACGATAGAAACTGTTTTCAGTCATTTATGTAGGTCACTAATAACTGTGACGAAATCTTGACTTTTTTTTAGGTTAAAATTCTCAACCGACAAACATTCCAGGCTTCTTTAGCTGATTTTGTGTTCTACAAATGAACATAAGGTATGGCTTCAAGTAGAATGATTTTTGTTCTGACTTTTTTTTTTGCACCTGTTTCTTCACCAGTTAAGTTTTCCTGCAAAACGAAATATTCTAGGTACGACTGTACAGCAAATTTCCTTTCAACGCAGTTTTCCCTTCCTCGATTTTTTTTATTGAACCTGAACTGACATATCGGAATTGGAGTTGTTTGCCTCTAAAATTGAAATATTCTTTCTATGAGCAACGCTCTGGGCCCATAACTTGTGAAACTGGTTTTTCTACTTGTGAAATATTGCAATTGATTACAAAATTAACAAACCCTTTCATTCAGTCAGAACCTGGTGAGAACAATAGCATGAAACTTCATTTTCGATGCTTTATAATGCATAAATTACTAGACCATTCCATCCCTACCCTGAAGATACATGTGTTGAGCTCTAAAAATAAGCAAGTGAAATAACTTTTCGCCGCTCTTGCAAGTGAAAGAGGCAGATTTGAATGATTTTTTTGCGAGTAACCCGGTTACAAAAGTCAGTAACCGTTAAGTTATAACCCCCACCTCACGAAATTTCAAAACGGGTGACACAAACTTGATTTCGCAAAAACGTGCGTGAAAGATCTGGTTATATTTTAATTTTGAATGAAAAACAGTGAGGTTATGTTGTTATTGTTTACTATTTATTTTGAAAGTTTTATAGATATGGAAATATTGAAATATCAAGTTGTTTTCGAAGATTTCTTCTGAAGTGGCAATAATTTATATTTCCACATTTTGAACTTGATTAATGATTGAGATTCACGATTACCAATAGGAAAAACATGTGAAACTCATTCAAGGATGCCAATAGATCATAATATTAAGTTGAACAAGTATCATAAAAATACGTTTTTCGTTTTTCCAACTATTCAGAATACAAAAAATACACTTTCAGCCAGTTGCATGCTAAATGCACTGTGAACTGTCTACAATTGTGTGTTTCTCTTCCTCTGTCTCTGTCGTTTTTATCATCTTCTCATATAACCGCCTATAACCCTGCTGTCGAGCTAGGTTACGTTTTCAATAACACGGTAATAAATAGTGACATCATTAATGACGTCACATCAACTTTCCCTCTATTACCGCATATCGCTAAAATGCAACTGGTTACTGAAAATCGTTACCATTTGTAACCCGGTTACTCGCAAAAAAATCATTCTGAATGTCGGTCGGTGGAAATCTTTTTTTTCAGTTTTTTCACTATTGTTCTCACCAGACTCTTTTGACAGTACATAAAAACATAAGATACCTTAACAAATTGTATAGAGGATCTTGTTCATACAAACACTCATACCAAATTCAGTTAACAACAGCAATCATATTAGGAGTGATTAGGAAGAGGAGGCACATATGAAAAATGGACGTTCCGTTTCAGAATCTCCGAATGTCAAGGAGGTTGTCAGCGTGACAAACGAACACCTTCAAATTACGGCAAGGATTTACCCTTTTCCAGTGGTGAGGTGGCAGAATGGACCAATTTCTACCAAATGTTTGATAGTTTAGCCAGATCGCTAGGACTAACTGATACGAAAACCTTTGCAGACTCAGGAAATATTTGAAAGGAAACGCAAAACGAGTAGTAGAAGGTTTGTTGATGTCTCTAGTGCATCTGTAGGTGAAATTTTAAATATTTTCAGAATTGGATTTGAAAAAATAGACCTCATAGTCAGAAGTGTGGTGGTGGTTGCTAAATGAATTGATACAAAAATTTCCGTATAACATGCATTAACGGGGAGAAAGGATCATGCGTCAAATAATGGTGTTTCTCCAATTAAATCTAAAAATTTGAATGGCAGAAAGCTGAATCTGCAAGTAATGCTCAACTGTAATAATAATAATAAGAAGAAGAAGAACTCTAGTCACGAGTACGATGAAAAATAATTGCTTTGCAACAGGCACCATTCATTGGATTCCAGAAAAACTTTTTTATTTATTATAGCTATCATTATTGACTCTGGGCATAATCTATTATTTCCTGTTACTATAAAAACCAATAAAATTGGAGAATATTTGGAGAAGAAGGTGAGTTGTAAGTATGCATTATACATGGATGACTATCTTGATCCTGCAGACTCTGAAGGAAAAGCATTCGGAAGAGATGGACAGGCAGTTTCCAAAAGAATTGGTATACGAGGAAAAGATACTTTGAGGTTTGACTTGGAATCCAATGGAAGGCAATTCAATATATCCTTCGAGTTTCAAAAAGTCAACAGAAACATTTTGAGTTGTAAGAAAATCGTGAAATATTGGAAGTCAATATGTCTCCATTTGATCTATTAGGATATTACGCTATAAGGTAGACGCGATTAAATTTCCACAAAATGTATTGTCTTCGCGACATGTTTCGATACACTGTATCTTTATCAAGCGAATGTTTCTAAACACTAGACTGAAGAGGAGACAAATTGTTCTCAGTCTTATGTCAGGTACAAAAAAATCAATGGTTTGGAGAATATCAGTTACTTTCAATGTTGAAAACAGAAATGACTCGCGGGGACTCACGGCGATCTTTCAATGGTTGCGTCTTAAATTCTAGTAATTGGATAGAATTCGACGTGAATTAGGGGCCAGACCTTGTGTTTTCTCAAGAACAGGGTCCTTAATAATCGTGTATGGATTTTTTCTAGTGTATCAGACTTAAAAAGGTCTTTGGATTCCAAATGTCACATCCATATTCCAGCTCAGAACGAACAATGGAGTTGGAGAGTAATGAACAAGTATCGTGATTGAATTCACAGATAGATCTTGAAACGAAGCTCACTTTTCTGGAACATTCAGATGCTAAGTGATCAATGTGCCCAGAGAACTGGACACATCAGATAGAATGATCCTACGATCTTTCACCTCATTGATTCTCTGTATACTAGTGTGATCAATGAAATAATTATAGCTAGTGGGCTACTTTTTTCGTGTGACACTCATTATTCTGCATTCAGCTTCGTTGAGGAATAGGTCCGATACTAAAAAGTACCTCGAGAGCTTGAAGCGTACTAGTATCTTCTTCGCTTTCGATTCTTCTTAATAGCTTGAGATCATCGGCCTAGAGGAGGAATTGAAAATGCTTGATGAATAGTAGAGGTCCCAAGATCGAGCTCTGAAGAACGCCTGAAGTAGCGGTGAATTCATACGGAGGTACGTTGTTGAAATGTACAAATTGTATTCTATTCGATAGCAGAAAAAGGAATCAAGTGTGTCAAGTGTGTCTTTGAATCTGAATTCTTTCAGTTTCATGACCAAAACCTCGTGGTTAACTCCATCGAATGCCTTGGCATGTATATAACATATACTTGATAGCCATTCAACAATTCATCTCTAACAAAGTGTCTATATGCGCATAGGTTGGTTATGGTAGATTTATTATTTATTACGTGATTTAATACGTGATTGTATACTCGATTATATATTATCTATTCAAATATCGGAGACGCAGTCGATAAAACTGTTAATGGTCTGTAGTTTCTCGCATTGTTCTTATTGCTGCTTTTGTCTGTATGGGGCTAACTCTGACAATATTGAGAAAACTTGGAAAACGATTTTCTGTCAGGGAAAGAGTGAAAATCTATGTCAGTAGTTGCTTCAACTAATCACAAGAAGCCTTGACAAAGTAGACTGAAATGCCATCATTTCCAATGGCTGCTTTGGGTTTCAGAGTCTCAACAGCATTTTCAACCTCTTTTTCACTAATAATACTAACTTCAATGGTATCTATGCCATTTTCAGGAAATAATGTGGGACTTGCAGGCATTCCGCTATTCGTGAAAGCTGATTTTAAAGAAGTAGCAAAGCCGTCTGCATTATTCTTGTCATTCAGAAATTCATCTTTGTCGTGAGTGAATCTGTTAGCAACAGCACCGTTCTTTCCGCATTCCTTGATATATATATATATATATATATATATATATATATATATATATATATATATATATATATATATATATATATATATATATATATATGTCCAGAATTGTTTGGGATCGCTCTGTGAGTCTCACTCTGTTTCCTGTACATAGGTTTCATATCACGAATTATGCAGACGTTTCACATCAATTCTGAGTTCGTTATATTTTTCTTTATAATAATTAGATTTTTTTTACTTCTTTCCATAATTTTGAAAAAGTGTTTCTTTAATTTACTTTTGTGTATGAGTTCTTCAGACTACCATGCGGAGGATCGATTTGGGGTGAAAATATTATTTTTCTCCTAGCATTTCCCGAAAACTGCATTCAGGCATACTTAGGCCCGGTTTCACCAACGACTTCAATCTGGATTATCTTGCTAACTGTAATTTCTGAACGCATAAATGCGTACAAATACTCCAGTTAGCAAGATAATCCAGATTAAAGTCGTTGGTGAAACCGGGCCTTAGAGTATCTAACCACGAACACTGCGAAAGCATTCTAAGCAGTTCTACAAAGTTTCCCCTCCTTGAGTCGAATGCAATAACGTTATTATTTTCGAAAATTGACAGCGAACATTATTTCAAGTGCTGGATGGTAGTTGTCCAACCGCACTAAAGGTGCATCACATTCGCTCACAGTCGCTGCCGTGATATTTGTCAATATCAGGTCTGAAGTATAAATATCATTTATGGAATTCAGATTATACTCACTCATGAAGGAATGCATTAATCTCCTTTTTGATGACCCGTTTCTCAAGTTATATGTCGTGTTAGTTATTTCAGAGACGTTGAAGTCAGCCACTAACAACAACTTTTCGGTGCCATTCTGCTTATTACAATTTTCTAGGGATTCAGAAGACTGTTGATATACCGTTGAATTTTCTCCTGATATTAGATGCACTCAACAGATCATGACGTCGAGATCTTTCATAGAAATTTTGACAGATAACCACTGAAAATAGGTATTCATTCTCTAAGAGATAAGTACTGGTTCAAATTTGGCTATAATATAGTCTAAAGCACGTCCATTTCGGTTCATACTGGAAGTAATGTAGTTTTTGTCATTTTGAAATAACAGGTAGCGTTAATAATTCGGTTCGTTATAAAAAAACTGCCATTCAGCCACGTTTCTGACATACATATCACATCCCAGTCATTAAACAGTATGCTGTGAAAAACATTCTTATGCTTCGTGCGGAGGCCTCTTACGTTCTGCTAATAAACTGAAATATTTTCAGTTTTCAATTTTGGGCATCTAAAAATATACCGATGACCAACTGTGAGAAATATGTCCTATCGACTCATTGGAAACGAGTAACGGATACAGGGGGGAAAAATGTTCTAAATTGATTATCACGGTATTTAATTCTCTTGAATAGGACATATCCTGGAATTTAGAGAAAGTTCTGCTGATCCGAAGGGATCAACGATGCGTTTGGAAACACTACGTGAGGTCTGTTGTCAAACTGCTCCTGAAAGAGTGACAGTGTGTACCCCCTTAAAGAATATTTCACATCTCGTCAACTCTAATGGGTCCGAGAGGCAAAATGATTTCGATTTTATTGAAATGTTTTTTGGTGTGTTGAGTTTGGCACCGGATATTCATAGTAAGAGGTTCCATGATTCTGTTCAGAAAAGTTTTTTCATATCTTCCTCACTTTCTAGAACAGGAATAAGTCAAAAACGATAAAACGGATGCTCAGGAATAGAAAACTGACTGAAGAGAAGGTTGCAAATAATGCCGATTGAAAAGATTTGTTCATTATATAATGAACACTTTTTACTGGGAGGTTATATGTATGTCGTTCAAAGATATGTTTAATTCGAAGATAATTTTACCAGTGTCGGATTACAACTTCTGATAAGATCATCGTTCATCAAGAGAATACTAATTATTAATAGTTGGAACCACTCCGATCTGATCGGTCACATCAAAAGGAAGAAGAATGTTATTTCAGTAATGTCCCCCGTAAAACCGATGACGAACCCATCCACGTACACATTTATTTTTATGTCCACAAGCGGTAGTTGAGATGTTTCTGTGTGGTGTCCTCTAACACGATTTTCGTATTACCGAAGAACCAAAAAATGGCATTCTTTCGTTCCTATCGGCAGTCCCATCTCGAATATCCCATCCTTCTTAAAGCCCTCTTATACTTCTGCTGATAAACACATCGAAACAATCGAAAGCGCAACCGAACAAAAGACAAGCGAGACAAATTAGTAAGGACAAGAAAGGATTCCATATAATTCACACAAACTTTTATCGTTCACCACCACTCAAATCGACCCTAAAAATTCCAATAACAATCTTTAGGATGTCAGCTATATGCTCTAATTATCTTTCTCGAAAGAGATATTAGATGCCATTTTGTTTTTTGAGGGTGAGCAAAGGAGGAGGCATGGCCCTTGTTATCCTTGCGCCGAACTTTTTCTCAGTTTCATTAAAAGCAAATTGAGTAGTTTAATGGTATGAGTATAGTGACTCGAACCCATTTAGTAGGATATTAGGAATCTTATTCAACATTTGAACCAACATGAAACATTCGTGTTACTGGCTCAAATGACAGCGAAAACAATACATATAAAAACATAAAGGGCAAAAATACAATGGGTGTAACAGCTGATAGAAGTGACGAAAAAAAAATTTAAAAAGCTGAAAATGGATAAAAATTTGTAGTCTTATTTTCAAGTTGAGTTTTGGATGTCAGCATCCTCAATAATTCAGTGATGCATTTTTTCCTCAATAATTCACCGCAATATTGGATTATTTTACCTTCAGATGAATTTTTCATTTCACTGATTTAATTGTGATTCATTTTTACCTTTCATATTTCTTTCTTTTGGTTGAATCACAACCTAACAGCCAATTTGGTGCCTGCAATTTTTCAGTTACTTTTAGGTAGTTATCGAGTGCAGAATCCAAAGTAACTGTCAGATTTGTTATATAGGATATAGTTTTGAGATACGTAATATTGGCGCTTTTTTGAATGAACCAATCTTAGTTTTCATTTATATAAATTTTATAATATTACTATTTTATTATTCTCTCCTCCTACGGTTCTACCATTGAGAAGAAGGAAAAATATCAGTAAGATCTTTATTACATATAGACATAAGAAAGCAGGAATTTATATAAATAACATACATCACTTATCACTTCAGAATTTTCTTTTATACGACTTTCTAGCATACCGGTCACCAAAACTCTCTGAAGACTCCAACAGTAGTCGGCCATCATGTGGCAATCCCATCTTCTTTCCATGGTTTTAATGTCTTGATAAAATCTTTCTCCCTCTTCTTCAGTGAAATCACCTAGGTTTTCTGGAAACCGATCTAAATGGCTATGGAGGTACCTTTTTTTTATGCTGATGTTACAACCAAGAGTTTTAAAGTTGGAGAGCAGATTTTTCACTAATTGTATATAATTCTCTGCTTTATGATTTCCAAGAAAATTTTCTACTACTTCAACAAATGAACACCTAGAATTGGATTCAATCTCGTTCATTGATGTTGTGAATTGTGGATCTTCAATAAGCTGCCTCATCTGTGGTCCATCAAATATTCCGGCTTTCAGTTTTTGTGTGCTTATTCCAAGAAACTTACGGGACAAGTGATTTAAACAAAGTCTTTCTCGATCTGAAGCATTTACACATTGCTTGATGAATCTCTGATATGCAGGGGTAGCAATATGATTTTTTCTCTGGCAACCAAAGGTTAGTTAATTACGTTATGTTCTTGAATCATGACACTTCTCAAAGGCAAATTTCTATAAACCCAGTGCTAATTTGGTGCTCTGCTATGTCAGAGACATAAAAACCAAGGATATTTTTTATATCCTCTTCGCTGTCCAAGGAGAAAGTTTACTAATTTTAAATCGACACATAGGTATCACCCACTGATGTTCTTCATACTTAATTTTTTTCAGTTTTTACAATCATGGGCAATAACAAGTACCTGAAATGGGGTAACTACATGCAAATTTTAAATGAGGAATTTTGGTTATGACCTGCAAATATATCATTAATTTTACCTGTTATCAAAACTGAAATTGATTGGCCTGTATCTGAAGAACTAGAGCTGCTACGAGACATTTTTGAAATCAGCACATCAAAAACTTTCAGAATCAGTTTATAATTCAGCGGCACCAAAAAAATAATATTGATTTGTTGGGTTGTAAAAGCATCTACCACATTCAAACAAACGAAAGCTGTTGAAAACCCATTCAGGCTCGCTCCTATAACTTTCATGTCATGTCTTTCTTTGTAATAATAACAGTTGGGTGAGATTGATTCTCGATTCTAGAGGAAATAACCTCAACTTTGGAATTTCACCCAATATACTGATTCATTTTTGAATTTGGCTATTAACTGTTCCCTTCACATGTGACCACCAAATTCGGTTGAGTCTAAGAACTATAATCATCTAAAGGTCGGATAAAAATTCCAGTTCAATTGAATCAAAATCAGTTGTCAAGCAAGAAATGATTCGATTTTTCCAGCCAAATAATAATAATACATAAATATACAACGTGTTCCCTTTGTAAATTCCTGTGGAACTAGAATTGCTACAGACTCTCATTTCAAGCAAATCCTGGTAGCATATGAACATCATAATTTATAGGTACGAGACTGAGTAGTTTTTCATTAGGTTTGTTCACTGAAATTTCAATACGAATAGCACTTTACTTTCTTTGATGCTGTGCATAAATATCTTATAAATGATATATATTTGAATAGAGCTACGTGTGTTTGGTATATAAGTCGAATACCAAAAGTCTTCTTTATGTTATTCAATTCCTGTGTGTTTCCTCAAATCAAGAAAGCAGTTCCACCTCTATTCTATGGATGATAAAAACGTATTAACAGAGACTCACGTCTAATGATTTGAAGTTACCTTTCAAAGGTACGTTAAACTCCTCGAAAAATTTGTCAAGAATAATTCTCTTTTTAAAATTGGCCTGAAATTTCTCCTCGATATGGGAATTTCTAGTATTGAATATTACATTGGGATTCTGATGTTATTTTCGTAGAATGACTGTATGCTCGTTTTTTTTAAATCTGAGTTGAAAGGGGATAGGAAACAGGGATTTCAGTTCTGAAACTCCAGGCTATTTTTTGGCAAAATCATACAAATGATGATAGTCTCAGATATGAAAACGTCGGGTGTTACAAAAAATGCAATATATGCATGTAGTAGTAGTAAATGCGATTCATGGTATTATATACAAAACGCCATCAAGTATCAACAAGTAGGTTCGTTACTAACTCCCCACGCCATACCTCAGGAGCAGCATTGTTATTCGCGGACCCATGAAACGTGGCAGAGTCATTCCCCAACTCGACACATACAAAATATCAAAGGAAAATCTCTGCTCCGTTGGGGAATCGAACCCACGACCCTCGGATTGTCATTCGGATGCGGAACCATAGCGCCAATATTTATGAATAATGAATGAGAAATATCTAATTGCGCTAAAGATTCTAAATTGCGCTAGAGAATGGTACAGTGTTATTTCTTCAAGATAGCAATGGTATAATAATAATGCAATATTGGTAATATCGATAATAATATTGAAATTTGTATTCCTTATTGGCTTAGAATTTGATGGAAAAGTTTTAATTTCTTTATTCCTGTGATTCGGAGAAGAAAATGCCAAAAAAGTTCCTCATGCTTCAATTCCTCCACAAATTTATTCGAGTTCGTGAACATACGAATAAGCTACTTTGGCGAGAAAAAAAACTGCGATTTTTTTATTTTTTTGGGTCTAAAAGCTGTGGTCACTGAAAACCATTTGCTCTGCTTTCATTCATGATCTATGTACAAATCAAATCAGTGAGTCTCTTTTGATAGACTTCTTCAAATATGTCCTCAAATAACATCATCAAGGCTCTCACGAATATTTTGAATACGCTTAGGTGACTTATACAAAATCACGAAAATCGTGAGAAAAATGAGATGGCCCAGTAGATCACCAGATACAAAACCACAGTGTTTTGTTAAAATTCCGATTAATGATTTTAAACTTTGGAAAAGTAGATTTTCGTAGAATACAATTTCTACTGGGTTTCCGCAAGGTTATTGAACGTTCTTTATTTTGAGTTGAATATAGAGTATTTTCAACAATTAAGTGAGAGTGGATTCATGAAAAGCGAGACACACTGCAAGCAAAATCATAAGACCTATGATTGATTCAACTTCCCATTCATCAAAAGATGAGTATCTATACATTTTGAATAACTTCTCGACATAAAAAGTAGCAACAAAACAAGTACCTAATTTTCAATAAATTTCGCCACTTTTACCATGGAAAGATTAAAAATGCCGAATCATCCTTAAACAAAATATTTCAGAGGGAATTCTGATTCCGAATGTGATTCACGAATTTCCAAGAAGTTGGGTATGATTCATTCGTCATCCTGTCGAAACCTTTCGTTGCCAATGAGTTTCCAATAACTGTAAATTAGCTTCATTCAGAAATCGTTTGGAGGAATACAGGGCAAAAAGCATTTTTTCGCCTGGTTAGTTATGTCTACTTGTTTCAATAACAAGAAACGTACCTGTTCCAACAGATCGTATTAATGCGATAATGATCTTAACTCTCTGAAATGATCTTCTACGCTTTCCGAATGTTAAGTACTTGAAAATATCGTTCGATATAGTAATATTAATGAACCAGAAAACTACGGGTTTTTGTTCGAATACCTACAAGAGGTAGAATGAATAAACCAATAGGGTAAAGTTTGAATGAAAACCTGAGTGTTACTCCACGAGACGATTTTTGATTGCAGTAGGCGTAGCTGACCATATATTTTACTTTACGTCACTAGAACATAAATCAATTTTTTGGAATTATCTGTACTCTTTCGCTGAAATAATGAATACTGTATATGGAGAAGCTTTACTCTTTAGGACAATTATTATTGCACATAACTGAGACGATGTTTTCGTCATTGTCACTAACATTTTTGATTGCATTGATACAGAAGATTCATCAAAAAATTCAGTGTTTTAGGAAAAATTGGTTGAAACTAAAAACTAAGAAATATTTTTTTCCAGGTATCCTGAAAAATGAACTTTTAATTGTTAAAGCGCAATCACCGTTCGCTGACTTGCAGTACTGACAGTTCAGTTATCTTGGAATATAAAATAGAAAGAAATTCGTGATGTGTAGTGGAAACGGGTGTCTAGAGGAAGTCGAGTAACCTAATTAACAACTAGTGTATGGTATGAACTTAAGTTATTTTTAATCTGAAATATGTTTTTTCAACACCGAGTACGAACGAAAGTATTGTACCAGGCCCCATTTACTTTTTTTTGAGATAGAAATTCGAATTGGGAACTAAAGAATAGTTCATCTGGGTCGATTTTTTCAACAAAATATTCGAAACAAATTTGTTTGTTTTGAACATTAACCTTGGAGCAGAATTATTCTCCTATAGAGAATTGCCGAATAATTAGACTCTTGGAGCTGTGATATGTACTATGACAAGATTTATCATATACATCACCGGTCTTCCAAATATTTTGAATTATGTTCGAATCCTATCTTGTGAATCACCAAGTCAGATATGCGTGTTTTTCAAACATTATATAGATAGATTGTAAAAAAAAGATTTATCATATACATCACCGGTCTTCCAAATATTTTGAATTATGTTCGAATCCTATCTTGTGAATCACCAAGTCAGATATGCGTGTTTTTCAAACATCATATAGATAGATTGTGAAAAAAAGATTTATCATATACATCACCGGTCTTCCAAATATTTTGAATTATGTTCGAAACCTATCTTGTGAATCACCAAGTCAGATATGCGTGTTTTTCAAACATTATATAGATAGATTGTAAAAAAAAGATTTATCATATACATCACCGGTCTTCCAAATATTCTGAATTATGTTCGAATCCTATCTTGTGAATCACCAAGTCAGATATGCGTGTTTTTCAAACATCATATAGATAGATTGTGAAAAAATTGATTATATTCGGTGGGAGAACTGCGTGATTTATGAAGATATAGTCAAACAATAGTAAAATGTTCATTAAAAGTTGATCTAACTATACAAGACTATTCGATGGCATACGATTTGACATTTCGTTTGATATGTTTGGAATTCCTTAAGATGCCTAGGAAACCCTGGTGTATCTACTTATACCTGAATAATTTTGGGATAAACTTGGCGAAAACCGATTGCTTGATTTCTGAGATTGCAAAAGCTTCAGATCGCTATTGTAGATGGAGATCACTCATATACCATATGAAGCTTAATTTTCAGTAGAGAGGAATGTGCAACCGAATATTCTACCACTGTTTATTATTTGCCTACAGAGATTTTGACAGCCCTGACAGCCAATCAAATGCGTTTCAGAAAACGTGCATGTATCGTGGAACCTACCGTTAACAACTTGTCAATACTGTCACTGTCACCTGCTACCTCTACAAGTTTTTAGTGTGTTTATATCAGTTTGTAAGACTAGACTTTGATTCCGAGAAAATTTACTTTGCCCATTCACCTGAGAATGTACGACAAAGTTCATGCTAGTGTATTGAAAGTGATAGACTGTCTTGGAATTGGGGATACACACATCAGTTATGCAACGGTTCAAAATACGTATCACATCGATATTTCCTTCATTTAAACAAAACTTTGTTTTCAATTTCTCATTGATAAGAGCTATAGATGTTTCCTCCTCGATATAAGACTTTCGCTCAAGCTGAAACGAATAAAGTTAGCTACAACGCTACATCCATGTTATTATTTTGGGGCGATTTGTTTTGTACTTACCTTAGGTACTGAGTAAAGAATATTTGGATCTGCAGATTTTGACGGTCCACACAAAATACGGAATCTTCTACATATCGTGAGAAAGTACCTGTAATAACTTCAAGACTTATTCTACTTATACAGACTTTCAAACACTGTTGAATGCGAAGAAATAATTTCAGAGATTTCATTGACAACAATAAACCTCAAAGTTACGTCAATCTGACAAAACCGACATTTGACAGATTTCCGAAAATGCTGCAACAGGCTGAGGGACTATCAAAAGAAGGTCTTCAACATTACCTTGAAATACTTTACTAATATTGCAGAGATATTCATTCTGATGAAGAAATCAACCCTTGCTCACCTGTAACTCTCAGCCTATGTGAGATGATGGAACTCTGATAATGTACACACTGTATGGAACAATATAACGTAACCATGTGTCCTCAACTAACGATATTCTGTCATATCGCCAAGCCATTACACATATTTTTCTCTCGCTGTAAAACCCATGAAAATCTCCCGACCCGACAGGTGGACATAAAAAATTAAATAATTGCATTACCGTATAGTATCGTAATCGGGCCTGAGAAAATGCGTATAAAACATAAGAATCCATTGAAAAGAATGTCGTTGCCAGACCCCTAACCAGTCACAACAAGTACTAAGCGGTAAAAACAAAGAACGAATATCCTCAGGTGGTACGAAATCATATCCCTCATCATTTTTGACGGGCCCGCTCTTAAACAATTTATCTGCTGGGACAGAACACAGGTTTACAATTATACAAAATATCGACCACCAGCGGGCCTGAACAAGAGTGAATACTGGAATTCTTTGAAGTATCGACGGAGGTTTCAGCTTCTACATTCCTGAATCTGAATGTCAAATTATGTCGATGAAATTATAAGCTTATGTTTTTTATAGGGGATGACTGTAATTAGGCAATTCAAATTGGGAACGGAATATAGCGGGTAGAAATTCAGACTCTGTCCATTTACTTTGATTCTAGGAATGGATTTGAGAATGAGTTAGTCGCAGTCAGTCCAATTTTCAGATTCTGTGAGGAATTTCCTGTGTCTTCTGTATATTTTGAAGAGAATACTCTCGAAAACTTCGACAGCTTAGACTCTAAAATCCCATATGAAACTACGAAATATGCATTATGAGTTTAATATAATAAGTATAATAATTATCATTGTTTGCCTTAATGTGGTTGACAATGTTCCATGCTGATATTGGCCCCCATTGGCACCTCTACTGAAATTTTATGTTTTTTGCAACAGGTTTCTATAGAGTTGATTACATAACAGTCATCATTATGAAGATTTCCGGCAGTCAGTATACAAGGTGTCTTAGAATAAAGTTAACAGGAGATATCTCCGTTATCGAAATCATGGAGATGTGAAACAAAAACCGACTCGTAAACAAGTGTCAAACTCTCCCTGTATATGTTCTCGAGATGGGTGTTTTTTAAATTGACAAGATATCCCACTACTTTAGTTTTTCGAACTGTCCCTTGATTTTTTTCAATTCCAAACAAGTTTCAAATCAGTGGAACATGAAAATGAGTTATTTATCAT
This sequence comes from Zygogramma bicolorata, assembly GCA_032362365.1. NCBI lineage: Eukaryota > Metazoa > Arthropoda > Insecta > Coleoptera > Chrysomelidae > Zygogramma > Zygogramma bicolorata. Next base: position 198,877 of record JAVJAQ010003303.1, on the reverse strand, counting down.
ATTTCTTTTGATGAAGTTCAAATTTGCTTTCCAGATTGAACACATGCTTCACATCGTCCTAAGAGTTACGAGGTACATGAAGCTTCAATTACGGTTATTTCAATGATATAAATGGCAGCGCTCGCTGGTAATTATTGAATGTCTGTATCGGAAATATTCGAGTTGGAAAACCAAGTTGAATAACTGTTGGAATGAAATTCAATGAGGCCTATTAGTTTCCTCCTAGTCAATAAGGTAAAATACTAAGAAGAAATCATTTAGCACGTGAAAGGTAATATCTTTGTGGTTGCAGGTGATACCATCTCAAGAGTAAGGCCCGGTTCGTAGGAAAGGGGCACCTTTTTCAAGTTTTCGTTTCAATATGAACTTTCATTGTAGTCTTCGTATATGGATCATCAACCGGATGAAGAAGTTTCGACATAAAATTGCCGGGGTCTAGTTCTATAATTTTGAATGACGTCGATGGATCAAACGAAATATTTATTCAATTCCTTTTAGTAGATTGCACAGAATGAGTATTGTCAAGAAAAATAATGCAATGGATTACGAACGGCAATTATTTTTTGCCACTTCACTTCGGGACGTCATCTGACAAAGAAATATAGCTTAACAAGGAATCAAAGTCGCAAAAAATTAGGTTAGTTCTTTCTATAGATCGAAGGAGGAAATACCTTGATAGCTAAAATAAATCAAGATATGCAAAACGAGCGCTACGCGGTACTTCATGTGGAAAATAGAAATTTCATTGGTTGGTTTTTTTTATAATTTCTGTCGACATTTCTAATAGTGATGTTGCGGTTTTTTCTCCACGATCTAAAAGTTGGCACTCCTACAAACAAAAAGAGCACTCGCAATTTCACAGTTTCGAAAAAACTTTTTCTTTGAATTCAGCATTTTCGGTTGAAGATGAGTTGCATATTTTTTCCGGTTTGAACGGGAATGGACTGAAACCACAGCTTCTGAGGAAATTCCTGTATTTATATTCGAATAATTTATTCGATGGAGAAAATTTTTCCTTCGAAAACATAACATAATATGACACTTACTGCCATCAATGCGGTTATTTTCGAAAGACCAATATCTCGCTGTCAAGAACCAATAATAATAACAATTCCTATTAAAACATAAAAACACACATGTACTCCAGTCTATGACGGTGAAAAAAGTGTAAACTGTGTATTTATCCCATACAGCACCGATTCGTATGAAAATTTGGATATAGGTTCTACTTACCCTCTATTCCAGAATCTACCACGTGCCGAGGGTTGCTTTCACCCTGGGGGTGGATGCCACCCCTTCTTGGGGGTGAAAATTTTTTTATTGGAAATAAGTGCGGAAATCAATAGATTGACTGATTCTAAGCACTTTTCGTTTAATGGAGTTTTTTCTGAAAAGTAATACTTTTTGACTTATTCGCGAGTGAAGTTGTCGGTTTTCAGTCAGAAAAAACACATTTTCAGATCATTTTTCGCGAATAACTGGAAAATAATGCATCTAATCGAAAAACATGCGGAGAGCAAAATTATAGCTTTTGAAAAAACAAAGGCGATCATTTATTTGTGATGCATGCAAACCCACTACAAACTGAATAATTGCTTGTTGAAAGTTGATTGGTATTTTCAAACGCCAAAATGTAAAGTTTCTACGTACAATAACCAAAAACCAATGCATTTTTCGGGTAAAACTAATTGGACCTTTTCTGAAGTCCTTCAAAAATCGTTTATTTTTGTTATTCATGAAAGTTTCTAGCAACAAAACTGACCGAGGTATGAAGGAAATAATGTTGAATCCTATTTTTTCGTTGAAAAAAAATTGTGAATAACTCATCCTCTCTTCTCCCCCCTTAGAAAAAAATCGTTGTTACTCCATAATCCACTTCATTCATGTTCTTTCAATGAGTTCTGAGTTTTTCATCAATTGAAAGTACGTAGTTTTGGAAAAAATTGAGATTGAAGAGAAAAAATCATATAGGTAATTCAGCGAAAAATCACAATTTCTTCGAAATAACTCGAAAAGTATTGATCACATGCAAAATTTTCTAGAGTAAAAAATTGAAGGCTATTCTTCTCTGAGAGTTTCGGTATTTAATTTTTTTCTGCAGGATGAAAATAGAGTAAGATATGGCCAGTTAAATATTGGGGGGGTTCGTGCAAAGTTTCTTTCTTGAGCCCTTTCAGCATGAACCTTTTCAAAAATATAATCTGAAACAAAACAAAATGTGAATGAGCTTATAGCTCTTGAAAAAATCTACAAAATACTTTTTTGGTGGATTCAATTGCTTGAAGACTAAGCGAGTTATGGGAAAAAAAAACAAAAACAATTTTTGTAGAAATTAGAGTATATACATTAGTATATTGAAGAAAACACATAGTTACTATATTTCAGGCCTAGTGGAACTATATGTATATTATATATGTATATATATACATATAGTTTCACTAGGCAACGATTTTTTCCAAAGAGGGGGGAAAGCAAGGATGAGTTATTCACAATTTTTTTTTAAGGAAAAATTAGGATTGAACATTATTTCCTTCATACCTCGGTCAGTTTTGATGCTAGAAACTTTTGTAAATAACAAAAATGAAGGATTTTTGAGGGACTTCAGAGAAGGTTCAATTAGTTTTTCCCGAAGAATGCATTGGTTTTTGGTTATTGTACGTAGAAAATTTCCATTTTGGCGTTTGAAAATACCAATCAATTTTCAACAAGCAATTATTCAGTTTTTAGTGGGTTTGCATACATCACAAATGAACAATCGCCCTTGTTTTTTCAAAAGCTATAATTTTGCTCTCTGCAGGTTTTTCGATTAGATGCATTATTTTCCAGTTATTCACGAAAAAGGATCTGAGAATGTGTTTTTTTTGACTGAAAACCGACAATTCCACTCGCGAATAAGTCAAAAAGTATTGCTTTTCAGAAAAAACTTCATTGGACAAAAAGTGCTCAGAATTAGTCAATCTATTGATTTCCGCACTTATTTCCAATAAAAAAAATTTCACCCCCAAGAAGGGGTGGCATCCACCCCCAGGGAGGAAGCAACCCTCGGCACAGGGTAGATTTTGAAAAAGAGTGTATGTAGATCCCGAATACAAATTTTCATGCGAATCGGTGCTGTATGGGATAAATACACGGAAAAATGGTCATAGACTGGACTAATGAAGCTGTCTCCCATTGTAATCATACGAAAGGAAGGAGAGTGAAATCTTTAGATATGTCAGACGGCTTCCACAAAGCTTAAAAAAAGCCTTAGGTTACCAGCTTCCTTCAAAACTCTAGGTCAGTGATGCCATCTATTTATTTTTCCTAAAATTAAAAACCACCTGTCCCACAACATGAACGAATCTCTCGCCGTTAAAAAAAATCTCAATTTCATACCACACGTGGGGAGAAAAAAAATCAGCCCATAATTTGATGAAAAATAATTAGATATCATCTTAGTCTGATGTTTTCTTGAGAAATGTTTTACATAGATTGTGTTTCTATCTATGATACTTGCTTCATCAAGTCATTGAAACTTTACTACTGACTTACCTCAATGATGATATTTGAAACTTTTTGTAGAGATCAATTAACCTAACACCAAACCGATATTATTTCCACTTGATACGCGTTTCACCAACAAGGTTAGCATCTTCAGGAATAAAAATTTTATATCAATTTTCTTCTCTCATGCGAGAGCCGAAAAAAAATAGGAAAGCACTCGTAAAGCCGCGTTATGGCGATGAATAAAGGCCAAAACCACTCAAACTGCACAAGGTGACACCGAATGCATCAAATTCTCGGTCGCTTGTCGGCAGGCCCTGCATCTAGAATCAAGGACCTCTTACCCATCACACAGCTCCGCTAGACAAAGGCGTTGAAGACCTCATCTTGGCACCCCATGATGAACTCTTTGACTTCAGCTCATCTGACCTGAGAAAGGCAAATGTCAGCTCAACAAACAAGCCATTGTCTCCATGGACTCCATGCATACGCTTTATGCAGCTGCAGCATTTTAGCATTCTCCGTAGCTTTGACGTGAGCTTCTCTCTGAGCGGGCTCCAAGTCGGTGACAAAGTTTACCTGCTCCATCCAGTACTATTTATTATCTTATGGAGACACTCTAAACTCAAAAGTCCACGGCCTCTCCTGTTATCAAAAGGATATAATCTGTGTATATGTATCATTTTACGAGTTTTACGTCAAGTTGCCGCAACTTTCATTCAAATTTTCTGAAAGAGTAGAGTATGATCGGAATGAGAAGCATGTTGGTGGCAGAAACTTTGTTTTTGCCCTACAGTTCAAAAAACCTGGGTGTGGCTTTGTTCCACAACCAAATAGGTGTAAGTGCCTCCGGCATTGAAATTATTGTCCTAAGCAGCCTAGTCAGGTCCGTACTTTCCACTGCTCCAGCAGACGTGCTAGTAACCAATGAGCCCTTCCCGCACCCCGGGGTAGCTGATCACTGGTTCCAAAAATCGTGAGTCCTGAGTAAGCGAGGATTCTGCATGCGACCGGCATTATCATTATTACAAGATATAAAAAATAAAATTTGCTTGGTTTCAGATGAAAAATTCGTAAATTTAAATTTTTCATCAATCAAGATACATTTCAGATTTTTTCCGAAATATCAATTCAGGAAGATATATTTTCTTTCCGATGAAAAGTGAAGATGCTATAACGTTTCATTTTCTTAGTTATTATGCTCGATGAAATAGATTCAGGATGTTTTTAGTGAAACAAAAAATTGAATGCTAAACTTAACTCGAGCATTTTAGTATAGACAGATATATAGATAGAGAATTACTTAGATTCAGAACCTGAGGTGTATCGGGATTGGTGAAAAATTGAAAGTTCTCAAGAGGAACAAAAAATACGTCTCCTGTCTCACTTCATCAACCTTTTGGACAAAGTTTGATCTATATGGCATTATTTTTTTTGTCTTGGTCGCCGGAGATTCGATTCGTTGTTGAAAACACTGAACTTCCATGAACTAGACCTTCAGACCAAATTTCAACCCCAAGAAAGGAAGAAAAAATTCCCATCCCGGTTTTCAAACTCCAAGTGGAGAATTCATAATGAATGTCATCGAAATGCTTTTAATAGACGAAAGACTAGTCACATACCAATTTTTTCTGTTGAAGGTTTTGTGCATCTAACGAGAGTGTTCTATAATTTATACATTTGCCCACTGAATAGCTAAAGAGATAAGTCCCTTTGAGCGATATAAGATCTTGTCCGGACTTTAATCCAATTTTTTTCTGGTGAGTTATACCCTCTACTTTTGTTTTATTGAAAATTTTTATTGACTATTTTTTTATTAATACTTCATACGCTTGGTATAAAAATCAAGCAATTAAAAACGATTTTTATGTGATTCAGTGACCGTCACACCATATAAACAAGGGAGGAATTGTTAAAGATGAACTCTTTTTCACTTTTTGTGAATCAATCGAACGTTTATGAATAATAATACACGTATCTATGAACAGAGAGTGTGTATTTTTTCCCACTTTTCTCGTAGATTTTTTTATCATTCGAGGGAGAAAAAGTTGAAAAATGTTTCCCGGTGGAATCATAACATAACGAAATATGCGATATAAATTTTTTGCTATCATTTAACCCCACTTTCAGACTATAAAAATTTATTGGGGTCGCCTCGGACCACTATATTCTAAGGACCAGTCCTGTTTTGTGAAGAAGAATATTCGTTTTGGTAGCTGGTTTTCACACATTAGTACCTAGATACTTCTGGTTGGAATGTCATGTGCATACAGTCAGTTGTTTGGCTGATGTTAATTTGTTTGTATAGTAGTAATTGCTTCTTACATGGGAAATACACGGTCGGTAGCTGATTCATAATATTTGCTATTCTATGAATACGAATTCGTCATTTTAGAGAAGATAAACTCGTGAAAGTTGAAAAAGCCCAGTCAGAATGAAGGAAAATTGTCCTCAGAGGTTCTGAGGATATGGGTGAAATGCCGTTTCAGAAAAATTTTAAATATTATCATCCATTAAGTAGGATATCTAAGATGATCAAAGATCGATTGCCAATGTTTTCAAGTTTTTTGTAATTTGAAACTAAAATCATATGTTGATTCCATGATCTGAAAAAAATACAGCTTCACCCATTTTGAACAGTGTATAAATAAAAATTCAAGTGGGGTAACGTTGCAGTTTATATTTCTATTCGGTTTTCAAATAGTTCTGGATCTGAATAATGCCAATGTATCATTAATAGAATGAACCAAATAGGGGTCGTTTTGACCGACGAAAGGCAAGGTATTTTGTATATATCGGAGACTTGATATAACAGCCTGAAAATAATTACATTCAATTTGATGACAGAGCCACGTTCATTTTGGTATATTGATTTCAATGAAAAATGAATGAGTTCACAAAAATGAACTCGTTTTGGACGTCCGTTGAATTAGAAAACGATATATGAGCAATACATTTTTATGTGAATGGTGAGAAAAGTTTGTGGATACTACATTCGATGTTCTGGGCTGAATTATTCATGTGAATCAAAAAATACGAGTCCACTGAATAGCGTGATGCACAGTTTCAATTATTTCCTCACAAACACTCCTCAATCTTTGTACTTCGAAAGAGTATAATGTAAATTCAGCAGACCATCTATGTCTTTTCTTTGAGTTCAAACATCAATCTATTGAGAAATTAGATTGTAGAAAAATAAATACCTCTTTCGAAAACAAATTCTGAAAATCTCACCCGGCTTCAGGATTTTCTGAAAAATGAGAGTTAATAGTTGGTTTACTGACATTCAGATAAACAAAATAACATTCCTGAATATATCAACGTTTTTTATTGAATTAGCCACTTATATTGTGAGTGAGACTGATGATCCCGAGAAAAACTATTACAAAACAATAAAGGGTGACCAGTGAAATAATTACTATAGTAAATAATGTGAAACATTTTTTCTGGTTGTCTAAAAATATCAATTTTGTGGTTTTCTCTGCCTTAGAAATGAAAAAGAAAAAGCTTTGAATTCTTATAATACATGTAGTAGGGCCAAAGTGGTATATTCGTCCCGATCCAATATTATAAAAAAGCAAAATTGACTAACTATTTTGTAGGTTACATATCGTACTTTTTTGAATTTATATATTCAATCAAAAATTTATTAAAAATGCATATATTTCCCCATGGCGATGTTTCGGAAGCTAGTCTGCCTCCTTTTTCAATAATTTTTGGGAATTTGTAATGAGATTGGAATTTTCGGTGTCAAAGTGACACTTGCATTTTGACACTACTTACCATTTTGCCATCATTACAATTTTCCATTTTTTTTTGGGCCGGGTGATGAACCTATGTAGGTTCGAAACATGTACTGAATCATCGTACTGACATCTTTCGGATATTAAATTGTGGAGACGACTTTGAGTTTTTCTGCATCTTAAATCTACTACACTCCACTTTGAGATACAATGGACTTCTACCACAGGTTAAAACAGAACGTGTTATCTTTCTAGTTCAGAAATTGGTGTCGAAAGAGCTCTCTCGTGATGAATTCGAGTAAAACTGTTTCGATTCGGTTTCATTGGCGAACAAATAGAGAAATCAATAGCTTTCAAGCTGCTACTAACAATAATTTAATGATTTAATCATCGGATAGCACAAAATTCTTTGGCACCACCTACATTGACAGTCTTATGTCGTGGGAATCAAGTATGCAATCAGACAGCTGATTTTAACCTTTAATATATATATATATATATATATATATATATATATATATATATATATATATATATATATCTCCGTTGATAGTTTGAATTTATATTTCAATATAACTACTGTGGAGGGCCCAATATATATATATATATATATATATATATATATATATATATATATATATATATATATATATAAGGAATATATTCGCTATTGAGAATTGAATACTAAGTAACAGTAATTCATGGCCAAACTTTTCACAAAATATTTTTCAACATCAAGTCTATCATTTCTTATATGCTTACTAAGAAATTTTTAAATTTTGTGAGAAAATCCAATACATATTGAAATACAAAACATGAATTGTAATTGAGTTTATAACTTACTTTGAATATTTCTATGTTAGCATTTAAGAAATGATAGACTTAATGAAGAAAAACATAATAAAAATAGCTAATCTGCATAAAAAATATTGTGTGAAAAGTTTGTCCACGAATTGTTATTACTCACATGATATTGTTCAATATTCTCTAGCATACCTTCATGAAAATTTTCCGTTTCGAAGGGAATACGGAAAGTATTATTTATAAAATCTCAATTATAGCAGCAGATTGTGGATTTGAAGTATGATCATGATATATCATTGGAAAACTAATTCTATACCACATCTTAATTTCCGAAAACAAAATATAGATTCCATTTGAAATATGAAAAATGTATGCGCTTCCGGCCAAACCGGAAGTGTCATATATGGTTCGATATTTGCTAAATTGCACACCCATGGATTTGAATCAAGGTATCGAATATGAAATATCCATGCATAATAACAACTGAGATACAGGGGGTTGAATTGCTTCCGGGTTACTCCAAGGTGGTCTCTCCGGGGTTTTTATCCGTTTGGTTTATTCTGATGTTTTTGACTTCCATTTTGAATTAATTCTCAAGAACTATGAGACGAATACTGGTATAATAATACTCATTGCAAAATGGTCTAGGCGGGGTTTTCGTCCATTAGGTTTCTTCTGATTTGTTCGACGTTTCGACTTTCATTTTGAACTCATTCTCAAGACTAATATCTGTCCATACCGTCCGTTATTTCGTAAGGGGAGTAATTGACCAGGACGGTATGGACAGTTCTTGAGAAAGACTTCAACATGGAAGTCGAAACGTCCAACAAATCAGAAGAAACCAAACAGATAAAAACCCCGGAGAGACCATCTTTCTTAAACGAAGATCCGTGAAAATATACTTACATATAAATAAAGTCTGAGGACAGAGTCCTATGTAATCCTGAAAACGAAAGAGATCAAAAGTTAATACCATGCATGCAAAAAAAAATAATAAATACATGCAATTAAGCGACTAAGCAAATGTCGATTTTGTTTTTGGGTAAGTTACTCCATGTTTCGAGAATACGATTCAGCATAAAATATTGTCTCTGCTTTGTAGCGAATTTTTACCCTTTTAATTTGAATGTGTGACCAAGTACCTAACCGAGAATCATTGTTGAAAACAAAAAGTTCTTTCTGATTAGCATAATTATACTTAGCTATACGGAAAGATATGATGAGGTCCTCACGGAGTCGACGTTGGTCAGAAGTTTGCAGTTGTGCCCTCCTCAGTCTTTCGGGATTGGTTGGACGCACTTCACCAAAAATCATACGCGTGGCTCGACGCTGTACATTTTCAACAAGTTCCTATCGCGCACCAGAACAGGACACCACACCGGACCTGCATACTTCATAATTGGACGAACTTAGGTTTTGTAGAGTTTTATGGAACTCGAATATTATAGATGGGAGAACGTTTTGTGGATGAGGTAAATCAGTGTGTTGGTGCGTTTTCATGTGGATATTGTTTATTGTGTACGTGTGAAGTGGATTGTTCTTTCCTTGATGAAGTGCGACGAATTTATCGACGTTAAGAGGTAGAAGCCAATCCTCACACCAGTGACTAATTGAGTTGGAGTCTTCTTGAAGGAATTGATGTTCGACTAAGGCATTTCCATACATAGTATCATTGACATAAAACGACTTGCAGGACTTCATATGAAGAGCAAAATCACTTGCATAAACCACGAAAAGGAGCGGGCCAAGAACAGAACCCTGGGGAACTTCACTATTGATTTGTCTGTCCGAATGAAACGAGTGAACCACTTTGACCGTGAAAGTTCTATCTGTTATGTAATTTTCAATCCATAGGTTTAGTTGGCTCCTAATACCGAGTGTACCAAGTTTGTGCATTAGCCTCCTCACTGGGACCCTGTCGAAAGTCAAGATAAACGATATCTGTCGGTATTTTCCTACCATAGGCTGTCGTTCATTCACTGTAGGAGATTGCTGGTGGTGGATTAACCTCTGACCAAACCATGTTGTTCTGATGGTATGATTACATTTCTTGTTGAACATTCTGACATATCTTTTACAATAATGGATTTCATTAATTTTGGAGGTACGGATAGAAGACTAATGGGCCTGTAATTGATTGGATTGAGTTTATCGCCTTTTTTGAAAATAGCGGTGACAGATGCCTTCTTCCAAGCCCGTGGGATGTGAGATTTTGCGAAAGAGGCTGACATGATTGTTGAAAACGGAGAGCAGAGAGTTTCGGCAAACTTCTTGAGAAGAAAAGGACTCATTCTATTCAAACCAGGAGATTCATTCGATTTGATGTTCAATAAATGATTTTTAATTTTCTCCGAAATAAACGTCACAATATTCAGATTATCACGCAGTCATTCTGCTATAATTTCTGGTAATTGGTCATCTCGAGGCTCAACTGTAACGGAGTTTGTGAAAGAATCTGCCAAAATCTCTGCTGATTCGATATCTATAGAGAACAAGGAACCATCAGGTTTTCGTAGGAGCGGAATGCTTACTTTGGTGTTCAGGTTAGATCGTATGAACTTGTACAGTTTTTTACTTTTTTCAGAGTCTGCAATAGATTCTTCAAACTCACGACATGAATATCGTATTGTTGATTTCAGGTATTTTCAAATCATCTTTCGAACAATCCGTTCAGGCCAGTCTCAAATTACTTACACAGTAGGTTTTGACTGGCACCTGTCAGAAAACAACTACTCCCCTGGCTAATACCACGAAAGGCATTGAATTACATCCGACCGGTACCAGTGCAGGTTTCTTCACAGAAGAAAATCCTGCATTTGCTTTCTTCGATACAAATGAAGGAATTGATTTTCAATTATAGGGACGGGCACACTTGCAGACTGGTTTCGTGCTATTTGGCCACTCGTCAGTACAAGGCAGTGCCATCATCAACATAAAGTCGATAACTTCCCATAATTAAAAATCAAAATCCTTCAGAGTATCAAGCCCCGACCAAAGCTGATGCAAACAACGAAGTTATTACGCCATCTACCAATGGACGAGGTATTCCAAAAGCAAACCGAATTCGCCCATTCCTCCTGCGAGGAAAATGTAAAAACATTTGACATAGTCAGTGGGCATACACACTTCAAGTGTGTCCGACCCTATAATTGATAATCAATTCCTTCATTCGTATCGACGAAAGCAAATGCAGGATTTTCTTCTGTGAATAAACCTGCACTGGCACCGCTCGGCTGTAATTCAGTGCCCTTCGTGGTAGTAGCCAGGGGAGTAGTTGCTTTCTGACAGGTGCCAGCCGAAACCTACGGTGTAGGTAATTTGAGACTGGCCTGAACGGATTGTTCGAAAGATGATTTGATTTAACGCCAGTCTTCAAGTATGCCCACTGACTATGTCAAATGTTTTTTCAGGTTTTTTGAGAAATTTCGGAGTTTGGTAATCTTCTGTGGATTGTAATCGTTGGCATCTTTTCCAGAGTCTTTTTTTTTGTGATATATGAGTAACATTATTTCGCCTTTGAACCATGCTTTGAGAAGATTTTTCCGGCATACTTCGCTGCGGGAGTTCTTCTCAACAGAGGCAGTTACGGTCGAGGAGAATTTTTCCCAAAGGATATCAACGTCATCACATGCGTTCAAAAGAAGTGTCCAATCGATTGTGGAAAGGTCCGCGAATAACTATTCGAAGTCAATTATTTTGGAAACTTCGGTTACATACCTGTTTGACATGTGAATGTTGCTTAGATTACTGCATGGTCCGATAATCCAATAGTTGGTAGGATTTCATGATCTGTGACGATGTTTACATAGTTGGTAAAAATGAGGTCGAGAACAGATGGTTCGTTGTTGATTCGAAATCTAGTTGGTTCAGCGATGAGTTGGGAGAGGTTTGAATCGAGAACGAAATGCATGAAATTAGTCGTGGAGCTCAGAAGGTAGAACCTTCTGCGAGCATGGGATGGCTACGTTCTTGAGAGGCACCTGTTAAAGCGACAGTATTGCTCAAAACCATAAATCCCATTGGTGCACTAACATTCTCCTACGCCCTCAGATCCAGTCGATTTTTTTTATATTTAGCGTCGTTCAATTTCAATTCAGCTTCGATCAGTGAAAGAGACATTCACTTTCTCTAATCTTTCGACCTCCGACCAAGCAATACTTGATACCTTCGTCCGTCAGAGTGAAGACGGACGAGATGTGTCATAGAGAACCAATAAATATTCATTAGCGAAAAGGGTGTGGTAAATAACGGATTCCATTGGAATTTCACGACAAATTTCACCAATCTTGGCTTGCTAATCCTCAAGTTTCGTAACTTAATGGTTTGATTGGTCGTTTTTCAAATTAACCGTTGGGGAGCTCAACTGTCATAAATCACTAGGTGAGTCATACTAACTGAACTAAACTGAAGTTCTCGATTGAGTTATTTCGTCACTTATTAGGGACTCGGCTGACAACCAGGTGCCTCAACAGTAGACTGATTAGCCAGTCACAAGTATTTGACTATAGCTTCAGCTTCTGAGATTTGGCTGGTAGCTGAAAAGCCACCCCTAAAATTCAAAAGTTTCTCATCAACGAAATCACAGCGATTCATTCATGATATTCGCAGTCGTATTAGAGCATATTCCCAAATTTATACACACGGTAGCATATTTTGAACCTATGAGAATAAAGGGTTTTAGTTTCGGTTTTTATACCTTTTTTTGAAGATGCCCCTTTCCTATTTAACATAACAATAGTTGTTTGTCTATAAGGCAGAAGAATTTCAAACGCCATAACATGTGTTTGTTACCACTTAGTATTCATTTGTTAGTAGATTGTAGAAAAATTAGGAACCGACTCAGGTGTTAATGCATCATATCCTTCAGCCCTGTCGGGCCCATCATCAAGCAGATTATGGGTGTCAAAATCCATTATTTTTCAGATGAGTAGCCGACCACACATTGTTAAATAGTTATGAATCCATGAGCACACATTATCTGGAAGGTTGTTTATACAACTGAAATGAACATTCCCAGTATAATCGTTTTATTTGTATGAGTGGTTGGACAATATCGGAGCAGTCCCAGATTCTGATTGGCTTCTGATAGGTGTTGTAGGAAAGTTATTCACCATACGGAATGAAGTTGTCTTGAGATGAAAAGAAATACATTGAAAATCATTAAACTAATATAAGGTTTGAACAGCTAGATCGAAGATGAGGAGATTTTTACAAAATCATGGCATGACACCGATATCATGTCTTAATCTTAAGAGAAGATATCTGTCAAAATTATTGAAAGGAGATTTGTGATATTCATCACGATTCTGTATCTGTAACTAAAATTTTTTCATGAGAAATCATCACTCTGAAAAAACATGGTTATGCTATAAGACGGAGTTTCACACATTATGCTAGAAACCACACGTTGAAAGACGAATCTCAGTTAAGCTTCAGCTTCTAAAAGTAGGGGGGCGTCAGCTGGTCAACAAAAAAAGCATTGAAGCCAAGTTACAACCCATTAAATGAAATTAAATTCGTGGTTCTATAGGAAAATGATAAATTTTCCAGAAATTTCCTGAAAAATGCAGTGATATGACTATTGGGTACAGTCGAGTTTCGTCACTGGTCTGAGATTAAATGAGCCTCGTCTCGCTCAAGATGAACCTCAGTTAATCTTCAGCTCCTAGAATTTTTAACTTTTGAGAGTTAAAATTCACAAGGGTGTCAGCTGGTCAACAAAAAAGCAATGAAGTCACTTTACAACCCATTCAATGAAATTAAATGCGTTGTTCCATAAGAAAGGAGCAACATGCTTTTTCGCGGACCCGTCAACCATGGAACGTGGCAGAGCCCTTTTCCAAATACGAGAGAGAGAGATATCCTCGAAGAAATATCTCTGCCCCGTTGGAACAAACGAATTCCTTATTCGACATGAAGTAACAAGGTTGAAATCACAGCTCCTATGACCAAATAGCCTCTATCAATATCTCATAGAAGTGCGCAGTGAAATTTTGTAAGTACATTTTACAGATCAGAGATTTGACTTTATTATGGAATTCATTAGTTGAATATTAAAAAGCCTAATGTGCTCAACCGTCACCGAACACTAAACGCATTGGTCACTTTCAAGGGAAAAATAAAACAATTGTAGCCTCACTCGGTTGCACTCACAAAGACAAAGCAATGTGAATTCCTTGTCAAACACAATATAACGGTTGAATTTCTAGTGATGCAGTTCCCACTGTAATTGCAATGGGAAAATTGTATTTCCTCAAGCCGCACTGCATGCAATTTATTAAAGTACTCACTAGAGCTTTCTTTGAATTAATTCAGTTCATTCACTTTCGAGACCATTGTGATTTCCAACAGAATTGAGGCTCGGCATAACTCAAATAAATAATGTTGACATCTCCCAGTTGAAAAATATAACTTACTTTTAGTATTTCATATATCATTCATTTCATTTGTTGACCGTGATTCATTGATTGGAGTAACATTTTTAACTAGGAGATATTGATTTCTATTATTGGAGTTATTCATTATCAATTATGTTTTTTGAAGGTCTGTAACTGATATCAGAGAACGATATTATATGGGAGATGAGTTTCGACCTCTACGAATGTTAATGTCATCAAGTACCCTCCAAAAAAGACACACTTCTCGTAACTGGTTACGGAATTGAGAGAGATGGACATTCCACTTCATTCCCCTTCGAACCTCAGACGAGTCAAACGTCTCTTTGGCGAGTACTACGAAAAAATAGAAAGGAACCCAGGTGGATCAGAAAATTCATATATGGGAAATTTAACATTATCTATTCTTTAGTAATAGAAGTCGTGACTAGGCAATTTCAATTTTCGTGAGAATATCTCGTAAACAGTCAGTGATATTTACAGTGGCATATGGCTATCGTCAGCTTATGCTAGTAAGAGATTGTCGGATGAACAAGCGCTTTTACTACGAAAAAACTTCATTCTAGTTTATTGATCTTTGCTAAACATGTTCAATGAAAGATAGAATTGAAATTTTTGCTGTCAAAGTTGAGAATTTTTCTAGTGATCAATTATTTCAGCAACTGATTGATATCCCTTACATTCGACGTGCGTGTCGATAACAAGGACAGCGTCTTGAGAAGAAGAACATTGATACTACTATAAACATGTTCAGTATAATTATTTCCCTGAGGTAGTGGAAGATATCAACGATAAAAGGCAATTACCTGAACGATTTGCGGAACTAATCCCCTTCCTAGACGATAGGGGTCGTCTCACGGTCGACGGACGATTGGCTCACTTTGGATTGTCATATTATGACTGACAAATGTTACCAAAAAAACATCGAGTCACCTTTCTTATCATTTAATAGTATCATCTATCCTCCCTCCATGTGGGTGTTCAAACACTCATTTTTCACTTCCTCGTCGTTTTTGGATATAACCCCTTAGTCGAGCAATAAGGCAATATACCAGAAAACACTCAGTATTTGATTCATCTTAAATGAGAAGAAGGAAAATTAGTTTTTGTGTGAAAATTTCACACTAACAGTTTTTGACCATCGAAATGCGTATTTTGTCTCGCATTACCATGGCAACTTAGTTATTTATAGGAGTAACCAAAAACGAATAAAAGTGAATATTTCCATCGTATGTTAAAGATCCCATATGAAGCGAACATTTTCGGGCTGGTAAATACCCGGTAGGTATCGAAAAATACCCGCTCGGTCCGTGTATCTATAGTAACGATTGTTAAAATGTACATTTGTCATCTTGACAGGCATAAATACTGAATTTCAAACGTCGTTGTCTTAACTCCGGAAATATTCTACCGAATTACACTCGTGCATCAAAATAAACCTGATAATTTTCCATTCAAGCATGTTGTCAGTAAAAAAACCTGCATTCGGTTATTTTGGCAACAAAAAATATTCTGGAAATTTTTTCGAGGCGCCACGATATTTTTTGCCAGTTCGAAAAATAAACATATGATCTAAAACCCTCAATCAATGTAAATATATATGTGAATGAGTCAAAATACATTTCTACCAATTTAAGTGACCTGAATTATGAAAGGGAGATAGAGCGAACCAGTACCCATCTTCGTTTCAGCATTTTGTGTAACTACAGTTAGTCATTTTTTCATTTAAAGAAATATGGTAGATATACCTACATAGGAATTTCTACGAAATTGCGTCATGTTACTTAAAAACATTCCCGTCGTCGGTGTCTTCACCTTGTCGTGGTGGTGGGGCCTCCATGAATCTGAGAGCCACGCCGGCGGTAGCACTGCTACCGGTAGAGTCACCCATGCCGAAAGAACCGAGGGCGAGAGGCCAGACCAAGAAGGGCACCAAACTCCCAAGCCAAGGTGTAAGGTAACGTGCTGAAGGCTGAATGGCCGCATGGTGTAATTTGCGGTCATGAACGTTCGCCTGGGGGCACAGGGCGGAACCCCCTTGTAGGCACGCCTTACCCTGTCATGCGGGGCTCTGACCGGGTGGACCATCGTTTCCCTAGCTGCTCGTGGGATCATTATGGAGGATAATGACAAAAAAAGAAAATGGCCATGGAGAGGCGAAAGCTGACGGAACCCACTCACCAGTGAGGCCAGAAACCAGCACGGCGTCGCAAGGTCATAAAAGACCAGAGGCGGAAAAGCCGAAAAGGTCAGGCCGGATAGGATGAGAAGGGCGATCCAGAAATGTAATCCATATAAGTCCCCTTGAATAGACGGAATCTATCCGATTCTGCTACAAAAGGGACTGGAGGTGCTGATACCAGATGGGAGTAGGATTCTCAGATCCTGCGTGGCCTGGGGATATATTTCGAAATCATGGCAAAAGGCGAAAGTAGTCTTCCTGACCAAAATATTAGACCAAATAATAGACCAAACGCTCAAGTCATACCGACATGTCAGTCTAACGTTTTTTCTGATGAAAAGCGTTACTGGACCGATACATAAGAGACGAAACGCTGAAGGGGAAAGCTCTAAGCGCTCGTCAATATGTGTATCAGCCTGGGAAATCAACAGACCTAGCGCTGGACGACTTGAACAGACTACTTTCTAAGTCGCTGGACGACAAAGAAATTGCAGTAGCTGCCTTTCTAGACATCGAGGGAGCATTCAATAATGTCTCCACGGAGTCACTTATAGGCGCACAGAGAAAAAGAGGAGTACCAGATGTATTATGCCGATGGATAAAAGCCAGCCTAGAAAGAAGGATGATATACACCACTCTAGGAGAGGCTACCCTACAGGTGAGAACTGAAAAGGGATTCCCACAAGAAGGCTTACTATCGCCACTGCTATGGGCAACCCTAGTAGACGATCTCCTCAGGCAGCTATCTGAAGAAGGCATATACTGCCTGGGATATGCTGACGATTTGGTGACAGTCACGAAAGGGAAATTTGCAGGTGTCTTCTCGTAGCGCATGCAAAGAGCCTTGAACATCGTTGACATATATTGCAGGCATGAGAACCTCTCAGTGAATGCCCAGAAAACCACTGTCGTCGTGTTCACAAGGGAAAGAGTACTAGGAATGCCAGTGGATAACACAGTTCCACAGTACAACTTTCAAAAAGATCTTTTCAAAATCATCTTGTTACCAAGTAGAGAGGACTGGGAAAATGGCCCACCGGTTAAAGCGGAAGAAACTTGGTATACAGATGGCTCGAAGACCCGAGAAGGAGTGGGAGCCAGCGTATGGAGGCAGAGCAAAGACGAGAATCGCACTCAGCCTCGGACATAATGCAACTGTGTTCCAGGCAGAAGTAGCGGCCATCGAACACTCTATAGGGGAAATAAACAAGCAGAAGGTCGTAAATAAAACCATTGTCATTTTTTCCAACAGCTAGGCGGCAATTAAGGCGCTCAGTTCATTCCAAACCTACTCAAGATTGGTGGGAAGCTGTCTGAGCGCACTCAAGGAGCTGAGTACCCAAAATAGGGTTACTCTAGCATGGGTACCCGGACATGAGGGTCACAAGGGCAATGAGGAGGCCGATGCTCTAGCCCGTGAATGCGCATCCAAGGCTATGATCGGCCCAGAACCCTTCTGCGGGGTAGTGAAAGCAAGCATAAATTCATGGATGCAAAACTAATCGAAAGATTGGTGAAATAAGCTCCCTGGGATGAGAAAGGCGAAAGAATTCATATAGGAACCGGCGCCCAGATTCACGGAGATCAGGTCTGACAGAAGAAACCCAATGCAGGTTCTGTCAAGAAGAGGAAGAAACCGCACTGCATGTGCTCTGTGAATGCGAAGCGATAGCAAGGCTGAGACACGCGAGATGCGGGGAGGAGAAACCAGGAGAAACTAGCTATATGAAGGAGTCAGTGTCAAGGCTATGGAGTCTCATCAAAGAGATCAAGCTAAACAACAAGCTCTAACAGCCAAGGAGTATCACAATAGATCTGAAAAGGTCGCAGTGAATCAGGCCATGGGCCAGCTCCCCGATAATCTGATCTAATCTACTTGGAAATATATTTCTTCCACCTTTAGTTAACCAAGATTACCAAAGGGCATTTGGTATAACTGAAGTCGGAAATATTGTTCATTTAACGAAATATGGTGGATATACCTATATGATTCTTTTCAAAGTGGTAAATATTAAGCTTTCTCACAGAACCGGTTAAACAGAAGTACCAAATCAACTCATGTCGAAAACCAGCGGTAATCTGACCAACTTGACAATCAAAGGAATTATTTCAAAATGTCAGGTTGTATCAATATTTTTTACAAATTATGGTGTGAAACTTTCTTACCGAATACCACGCAAGCCTCAATCATTCTTGGAAATTTTCTATTGGACACGGATATTTGAAACAATTATCCTTTGTCGCTTCGCGACACGGAATGACTTTCAGAATATTCGTGCCCTCTAGAATATTTCCGGAAATACTTTAAGCTCTTGTGATATTATAGATGTATATTTTTTGACTCAAGCAGAGAATACTATTTTGTTTGACATAACTTGTGTTATGGGCAATGACATTTCCGTGGTACTTATTTTATTCACTGTTTGCAGAGAATTCGATAGAAAATTTGGGTTATATTTACTGAAGATGGAATCGGGATTACTACTAAAAATATTTCGATTGCTAATTGCTCAAGTGAGACACTCACCAGATGTCCAAGGAAGCAATCCGTTATTTTGGTAATTTTTCCCTCAAGGACTCGCTCTCATCGTTGAAACATCGTAGAAGGTTCGGAGTACGGAGTACAGAATTTCCTTCGTTGTGAGCTTCAAGACCTGCCAAACCTCTTTTGCTTGGAAGCCTTTTCTCCATAGTAAAACTTTGGAACTCCTTGCCGATGAAGGTTTTTCCTGAGGCTCACAAACTCAAAAAATGTAAAGGTTATGTTAATTCGTATCTCCTGTCCCTTGTTTCGCGCGGTGTTCTTTGAATATTACAGAGGTTCCTTCCGTGTGAATCTGTATATGAAAAAAATTGTTGCAAGCCTACATGTTTGCCAACGTACACAAAACAGCCCCAGGTAGGGTATGCTTTAGGCTCGGAATAATTTTGAAAATATTCGTGATTTCGAATAAATTTCCTGGAACAATCCATTACAACTGAATATCACGTAATCTGAAAAATAATTTTTACTGTTCCCCCAAATAGGAAACTTTTGTCGAATCCACCCAACCGTGTGACTCCGATTGTTTTCAAGTTGCAATAGTGGAATGAGTTGAAAAACGACATCTAAATTTATTTCACGCTCCCATAAATATTATTATATTTTCTTAAAAAAATAGGAAATCATGATCTCTTATCCATAGTTATTTTCAAACACTCGAAGTATAGTCAAGAATCTCACTTTTCTCTTTAGAATTATATATGGCTGATCAAACAATCTCAATATGTGAGTAACAATAACTCATAGACAAACTTTTACACTATTGATTTTTTCTCATTTTTCAACGTCGTCATTTTTTTTTGCCCATATGAAAATTTTTAATGTTGGTTGGTTGTTTTGTATTTCAATATGACATGTTTTGGAGTTCTTTGAACTGCATCATATAATGTATGTCGTCTTAGGGTACGTGACGACATATTCATCGAAGAAAAATGCTTCTAGCACAAAAGACGTGTTATGAGTTAGGTGGTGAGGTAGATTTTTTTTATTTGTTGGTTTCTATCGATCGATCCATTCAACTACAACTAATGGACTGACCCTAAGAGAGAGAGAGAGAGAGGGGACTGCGGAGTGAGCAAGATAGAATACTTCTGAGCGAATTCCTTCCTCAATGTAGTAGATAAAGAGAGGTTCAGAAGGATAGAATTATCATTTTGTCCTTCACAATATCAATTCAATGTGCATATATTTTCGCTCTCTATTGTGTTCATCATCGTGTTATATGGACAACTGTCATAAAGGCCAGGCCATTAGTTGAAATGTCTATGATCCAAGTATAGAAAATCTTCCCACACTTGTCGATAAAATGGAATTCTGCATTTATATTTTGTACAGTTTTCAGGAAGTTGTTGTATAGCGAAACAAGAACGAACGTCACAACCCCCAAAAGGATTTAGTTGTTCTACATGGGCAACCTTAAATTTCTGGATGATTGAATCATTCATAGTAGGTCGTGGATCGTTTTTATAACCAGATGCAGTCCTTGTCACTGCCTCTGCATTTTGGAAAACCATTTCGCGATTGAGGTTGGTGGAGCAACAGTGCATCGCCACTCTTGAAGCTTATTGGCACCGAAATGTTCTCAAACCTCACCTTCATTTTAATGCTAGTCAGTTACAGCTTGGATCTGGCGAATTCGAGGGGTATCCCTAGTTTCTTCTTCAATTCAGTCATATGTTTCGAAAGGGATAGTTCTTCTCTGGTGCAAGGTCTGCCGAATAGTAAGCCAATCGGGAGCTTTGTTTTCCAAGCAGTCAACGACTAGATTGTGTTTAACCTGTCGCTTAGTGTTGATAAATTCGATACGCCAACAGGAAGAGAGGCAAATAGTCATAGTGTCATTGATTCTAAAAGAAAACCATCGAGAGGTGATGGTGCGATTATGCCTCTCGACCATTCCATCAGACTTCGTAAAGAGGAATAAGGAAAACCAGACCTATGGCTCTACATCCGAAGTCTGACGGAATGGTCGAGAGGTATAATCACACCATCACCAACTACCTCTCGGTGGTTTTCTTGTACAATCAATGACACTTAGACTAAATGTCTCTCTTCCTGTTGGCTTATCAAATTTCAACACTAAGCGACAGGTTGAACGTCATCTAGCAGTTCACAGCTAGGAAAACAAAGCTCCCGATTGACTTACTACTCGGCAGACCTGGCACCAAAGAAGAACTATCCCTTCCAAAATATGTGAATGAATTGAAGAAGAGACTAGGGATATCCCTCGAACTTGTCAGATCCGAGCTGTAACTGACCAGCAATAAAATGAAAGTGAGGTTTGATAATATGTCGGTGCCAGTCAGCTTCAAGAGTGGCGATGCAGTGTTTCTTTACCAACCCCAACCGCGAAGAGTTTTCCCAAATTGCAGAGACCGTGGGAAGGACTGTACATGGTTACGAAAAAGATCAACGATCCACTATAAATACTTCATCATCTCCTAGAAAAATAAGGTTGCCCGCGTAAAACAACTAAATCTTTTTGAAGGTCGTGATGTTCGTTCGTGTTCCGCTGAAAATGTATAAAATATAAATGCGGAATTCTATTTTATCGACAAGTGTGAGCAGATTTTCCATTCTTGGATCGATCGATATAAACCAATAGATTATGAAAATCTGTCTCACCACCTAACTCACAACACATCTTATGTACGAGAAGAATTTTTCTTCTGTAAATATGGTGGCACGTATCCTAAGACGACTTATATTATATGATACAGTTCAAAGGAATTCACCATTTTATTCATTTCACCTAGAATATCAAGTAAAATGAGAGCGTAATGTAAGTTTTCTTTGAATTCGAGGCATCGGAAGAACAAACAAAAATTTTGCTCATAAAATCTGGGTCGAAAAATTGGTTCCCAGAGAGAATTTCACATTTTATTCGTTTGATTCAAAGGAAAGACAACTAATGGACTGGCCCTAAGAGAGAGAGGACCACGGATTGAGCAAGATAGAATACTTCAAGTATAACCTCCGAGCGAAATCATTTCTCAATGTAGCAGATAAAGAGAGGTTAAGAAGGATAGAGCAATTCAAGTATAGTATTATTATTATTCTGTCCTTCACAATATCACTTCAAAGTGCATATCCTTTCTCTCTCTAATGTATTTCGCATCGTGTTTACTGAACTGTCGTAAAGGCCAGTCAATTAGTTGTAATGTCTATGATTCGATTCACAATGGGAAATCACTTGGTTATTCTTGTAAAAATTATGACTCCTTCGCTCATTTTCTGTGGAAACATTTGTTCCTTATCCACTTTCCGAATAAAATACAGCTAATAACTCACAGAGAACCACTTTGTTGAATTTCATGCTTGAAACTATTCAAAATTTCAAAATCGCATTGCATATCAGATAGACGTCAAATTCAATTGACACTCCCAGAAGTTTGCAATTCAGTATCTCCACTACCAACTAAAACAAAATAACCGCAATCAGCGCCTTCGGTGAGCATTGACCCTGAGCTTCCTTTTACGCGAGAAGGCCACTGTTCATAGACATTACAACTAATGGACTAGCTCTTGGAGAGAGAAGACTGCGGAATGAGCAAGATAGAACACTTCATGTATAACCTCTAAGCGCGTTCCTTCCTCAATGTAGCAGAAAAAAAGAGGCTATGAAGGATTGAATAATTTAGGTATAAAATTCTTATTATGTCCTTCATAATATTTATTCAATGTTCATATCCTTTCTCTTTCTGATGTTGTCCGCATCATGCTCTGTGAGAAACTGTCACAATGGCCATTCCATTATTTGTAATGTCTATGCCACTGTTACATTTCTAGATTTTTTCTATAGGCTTTTTGTCGCGAGATACCAGGTATTTAACGGTACGTACCAATTGCCTACCGACGCGTTTTCGCGACTATCGCTATGAACATTTTTGTCGAGTTTACATCAACGGTACGTAAAATTAGGTACCGTGGTAGCAGCTCGTTTTCAACTGTCTGGTACTTTGACATTTATCGTCAACATTTATTTTGGATTGTTGTTGATGATCTTGGGAAATTCGAAAGCAATAATGGAATCCGATCAATTGGTAGAAATCACACTGAACTACAGAGGAGCGGATATCAAACTCAAACTAGGGCGTTTTGAATCATTATTCATTCGGAAGGATATCAATTCATTCAACAAAAAAATCGTCAAAAAAACACAGCCACACAATCATAAATGGAAACAGCCATTTTGAAATATTTCAATGAATACCTGTGAAAATCCAGATAAAAATATGTCATATTCTACCTTTGAAAACGATTTTCTCCCAGTTTTTGAATAATTTTCAACGATAATAATGGAAACAACTAGAGCAGAGCTCCGTAACATAACCTCAATCCCAAAAAACTCTACAAGCTGTCAGTGACAGAGTGAGATACCATTTCCATTTTCGCGACCGTTTGGTATGAAAAGAAACAGAATGAGATAAGAGAGAGATAGTCATATACCGCTTCGGTACGTACCGTAACATACCTTATGTTCTGGGCAACTCAGTGAAGAACATTGTCAACCACTTCCAAACGGATGTCGATAGCCTACTGCACGATCATAGAGTCTCAGTTCGATAGCTCAAGTTAGTTGTTGCAAAAGCCTAATCTACCAACTGATACTATATCGTTGGAAAATGTTGGCCGAAAAATTATCGACGATTAGGAAAGCTTCCAATTTCTCTGTAGGGGGCATCATATTAAAATTATCTGTAAAATCGATGTCAATATCAGAGCAATTCGAAGCATTTATCATCCCAGAAATCAAGCATGCAACTTCCGCTAAGTATATCCATATCCTAATATATTTCAGGTATAAGTTGTAGCATCAGTGTTTCTAGAGATCTAGTCTCAACCATTGTGTCAAAATGGTACGGATTTTTTTTGTGTGCAGTATATTTGAATCCCATATTTTCTCAATCTCGAAGTACATGAATGCCGTTTTGATAATGGAAGATTTCTCCATTGAAACCAAGAATAAGACTAAATCTAACCAGAACACAACCAAACGGCCCACTACAGAACTCCGGACTATACCATCCGCTATTTAATAACCATATATGTAGATTATATCACATATTTTACGAAGGAGTTCACCAATATTCGAACCCCATTAAAAATGCTTTTTTCATATTCATTCAAAGATAAATTCACAGGAGTTCCCTTGAACTCCATAACAATAATAATTTTTCCAATTAGGTACAAATAATTGATCTTCAATATAGTTTCTTTCTCGAGTCAACCCCTTAGCAACCAGATTCACAGATCTACCACTGGTAGAAAAATCTTTCTAATGAATTAGTGATCAGAACTACAATTTCATTTTGAATGTTATTGAATAAACATCATATGTAAAATACAAACATAATTTGCATTAAGAACAATTTTTCAATATATGCGAATAATCAACGAAAGAGCACCTGTTCAAGTACTTTTCAGTTCCTTCGGTAAGCCACAGTTCATCAGTCACCTTTGTTTACGATTAATGCCTACCACTCCTGGATTACTGTTTGTCTTCCAACTGCTTCATCAACACATTATTTTCCAAGAAATCGCTGTCATATTATCATGAGTATTTCTAGTTAATTCATTTTCCGAGGTGAAACTATTAAAAAACAAATTGGGGTGATAATAACTTGGACTTCCTCAATTGAAAATGAAAATATTAAAAACCATGTTCTCACTATATGACACATGACCACAAATGCGAAAAAGAAATTGGATATATATAGGAGAATCACTTACTTTATTGAAAACACAATATCTCTCGACAATAAATGGTTCTTGATTTGGATGAACAAATTGAATAATTCTTGTGGTGCACAATTTGGAAACAGTTCCGAAACAATAGTTTGAAAGTAGTTTTTGTGGTGTATGAATGTCTGTCTTCGTAGTTTTTTTTGGATCTAAATGCAGAAGGGTTGATTCTTGTTTTTCAAAGAACTGAAACAAAGGTCCCTTCTGAGTGAGGAAAACAGCAAAATTAGTCAACAACTTGTAACATCATTAAATGTGCCTACCAAAAAAAACAATAAAAAATAATTCAGTTTAACGTTTGGAAAACTGAATCTGTTTCCGTTTTGTAATGAAATTCTCATACAGAATTCAATTTCTCAAAGTGCTTTCCGTGATACAAATCTTTGGAATTTCTCTTCGTAGTTTTCTGGGTTTTTAACTAACCACATGCTGAAAAAATATGTATTGATATTGGAATCTATACAAGTGTAGAAGGGTAAACTTCTATCTACCCTGAGAATTCACTGCGTAAATTTAAAAACAGCCCCTTTTGGATACAAAAATAGCTCTACTACAACTTGCCATATGGAATATTTGATAAGCTCATCAATCACCAAATTAAAGACCATAATCAACAAATCAAACTCCTCTAATATTTATAGGTTCCATGGCACACATAATTAATGCTGCGAAACTGAACAGACTCTCATCACATTAAATCACCTCCATTAATTTAAATACAAAACCGATAATGGATAAATCATCGACGACAAGGAATGATAATGATCCCGTCTACAAAAGCGTCTGAAACTGTATCCATATTGGGAGAGAGACGACTACACCTGTTCGACACTTCCTTTTAAGCCTAGATCTTAGCACCTGGCTGACTTACACTTACCGTTTATAGAACTTATTTTTATCAACCACGTAATCTAACAAACCGCGATCACCATCTCATGATTTTTTTTGCGGACAGTTCACGTCTATCTATGGAAACATTTCGTGTTTTTGCCAAGATGTGCAATTGTGGAAGAAAACGTGCAAGATACGTAAAGAAAATAAACATTTCAACGGGGCAAACGATAAAAGTCGAACTATCTATTATCTAGCTAAAATAAAATTTCGTAATCATTTCGTAGTCACATTTATGATTATTCGCGAATATTTCATTGAAGAATTTATATGGCGAGTGAGGAGTCAGAAAGAATAATTCAGCCAAAATTCAAAGGAAACATTCTATGAGTTTGAAAATAATTTTTCCGTTAACCAGCTGGCGCCCCTTAACAACGTCAACCCTCGAAACTTGTCCGAGCACTGGGTTAACGAGGGCTCACCGTTTAGGGTGTGAATCCCAGCACGGTGGTTCCGGGACAAGGATTTGAATCTTACACCACCGGAAATTAGTATTCCAGAATTATTATTTTTGACCGTCACTAGTTCCTAAGTCAAAAATTCTTTCAAGACCAATAAACTTGAAGGATTGTATATATGAATATTTTGAGGCAATTCTTTATTTTTATATGAAAAATTTTAATTTCCCTTCGTTATATCACTTTGAACCGCTCGAATCTGACGGCATAATACTGTAAGCTATAATTTCCTGAACAGCCCCCTTCTAAACAGATTCATGGTGAGTTATGTAACCCCTTCAAATTGTACTGGGGGCTGGTTCGATGGCGAATAACAATTCTTTAGAATTGGGTGAAGAAATAACCCTCCACCTGGAAGAACCGAATCTTAACGCATATTATTCTAGTAAATCCATAATACCTCCTATGTATGTTCTTCTGTTCTGTCCTCTACTAACTAGCAGTTTGTAGATAATCCTCATGCTTCCAATATCTCTCTTGAGATATCATTGGAATGTCTGGTAATCTTCACAGACAGTTCAATTCAATCTGGGGGTACCAGAATTTTTCAAATCCGGTATTTGACGTCTAGCCATAGAACTAAAGTGATTCGGATTCCACCTCATAAACTGTAGGTCCCGGGTATACCTTGCTTGCACAAGCTCTTGAATTAGCTCCTGAGGGATTTCCTAGGCACCTGATATATTCGTTAAGAAGAGAAAAAAAGAATTTTGGTGTTCACCAAATTCTTCCCTTTGTAATATGTATCAACCTAGTATTGAATATTGTAGTCTAGTTCAGATAATTTGATGACTCATTTTTGGACAGCATATGCATAATGTTCATTATCAGCTATTCTCTTGAGAGTCAGTTCATGAGAAGTAATCAATATTCGGAATACAGCTCAATACATTCGGCAAGAAGCTTCATTGGACCATCGTTCTTGAAAAAGAAATGAATGTTTATTTATTATTCTATTTTAATATATCAGAAGAATCTCGGTGTATTATGAATGGAAGTAGAAGATATCTTTTGTTGATAATCTCCTAGGGCTTGCTGGGGTTTCGAATTCAAGGGATCAAAGTGAAACAATTCAATTCGACCTGCAAAATATTGGCCACTGTTTTTTCCCTTCTAATTTAAAATAATCACATTTTTCCTGTATCGCCTAACTGAACATCGCATGATACTCTTCGAATAAGAGAATCTCACACAGAACGTTCAATAGATTCATAGTGCCTGGGAAAAAAATCGAGCACTTAAACCAGAAGAAAATGGAATTTCGACAATAACCCACGAACAAGTCATTGATTTAAGATCCAGTCATCAAAAAGATACCACACAGAACTCACGTTGAACAGATTAATCCTGCTTGGGGAAAAATGAAACCCTTATACCTACCAGAAGAGAACGGAATTTCGACAATAACCCACGAACAAGTCCTCGATCAAAGATCCAGGCATCGAAAAGATTTCGGACTGCGTAAATTTCTCGAGAACCAGTCGTTGCATTCATCACATTGATTGCAATTACGTGCGGTAAGTGAAGTGCAATTAAGGAAGATCGTTTTCCGTTGTTCCCCTTTGCCCGCCCGCCTTCGAACGCCCATGACCGCGAGGATGAGCAAACAGCGCGTGTTTTGTCCGGAATGCGAAGCCCCGGGCTGTGCACCTGGCTGCCGGTGGCCCCCCGCTCCCCACTTATGCGATACTCCACCTTCAACTCACATCTCGCAATCATCTCTTTGCTCACCTATATCGGATCTTCTGAAATTTATTTCGACTCAAAGGATTTTTTCGTGTATATCTCGCTCGCTGAAAAATTATTCAAGAGAATTGACGATATTTTTTCGCAGACAATTTTGTGAAATTTTCGAACTCATCGTTTATCGTTTACTACAATAAACCAGCAGAGGTTATCTCGATGAGAGTTCACAGATTGTCAACAGGTATCAGTTTGATTATATACGATATTTTTTCTTATATTTTCCCATGTCGAACAATCCTACGAGGGCGCCCAGAATGCAGATTCTTGGGTGGGCAAAGAACGACTAATACTCTTGTTCCCAAGCATTTGCCCTTTCAACTTCAACCGTTAGGAGACTAGGAAAACCTACAGTATCACAGAGTCCTCCATAAAACCTTCAGTGTCTCATACACAAAACATTGTTCATGAAATTTTCAAGTAATGAGTTTCTGAAATTCATACAATGCTTTTTTTAATACCCTTTCCCTTTTATTTTTTGAACGGGTCGACTAAAAAGTTGAACAATGAAATTGATGCATCAATACTTTATTTTGCAGTAAAATTCACAGACGAAAATTTTAAGAAGACGACTGGGCGCCATCTGAAAAAAAAAAGGGGATATTCTCATTGATCATTTTGAAGCTCCTGAGGCATACTTCACGACCCTAGAATTTATGAGTCAATATCTTACCTACTACAAAATGGCGGAACATTAAAAATTGTCTGAATACATCGACGTTTAAATTCATACTTTGAAGTAATGTGCTGAGTTCAGTTCAGGAGATGCTCGAAATGATTGCATTAAACGTCTTAACATAAGAACAGCCTATCTGATATTTCACGTCGAAAATTTTCAACCACAGCAACGTCGATATGTCTACAAGAAATATTCATTATCATCTGCCGAATATTCAATATTGGAGCAGGTTCATTTTCGTACACCTTTTGCTTCGAATAGCCCCCAAAAAAGTCTAAAGGTTTCAAATCTGGCAAGCGGGCTGGCCATTCCTAAGGACCTCGATGGCCATTTCAACGACCATGGAAAGTATTCGAATTCATTAGGATTCTCTCCGCCGATTTTGGTTATTAGAGAATCAACAATAGTTATCATCATACTCAAATACATACAGTTCCCCCGATGAATTTTGTTCAATTGACCATTTTGGAGATAGTTCACTTGGTACCTATTGACTTGTAAAATCGAAAACTAAATGATAATATTTGAACTGACTAATGATGTTCGTTGTCGTACTGACATCTTTATCATTTTTTCATGAACAAACAATAACCTATGAACTCATCGTGTTTTTTTGATTGCCTTATGGCAGAGTAAAACGAATATCATCAGAAATATCGATATTGATGTGTTTGTATTCAGGTAATTATTAAATTTTCCGTTATTTTGTAGTAGGTGAAGATATTGACTTCATATTCTAGGGTTGTAAAGTATTCGTCAGGTGCTTCAAAATGATCCCCCTTTCCATTTAATTTTTTTCAGAAGTTGCTCAGTCGCCATCTTGAAATATTCATCTGTGAATTTGACTCAAAAATATAGTATTTATGCATCAATTTCATTATCCCAATTTTCAATTTTTTGAGTTGACCCGTTCAAGAAATAAAGGGGGGAGGGGGGAATGAAAGAAAAGCATTGTATAACGGTAAAAGATGAAGGTGATATCACAGTTGCTCTTCACGAGGAGAGTTGAATGAATTGAAGTCAAAATAAGACGAATAAGACTAACTTTATTTCAATTATTTTATCAAATTATTATTCACGACCGATATACTTTTTTCATTTTTATTTTTAGTTTTCCATTACTCTACATTCACTGCCCATTATTTTACTAGGGAAAATAATGAAATCTCTTCTATATTATTTCCAGAACTACTTTTTTTTACCTTAGATGGATTGTATTGAATATATTTTTTTCGTTGATGAAACGAAAGAAGATATTATTCAAAATCGGAATTTGGAATCCTATCAATGAAGGGAATCTTTGATGACTTGTATTCTTTTACCTTCTATATTATCTGTATTGCTGGAATGGAAATAGTTTTCCTTCTGTAGACATGACACATCATATAATATTAATAATATCTATTTATAGGTTTGTTCGAATTATCACTAGAATCCTTCGAAAACCGCCAGGATCATTATTATAATTATGACTATGAATCGGTTCGTAAATAAAGTCCTGTTTTCGACTCCTTTTCGGATTTTTCTACGTACGGTTTTTGAACTATCAAACTAGTACTTGCTCAGGAGTATAGGTATCGATTCCGAAGTTTTTTTTGCACATGTGCACTTCCGTTTTGATTTGAAGGCGGATTAATAGTCTGATAGCAGTGTCTAATAGCCATTTCATACGAAGTATTTTTGTTTCCATATGACAAGTGTCGGCTGATAATCCAAGAAGAGTTCGACTTTTATATAATAAATGTCCAGTATACCATAGCCATACAGTAGAGACAGTTAAATGTCAATCCTCTGTTCTCCAGAGTCAAATTTCTGTGAACTTCATTCTGTGCTTGGGGTGTGTGATGTCATTTTGTGGCGGTAAATTTGAATGTACGGGATACCAGGTATCAAATCAGTATGTTGTTACACATCATAAAATTAATATTTTGCCTAGGATAACGTTTGAAATAAATGTGAATAATCTGAAATTCTCAAGAACCTACAATAGCTACTCACTTTTCTGTTGCTTTTTTTCCTCCAGTCCATGTTTGTTTGGAAAGGTATATGAATGAAAGTTTGCAAGAGGATGTTTTATTCGTAGTAGCTTCAGATATATACAATAGATATATTCAGACATTAACAATGTAATAAAGAATATAAATGACTCAAAATGGTAATTTTTTGTTCTTCGATTTATTGGTTTCGCTTCTATTCGAATTGTTATTTGCAAATTTCATTGTGTAGAGAATTCTAGAACATTTTTTTCTCAAATTCACACAAGCGATAGTTGTTATAGATATTTTCATAGAGATTTTTCAAGTTAATCCTCTCGGTTACATGCCTTCAACCATACCTCACACCTGAAAGAGTTATCTAATATCAAGGTGCATTCTTATAAAGCTAATATTTAGACGCAAATTAGCTTCCATTCGAAGTTCTGCAATTTGTAAAAAATATATGAGAAATTCAAAGAGCTACTATTCTACAGAATACTAATGGCTAAAACCTTTTGACATCCTTCAGAAACCTCAAGAGGGATCATAATTTATCTCTAGCATTCGACAAACATCCGCGATACGCACACACTTTTCCACCTTGGTAGTTATCCATAATAATTCAAAATACAATATTTTCACACACATTGACACTTATTAATCAAGTTGATTGATAACACCTGGTCGTGTCTTTTACTATTTCCAACATTTCGAAATTCCTTCATACTGCTTCATGCTATGTAAGATATTGAATTATTTACAACTTAATATGGCGGTTTGCCAACTTCATCAAGTAGGCTAACTTCTTACAATGATAATTCTTGCGACCCCTTAGGGAGTGAACAAACTATGTCAGTAATTTCACATACAAAAAAAGGTCAATTCTTTGTATTGAGACATACATACATGTGACTGCGACATCCTTAGAAATAATCTTCGGACCACTGGGAGGAGGAGACACGACACGTAGGTTAAAAACGTCCATTATCAAAAAAAAAACTAAGAATAGTACTGAAAATAATAATTTGTGTACAAAGTGATAAAGTGACCTCATTTCTTCCGTATATATCCCGAAACAAATTCAGAGTTGCTATTTTGAGTTGCTAGGATTCAAAAAATAACTATAATTCATATTATTCCTAGCAGTCTCAGACAAGGCGTCCATAACATAGTTTCAGACTGCATACACATCATAATGAAAATGGTTTATGTTCGCTGTTACATATTTACTAATATTCAAGTCTTCCGATGGAAAATCCACGAAGTCATCTAATTTTTCTTCTAACACTTCAGCTGGAAACAGAACAATACAATTCTATTGAGAATTTTTGTACTATTTGACTATTATTTAATTTTTTTTCATTCAATTATCTGAGGTCTAAACTGAAATCATCGGCCCTTGACGCCTATTCAAGTAGTGTTAATATTCCTCCTGGAGGTGCCACCTTTGTTGGCGATTGGGTCGTTGGGTGCAAGTGTTTTTGAATTGGTAGTATTCCAATGGTAGAGGGTTGAAAATGGATCATCAAAAAATTTTAAACCATCTTCGCTATTTTCAAATATTCTCGTGGAAAAATTACCTGCTCAATTGGAGAACCAAATCACTGCGTCAACTCTGTGTACAAATTCCAAAAATAATAATAATATGCATAAGTCACAGAATTTGTAGATGGGACGGAATCATAAACACATGTCTTGTGAGATGAGATTTTTCATCACATTTGCATGAACGAAATTAAATTAAAATATTCTCACGGTTCAACATTGAACAAAAAGAAGTGTTTTCAAAACAATTACTTCCTGTCCAAATCATCAACAGAGAGAAACAGAAGCTTGTTCAGTGTTCAGCTACTTGGGGCTCTACTGGGCCGTTGAGCCGCCAGCTTTTTATTGTTACAAGATCAGAAGGGCCACTCAAAAAATTACCATTCACCAAATCTCATTTAAATACGAAATAATCTTATAAAAACTTTTCCTCACAGGGAATGTATATTTGAATACGATTTATAGAGAAAGAAATGTATTTTGAAAATATTCATATTGGCAGCAGTTAAGTCATAAGCACCTGTAAATTATTGGAATAAAATCGGTACGGGCCGCAAACGCAACGGTTCATCCCCATCAATGGCCATTTACTATACAATCGATAACGCATTGTAACTGTATTGGTATCTATCATCGGAGGCCGTACATCCGAAATTGTATTCAATACGTTCCTGATCGGAATAGAAGCAGCATCTTGGATCGGGGTAAAATCGCGCTGAAGAATCGGTGGGAACAGATGAATGCCAACGAAGACACAATATCCACAGATATCTTTGTTCTAAGACAACGCTGTTGATGGCAACTCTCGAGGAATGTTAATTGCAGCCCAGTCAGTCTGGCATGGCATGGTATCGGGCTTTCTGCTGCTGAATAAATATTAAACTGCTCGTCACTTGGAATGTATTCGTGAATGGGCTACCGGGCAATATTATTAAAGTGGAACTAACTAATACGTCGTGCCATTACTCACGATGCTTTTTATTTCTCATGAGTGAGGTCAATTGAACATGGTCGCTTGAAAATGGTTCAACATTTTTTAGAGCCTTCGATAGCTGGTATATTATTACTTCGAAAACGAGTAGAGTTCGCCGCCTGAAAACTCTTGATTTTTGTCCTATTTGAAACGACAGATTGAGCAACATGATTTCTATTATGATTGGATGTTCCTGTAATTTATCCTGCTAGGTTACGCTGTGAAGTTTATGGAGACCTCTCACTCAACGTGAATTGATATTTATGTTATGGTCAAAAACTAATTGAACAGCTCAAATAAATATATTGCACCACTGTGATGATATAAAAAAATCAGCTTGTTTCGAATATCCGAAAGTCTTAAAAAATACTTGAATTTACTTTGTTAGATTAGAAATACATGTCACAATGATGATGTTTTTTACTATATGGTATTTGCTTGGTCATTTACCCCACCATAAAATACCCACTCTGATATCAGAGTTTTTTAGTTTTTGAGGAAAAAACCTTTGAATGTTAAAGAAGACAGGGTCATAGGAATTACACCTACCAGTTATCACTCAATAGGATTCTGGATCTAACTTTATATTAGAAATGGATATAATTTTTCTTCTTTCGAAACATTCAAACTAGGGGGAAACTATTGGTGTAGGGTAGTGAAACTTGACTTCATAACAAAATTCGACTTGGTTGGATGTTTATACCATTCACCATCAAGCTCTGATGCAAAAGTCCTAGAAATTTTTCGAAATGATTTGTGATGTCTTGTTTTCTTCCAATAATCATTGGGTGTTAGTCGGTGATTTCAACATAGACCCAATGTCTAATTCGTTTCATGGTAGAAGAATGCAAAATTTATTGACAACCTATGGAATTGAACAACGTGTAACAGAACCTACTCGCACTACTGAGACTAGTTCAACATTAGTTGATTATATTCTGAGTAATCACAACAACCTTATCGCTGTTGTACATGACTGCCCAAAAATAACGTATCATGCTGTAATTTCATTCAATTCATTCAATATTGATTAACCAAATATCAACATGAAACAGTTTAGAAATCAGAGAACTGAAAATCCCAATAAAATTAAAACTGGATTACTCATGCAGAACTTCAATATGAATTCTGTGGGAGTTATTCATCAAGAAATCGTAGATAACTGTGAGATAAATATTTATTATATCATACCAATTCAATCATGCTTAGCATGATTAGAAATCAAATCTTCCAAGAGTTAACTGAAAGGATTAAAATACGAGATAGGGCATATAAAGACTTCAAAACTTGTTTTGATAATAAACAACATATGAAATGTCAACTTTTCAAAGAACACAGAAATAGTGTGGTGAACCTTCTGAAGCTAAAAAAAGAACATTACTTCTCCGATAAAACAGACAGGTACAAAAATAATCCTAAAAAATGTGGAAAACTTCGAAAAAAATTGGTGGAAATTGAAAAATAAGGACATTCCACAACATATAAGCTTTGAGCTTTGACACAGGCAATAGGCAGATAGTTTTGAAAGATTGTAGGAAAATATCACATAGTTTCAACGAATATTTATTGGAAGCATTTAGGATATTAGACAGGGAGTTGATGATACTGAAAAGTAGAATAATTCAAATAATAACTTATTTTTGAGATCTGAGAGCTTTGAGGGACTCTATTGTACTTATGTGTATTGGCCTTTTACACTATACTATTACCATCTACCCACTACTACTATATCTCGCATATGTAAATTAGGATTCTATTAAATCTGCATGTTTATCTATCTAAAAAGAAATCTGCATGTTTACGGGCTTCAAATCCGTGGACTCAGATTTTTTGGCCTAACGTTTCGTCTGTGTTCTTAATGGTCGAAGTATCCTTCTTTTTTGCGAAGTTTTCATCGAATGTAATTAATTTGCAATTTCGTTACTTCTGTGATACAAACTTTTACTAATTATTGATCAGGGTGGTTCAACAATATCTATCAAGGCACATTTCATAAACTAAAAATCTATATCAGGACTGTATTTACTACTCGGAACTTATTTATATTTTCCTCCTGGTCCTGGTAATGAGCATGAGGAATATTAGGCCTCCCATTGAAAGCCTAGCTACAAATGACGTTCTTTTACTCCAGATATCAGCATCCATTGGCATCCCCAATTGGAAACAAGTTCTAGGATTTTTGCGTAAGGAGTCTCTTAATGTTTCATCGTATTCCACTTCGTCATCGACAAGCAATTCTTGAAGTAGTCGAGATATGATCTATTCGGACAGATCGGTCTACGTTGAGAAGTCTTATGAAAATAGGAAGAAAGTAAAGTATAATAGTGGATCAAAGTAAAGTTGTAAATACTGCTGATATTTACTGAATTTATTAATAAATAACTTTGATATTCGGTTGAATTTCAATATATATTTTGACAGGTTTCGAGTTGAACAACTTGACAATTCAATTAACAAACTCCCTTTTTTTTCATGTACAGAGTCGTCAAATCAAACATCAAAAAAACATATAAACTGAGTGTTTAAAAAATGAATATGAATTCCATTTCTAACATCCTCCCCCCCGTTACAATTTGTGAATGTCATAAAATTGTAAAATGTACACAAAATGTAACTTATAATAGTATATTATGCAACGATCGTGTAATGATGGTTATTAATATATGGGCATAAACCGGGATACGAAACGAGCCGAAGGTGAGTTTCGTATGGTTTATGCGAGTGTATTAATAACCATTACATGAGAGTTGCATACGCTATTTTATCTACACCCAATAAATAATGAAGAACTAAAAATATTATGATATTAGGTATTTATATTGAACACAATAATAGTAGGTAATCAATCGTATTTCTTTGAAAAATTCTACAGAATTATAATTAATGGTATAACGACGGAAAATACAACAATGAGAAAAAAAAAATTAAAAAAAGGCTTTGCCGAGGTCTGGGATTGAACCCGGGACGTTTGTGATCACTGTCCGCGCCGCTGACCACTTGGCCATGAAAGAACATTGGATTTGGACGAAAATAACAACATATGTGTTGCATTTGTCAAATGAAAAATATAATCCTTTCGATTGTATTTTTTTCTTGTCTTAGACATCCGTGGAGGGTCGCTGGTAATTCTTCTATATCCCTGCTATAAGACATTTTCATTCGATCATCGAAAATTGACTGAATTCTTCAAAAATTCAATACCTACTGATTTTGACTTGACAAACGTCAAAATGCAAAGCTTGCACATCATGCTTGATTGAAAAATAATGGGTTTCTATTGGTTGAAAATCTGTATCGTAATGAAAATCTGTATCGTAATGGATTTCATTATAAAACGGGTGGTGGGCATATAAGTGTATTATTAGAGTACGGGTGTAGATAAAAAATTAAAAACGTTGCGGTCTCTTCACTTGTCTACCGGCTCTGGTAACTGTGACGATAGCACCATCTGTACTGTCCTTTTCTTCTTTTTTCTCTCGAATCTTCTTCTGCTGATGACCTTTTTCTTGTGTTTCTTCATCTGCAAACTTCTCTTTATGTCTGCGGTTGGAACTGTTAATTTCTCTTCGTTCTTTCAAATCTTTAGTTTCGTCTGATCCAATTTCCAAAGGATACAGTCTTTGGAATGGACGGATCAACTCACCATTCTTCGTCTTGATCTTCGCTATCCGGGGTTTATTGTCTTTTCCAGGGTATATTTCTATGATTTTAGCAAGAGGCCAGTCGATTCTCTTCATATTTTCAGCGCCCACATAGACTATGTCCCCAACATTCAAACTACCTTGTCTCCTCCGACCAGTATTGGCAAGTTCTGATAAATACTCTTTCCTGAATCGGCTCCGAAAATCGTCTCTAAGCTTCTGAATGTACCGATGACGTTTTATCAAACTCATTCTATTCAATTCATCAAATTCTGGCAATTCACTAGATCGAATGTCTGCAATGAACATGGAAGGGCTTAAGGGCATCAAAATGTTCTCTTCAGAAATATATGTCAATGGGCGCATATTAATGATGGCTTCACATTCGCACAATAATGTGTTGAGTTCTTCGAGATTCAAAATTGATTTCCCAAGATTTCTTCTCAATAATTCTTTTATCATTCTCACTATCCTTTCCCAGAATCCTCCCCACCACGCAGCAGTGGGTGGATTGAAATGCCACTTTATCTTCTTCACTGATGAGTACTCCAAAATTTTCTGCCAATCAATTTCATTCATGAGATTGTTTGTACCGACAAAATTTGTACCATTATCAGAGTATATGACAGAAACTCTTCCTCTGCGTGCTGTGAATCTTCTCAAGCATAAAATGAAGGTTTCAGTGGAAAGTGATTCTGCGAGCTCTAGATGAACTGCCCTATAAACAGCGCAAGTGAACAGCACTATCCAACATTTTTTACCTTCCTTCAAATATAATGGTCCAGCCAAATCCACTCCCACTATTTCAAATGCTGCTCCACAATGTATCCTGTCCCTTGGCAGAGGTGCAAATGGTGTCTCAACGAATTTACTGTTATACCTTTTGCAAATAATACATTTGGATATGACTTGCCTTACCGTTCTTCTCGCTTTCAAAATCCAATATTTTTCACGTAATATATTCAACAACGCCTGAACTCCTGCATGTAAGTTCATTCTGTGTTTTTCTTCAATGAATTTTTGAATTATATCATGCTTACATGGTAGAAGTATTGGATATTTGAAGTCATATGTATCTCCTCCTTCGGTAAGTTTCGTTATGATTCTCCATAGTCCATTTTTATCTTCTGTGATCTGTAAATTTGTAAGGTGATTTGGGTTACTTCCAAAAGTTTCCAGCTGGATGGACTTCAATAGATGTATTTCGGCTCTGTCAATCTCTTCAAAAGTAAGTTCTCCCATTATCTTCACAGAAGTTTTTCTAGAATTGCTTGAAAATCGAAAAATCCAAGCTATCATACGAATTATTTTTGAATATTTGGAGAAATAATTGAAATTTTCTGTAGAAATGTCAACAGGGCATAACAAAGTTTGAATTGTCTTTTTTCTCTCTTCATCAATTTCTTGTTGTGAACAATTCATTTCATTATGTGGCCAATTCTCTGGATTAGTGTACAGCCAACTTGGACCATTCCACCAACCACTTTCTAATAAATGTTTTACTGTAAAACCTCTAGAAGCAACATATGCTGGGTTATTTTTCCCAGGAACATGATTCCAGTCTTCAATCCTACTGAAAATTCTAATCTCCCTGACTCTGTTCGCAACAAATGTACTCCAGTTATTATCAGATTTCACCCATGTGAGTGCCACCATGGAATCGCTCCAGAAATAGGTTTTTATCTCTTTGAATTCAGATATTTTTCTGACAGTTTGATGTAATCTAGTTCCTAAAAGCATTTCTAATAATTCAAGCCTTGGTAGAGTCGTGTTATTTGGTGCCACTCTTGCTTTAGCTATTAACAATCGGACTGTTACGGTTTCACCAATGCTAGACCTCAAATATATACAACTTGCATATGCCTTTTGACTTGCATCACAAAATACGTGAATGCTAGTCGTTTCTGACTCTTCCAGATTGATATTCTTACATATCATTCGAGGAATTTTGCATATACTAAGTAAAGTGATCTGTTTCAACCATGCTTGGAACTGATAATTTATATTTTCAGGTAAATTTTGATCCCAATCAATTTTACTTTGCCAAGTCTCTTGTAACAAAATTTTAGGTATAAGAGAAACCGGACTGATGAATCCTATAGGATCAAATAATTTCTGGGCTATTGATAATAGACTTCTTTTAGTTAATGGAAAATCATTTTCTTTTGTCATTGATTTGATATCACAAAAAAGTGTATCTTCTTCAAAATTCCAAAGTAAACCTAAAACTCCTACAATATTTTCATTTGAATTGATTGAATGCAACGTTTCTTCTGGATTCAAAATATTGTGAATCCAGCCCCTTAAATTGAACTTGGCCATGGACATTAATAATGTGCAGTCGTCCATAAACTGTTTTAATTCTATTTCATTTCTGACACTCGATACACAATTATCAACATAAAAGGAATCATTAAGTTTTTCTGCAGCTTTTTTCAAATGGGCCGGGGCTCTACTTAAATGATATGAAATTGTTGCTGATAAAAGGAAGGGACTTGATTTGACCCCGAACACGACTCTACAATGCCTGTAAGTTTTAGTTTTTTGTTGAGAATAGTCTGACCACCAGAAAAATCGTAAGAAATCCCTATCCTCTTGTTTCAAACCGATTTGTAAAAACGCCTTCTCAATATCAGAAATAATCCCTATCATACCTATTCGGAATTTGAGAATTAGTAAAGGAATAATTTCTAAAAAATTTGGACCCTTTTCTAAACAGTCATTCAGTGAGTTACCCTGTATATCCTTTGCCGAAGCATCAAAAACCGGACGAATTCTCGTTGTAGCGCTGGATTCTTTGATGACTGCGTGATGGGGTAAATAATGTTGCCCTTCTATATTTCCATCAGGTGTGACTTCTTCGATTATTCCTAATCCTTCCCATTGCTCGAATACTTTCTCATAGGCCTCGAACATTTCTTTGTCTACTATCCTCTTCGTATTCGAAGTCAGTCTCTTCAGTGCCAAACTTCTGTTACTAAGAATTGAGGGATGGCCGTCAATCCAGGGCAGGTGGACTTCATATCTGTCGTTTCTGAATGAAATGGTATCGTAGAATCTCCTCAGAGTTTCTTCGTCTGAAGCTTCCTTTGTCTTCACTTCCGATGGATCCTTAATTCCTAGCGTGTCTAAATTCCATAAATCAGATATGGAGTAATTATCAGAAAAGCCAGAAAACACATTTATATTATATTTGGGATAATATTTGCCCATGACTGTCCACCCAAATCTACTTTCAATTGCCGTAAGTCCGTCATTGATATTTTTCACGTTGCCTGTTAAAAGAGTACCCAATATATCCGCCCCTAATAATAATTCAATTTCACTTGGTACGTTATCGAATTCATTGTCATAAATTATTATATTATTATCTCTCAAATAGTTTATATATGTAATATCGTCTAGTCTTGGAATATTATTACATATTTTATTCTGTTCTAAGACATCTAACCTGCATTCAAAAGAGTTTTTAATATTCTTGATGACAATATTATACAGAGTGCGTAGTTGAGGTGTTGACATGTAACCACCGAAAACACCCTGTATAATTTTCTCTTCGCCCGATTTCTTTAGACGCATTTGCTTTGCAAAATGGGATAGATCATAAGATCGTTGTGATCCCGAATCTAAAAGCGCTCTGACTAACTTTTCTTCACCTTCTGTGACAACCTTTACAATAACTGTTTGTAGTATTACTGAAGCTGAAAAATTACTCATGAGAATGTTATCTGTTTGGATGGGTTGAATATTTCCAACGCTCAGAGTACTCTCGACTTTATTTTCTTTAATTTCTTTGTTATTGACTTTATTATTTAAGTCAGGACACATAATCGGGTAATGTTTTTTCGAACATATCACACATTTGACATACATTCTACAGTTTTTTATTGTGTGATTTTGTTTCAAACAAGCGAAACAACCCTTTTTCTTAGTGACACATTCTTTCTTTTCATCGAAAGAAAATCCCTGAGCCTTTATGCATTCCTGACTCGAATGTGATTTGTCACAAAATAAACAAGTTGGAATTTTCTTACCCTTTCCTAGTTCTTTCGTATTTCCGGAGTAGAGGGCTGCTGCGGTATATGGTTTATTACTACTCTCACCTTGCTTCAGGGCTCTGAGAACGTTACTCTTCTGTTGGTTTGGCTCATTACTGGATCTTTTCTGCGCTAAGTTGATCCTCTCCTCAGATTCTACTTCACCCCTTAAAAAATTCAATAACATTGATAGTCGGAATAAGTATTAGTTACCTTTGGATCACCCTGTATAGAATTATCTTGTTTGATTTTATTGACATTTCTGTGCCTTTCCCAAACCTTTATCAAATCGGTTGGCAAAGCGGATTCAACCAATGGTAGTAGCATTGACGCGTATTTTTCCTTGGTAACCCCTAGAGTTTCTAAAGCTCTAAGCTGAGTCTCTAATTTGTCGTATAGACTGGATAATGACATACCTGTTTTTTCCTGCATAGCTTGTTTCAAAACCAAATTAAGAAGCTCTCTAACATATACCTCAATGAGTAGTTCATCTCTAGCGAACCTTGCTTTCAACTGGTCGATGGCGACAAGATAGTTTGCTCCAGATGGTGGGAAACTTTGCACTAATTCAAACGCTGGTGAACCATCTTCCATAGATTGAAGGAGATATTGGAATTTGTCCTCAACGTCTATGTCTTCATCTTCATGTATTTTTCTATACTGACCCCAAAAACCAATCCAATTTTTAATATTTCCATCGAATTTTCTGAGCTGAATTTTTGGCAAATTGAATATCCTTTTGTTATGATCGTTGGTGCAGCTTTTATTGGTTTGAATATCTTCGTCAAATCTTCTTAATAGATATTCACATTTTGATTGGTATTCGAAATATTTATCTCTGAAAGATTGAGTTTCTTCGTATTCTGAGTCTAATTCGTCTCCAACTGCTTCGGAAAATAAAGTTTCTTTCGGATTATCATCGATACAGCTCAATCTTGTAAATGTGTCCTCCAGATTCTTTAGGAGAGACTCCAACTGGTATTTCTCTATAGGTTTTCCCTTCTTGATTTCCGTCTCCAATGAATCAACTCTCTCACAAATGACGTTTACCTGTCTTCTGATAAAACCCCGTTCTCTCTTCATGATTTCCATTGTGGGGTCCTGTCACGGTCGCCAAAATGTAAATACTGCTGATATTTACTGAATTTATTAATAAATAACTTTGATATTCGGTTGAATTTCAATATATATTTTGACAGGTTTCGAGTTGAACAACTTGACAATTCAATTAACAAACTTCCTTTTTTTTCATGTACAGAGTCGTCAAATCAAACATCCAAAAAACATATAAACTGAGTGTTTAAAAAATGAATATGAATTCCATTTCTAACAAAAGTAGATCAGTATATGGTGAATCAAAGTGGGATAAAGTGAAGCAAATCGAAATAACATGGAGAGGAGTCGTGCGAAATTGAAATTGAAATAAGGTTTGTTCAAACAGAAAGTTCATAGAAGTGCAGAACGTGATTCAGATTTGCCTAAGATCCATGTGCGAACATGTAACACTAGAATCGACGTGAGTACTGTTGAAAAGATTAGAATATTACAGAACACTTTGTGTAGAATATTAGAACTTACTGATATATTTATCATTATATTTACCTACAATTCCTGTAAAATAACGAAGTCAAGAAGTACCTACCTATTTGAACAACAGAAATGGAAGGTATGTTCCTGAGTGGAGTATGTATGAAAGTTCTAATAGTAGTGACTATACCAGAAAACTTAATTGACTGTTATACAAAAGATAACAAACGAGTTGGAACATTGGAAATGAGAATTAGAAGATCTCACGGGAAATTATTGCAAAAAAAATTAAACACATTACGAATGAAAATATAGCCCCAACCAAGTGCGAAATTCGTTGTGAAGTTCTAGAGAGGAACTATAAAGCATGTATTGATAATAAAAAAAAAGCGGACGAGGAAGGAAAGTTTTTGAATTTTCAGTGGAAATGGATAAAATATTTGAAAAAAAAGAAGGATATTAACCAGAACTATCACTGGAAAGTTACACAATAGATGTGAAATATATGAGATATCGCTGGTGGCAACATCCAAGAGTTGAAGAAATGAAAAAAAGGAATGCTATATTGAGAGAACGCAATGATATTCTGAACAAATATGTCGATGGCAGAATGCTTTCAGAAGTTTTGCGATAATAAAATCATTATGTATTAATTTCATACGTAACAGAATAATTCTTTCATTCTTATGTAATAATATTGGAATAATATCATCAGAAACAAATGTCGTTAATATAATTTTTTGTGTATTTTATCATAATTCGCACCATATAATACATTTGTTACATCTATCTTAGCATATTTATTACATCATATCGCAGTGAAATTCGAATCATCACCACCAGAGTTTTTTCTAGTCTAATTACGAAATATATTATCAGAAGAATAGGTATACGGATTCCCAACTCAAAGCAATAAAAGAATAAAAAATGCAATTTCAAAGAAAACCATACTGTGTTATTGGGATGCGAACAAATTTTCAAGTCACATACGCATGGTTCCTGCAAAAAAATGCCGAAAAAGTTCATTCAAAATATTCATTTATAATTATTGGTTTCCGAGTTGCCATTTCGGTTTTCCCTCATATTTCATGGAAACAATTATAAAAGTAGCTGACAACTTTTCTGTTTTTCCAACTGTGGTATTTATTGGATAGGGAATGATCTGAGCTAAACAAAAGCTAACATTTTCATTTCGCATCACGACCTTCATCTTCAGAATCGGTATCATCACCTTCAGGTATACCCGCAACTTCATGTTGAGCAGCATCATTTTCAGGCATTATAAAGTCATCATTCAATGAAATATTATGCAATACACAAAAAGCTCGTATCATATGTGTCGTATATTCCTCTATTTTGAATGGTACATTTTTCTCCAAACTACTTTTGGTAATATCAATCCTGTCTGCTACATCTCGGAAACTTGCAGTCTGGTGGTATATATACCAAAGAAATATAAGACATTGATCCTGAGCACTCATTATATATACCAAGTGTTCCTGAATGATACTTCCAGTATTCACTTGCTTCAAAACTTGCCGCTAGTGGTTCAAAAACATTTCTACTGCCCCAAAAATCCAAAAAAACTCAATCACTATACTGAGGCACTATAAGACGTAGATAATTTTCATTATTTTGTCTTATTTCAATATAACCGTTGAATAATTCTCCATCACCACGTTTGCTTGAGAACCCCGATAATTGAGAAAACTCGGTGTCTTCTTCCATTGAAATTCACCTTACAACTCACAACAAATACGTGAGGTTGGATAT
Organism: Zygogramma bicolorata; assembly: GCA_032362365.1. Lineage (NCBI taxonomy): Eukaryota > Metazoa > Arthropoda > Insecta > Coleoptera > Chrysomelidae > Zygogramma > Zygogramma bicolorata. The sequence continues at coordinate 154,740 of JAVJAQ010003303.1, read as the reverse complement.
CAGGCTTCACTGATTTTGATTTGAAAATTTCCGTAAAATCCTGGAATTTTTAGCACGATTCAGAAACAGTTCAGGACCCAATTCTATCATTCTTGGAACACCATACTGTACATTCTGAACCTTTACATCTACTCATTGGAACGGTGAAATTCCTTTGGGCGAATTCAATAAAGTTTTGAACGATTCTGGACTTTTGTTGGAACAAACCTATAGCACATGCCTCAATTCATTGATCCTCCTGTGATAAAAAATAATTGTTTTCTCTGCCTTTGATGAATGAAAAACGTCAATTTTAATGACGAAATATAAATCGCAGAACATCCCATATCAAAGGTCAGAGATATGTATCACTGAAATTTCTACGTTAAAGTTGCTGTTATTCTCCAGTGAAATTCGAATTATTACCACCAGAGTTTGTTCTAGTCTAATTACGAAATATATTATCAGAAGAATATACGGATTCCCAACTCAAAGCAATAAAAGAATAAAAAATGCAATTTCAAAGAAAACAATACTGTGTAATTGCGATGCGAACAAATTTTCAAGTCACATGCGCATGGTTCCTGCAAAAAAAATGCCGAAAAAGTTCATTCAAAATATCCATTTATAATTGGTATCCGAGTTGCCATTTCGGTTTTCCTTCATATTTCGTGGAAATAACTATAAAAGTAGCTGACAACTTCTCTGTTTTTCCAACTGTGGTATTTATTGGATAGGGAATGATTTGAGCTTAACAAAAGCTAACATTTTCTGGATATTCTAAACATTTCACTCTTTGGCGGGAAGGTTGGCCGTTGTTGTACAAAAAATTGAAAATCATTGTTGTATATTTTGAATTGAAGTTCAGATTGTGAATGACTGACAAAATCCTAAAAATCTGAAAAATAAAAATGAATATAGAAGATACGGCTCAGATCTTTTCATTCCAGCTCATTTTCATTTTTGCGGTGCCGTACATCTGTCGACTGTATCCCAGCTGGATATTCAATTGTGTAATCTCGAGTACCTTTACTTCTCGGACTGACTTCAGCCCACCTACAGCAAGGTTTATGAAGATGCAGTAACTTTTTCATTCACCAGAGATGGTATTCAATAGAAGCTGTGTATTCGAGTACCTGTCATATCCTAACAATACCGAACTGTATTTGACTTTATAGTGTATCCCATTCGATGAGTCGAAGGTGAATATTTCATCACCATTGACATGTGTACATTGAAATGGGCTATTTAATGAAGTGGATGCTTGAGATGAAAGTTCGAGTATCTTTTGTTTGAAATATTCCACTGAGTGTGTTTCTCAGTTTTATGCATCTGAACAAATTATTATATTTTGTTTTCTCATACTGAGGGTCTGCAAACTGCAGATACTTTGTCGGTGTTCTTCACAGCAGCATTCATTAAATTTCGAAACATACGATTACCAGGTCACATCAATCGATAATTTCAATTAGTCTGGAAAATCCTATTCAGAGATACTTCCTGGTTAGTATCAGACAGAGTGGTATTAGGAAGTATATATGAAAATTTTCGAAAATAATGGTAGACGTAGCGGTGTGATGATGGACGCATTGAGGAAAGCATAAACAAACATTTCCAATGCATGTTTTATCAGGTTAATAAAATATTACATCATATGCAAGTGAATTGATAATTTGATTCATTATTCAATGAACTTTCGTAAAATACTGTGATTCAAATAAAAGCCGCAGATTTCCGTTGGTGAATTTTGTGTATCCAGCAACATTGTTGGGGCAGCTGAAGTATTTATAACAATCTTTGCAAGAATCATTATGAATATTATCACATATTCCAGATTTTTTTCATTCAGAGTTTAATTGAGAAAACACACAAATTGGTATATAATCGGATTCGAAACGTCCCTTGACCAGCATTCCACAAATGTTAGATTCTCCATAATTGAATCGAACGGTATTTCATATTTCTTTGAACCCCCTTTTTCTCGTTTTGCATTTACCAAATCGTGGAAGTCGATTTCATTTTTATTTACTAGTGTCAAAATTCCATTCACAAAGGATAAGGTGAGACCTATTATTCTTTCGTGAAGTTTTGATTGCATTTATTGCTGAATTTGTCGGAGACTCAAGATGCCATCTGAGGAGTGGTTGTGCTTCTGATTCCAACGAATACAGTTCAAATCATTTTCTTTCGGCATTTGAGAGGGGACGATTCTTCAATAAACTGTTAGGAAAGTTAGTTAAGTTCTTAGCAAGCAATCGAATATCTTGGTCAAATACTAAAGGTAAGAACAGATGAATATAAGCAAAATTTTGTAATTCAAGTAGCCATTTCGATGGTGTTTTGAATCCATAGTATCATCACTATATACCCTTATGCAAAAAAATGCTAACAAATAATAATAGCGGTTGATGGTACATTTAAAGAAGACAAGTGATAAATTTGATTTGCAGCATGAAGGTGAATGGGATTACTTCTAGCGGGGAAAATACAAAGAAAGTTGTTAAGTTTCTGTAAAACGCCATGGGAAATTTCTTGGATTTCACCACATCAGTGTTATTCTTTTAATTCAGCAGCTGGCTAGAAGCTGCTGTTTTCGACAATGTTTTACAGTTTCTACAAGATGTTTTCGTTCACTTAGGGTGGTGTGAAGTTCAGATTCTTGTAGAAATCGGCTGTATCAGTACGAAAATGCAATACGGTGTTTAGGAGAAATGATTCATTCCATCACCGTGAGTACATCCCAGAAGAGTGGGAGGAGCTGGTGTTGAGATATGTCTTGGCACGAAACAGAAAACAAAGCTTTCGAGAATCACTTTCAGCAAGAATCAATCACACATAGTTTTCCCATGAGAAAGTGTTGCTGTTTGTAATTCCCAGCAACTAAATGGATGACTTCGCAGAAGCGGTCACTGATTCAAAATACTGGCCGTCCTTTGAGAGGGTACATATTTGAAGTTGCAATCATAATATTCAACCAAGTATTCAGAATCCCAAGAAAATTAATGTTCTTCGAGTACTCATTCACAACTTCTACGATGATTTAATTCTGAACTCTAGTTTCACGTAGAGATATAGGAGCTCTGGAAAAGGAACGGGTTATAAACTGTTATAGTTGTTGCTGCATTTACGTAATTCGAGTATAAAAAAACTCAAGAGAATCGTGTGTCCATATCTATCTCAAATGATTTTGATAACGACGTACACGGAAATATTTGATGTTGCTCTTGTTGTGAGTTTTTCCAATTCGTAAGCAAGGCTCCTGGTATCAATGATCCTAAAGCTATGCGAAATGGGAAAATGAGTGCGAGATTTTTCATCCCCAAGGACATTACCTTTGTTAGAACACCCATTAACACTCTAAGGCTATTCAGTACAATTAGCCCGCAGGCGTAGCGATGGAATAAAAAAGTAACAATTGAAACTGCTTCTATGGATTTTTTTCAAATATATTTCTGCTCCTTCATTAGAAGAATGTTATGATTACGGTAATGCCTGGCAACATTTCATTCCGAATTTCATAGGGTAACATAAATGCTATGATATCTCAAAATTCAATCGACATCTGCCTCATCAAATAAACGATGTATTTTTTCCGTAAATATGCATGACACGCTATCGTCGAGTTTGTATTCCGACCCAAACCGAAATCATTCGGAAAGAATGCAGTTATAGTTACCCGCATGATTTGTCTCAAATCGAATAAGTGGAAACAAAAACAAACCGGTTCAAATTGAATCTATTTAAATACTTACATCTCTTCGAAAATTCCCATCTGGTTGCTCATCAAGTTGGAGCGTGATGGAATTATATTCCGCTTTTTATATTTCAAAAGTACACCGGAAGTTTTCTTCGTCGATTATTATTTCTTTCGATGCTCTTAATTCAGATTGAGAATAATGTTTTCGATTTCTGGTTCTGTAGCAGGTTTGAAGAAAAATGTGTGGTTGTTTGATGTAGTCATAGTTGTATTTTTTATCCTCTCAACATATTTGTTTTTTAGTAGTATGTCAGGTATATTGCTAAAATAATTGACAAAGTGGTTTGAAATTAATTCTGAATCATCTATCACTTGGCTATCTATATTAAGTGAAAATTTTTGTTTCATTTCTGATTTATTTTTTCCCTTAATCATGTTCCAGGCGGTCTTTGATTTACTTTCAGAGTTTCTTAGAATATTGTTATTGTGCATTCGTTTAGCTGTGTCCAATAGTTTGGTATATATTTTTATATTGTTTACAATAAGAAATAGCATTTGCATTTCCAGTAAGTGTCATTTTATATAAATTTTTCAGGTTTTTTCCCAATTTGATTAAGCCCGCAGTTAACCAAGGTTTCCTTTTATTTCTTTGAGATCTATTTGATATCTTTTTAGTGGAAAAAGCTATTTCAAAATAATAATCAAGTATTTGTGCAAATTTGTCGAATTTTGAATTTGCATCATCATTCACAGTATAAATATTTTGCCAATTTTCATTGTCTAATAGTGACTTAAAACGAGTTATATTTCTCTCGATTAATAGATCCCTGTGAGTTTTGAGCTTCTTATTATTTTCTTTATTTGCATACTTGATCGATACAATTTGAGCGAAATGGTCACTGAAATGATTATTGATTACTTTGGTATCAAAACTGCTCTTTTCAATGTTAACACATATATTATCTAGACATGCTTTGCCACGAGTTTGTTTATATACAGTCGGGAATATACCGTACGATGCAAGTAGATCACTCAGGTCCTTCAGATTTGACGAGTCAACAAGAAAGTTTACATTTAAGTCACCGCAAAGGATTACTTTGTATTCACAAAATTTTTTGAGACACAGTTTTATTGTTTCCTCTAACTTTATAATGAAAATATTCAGGTCACTATCAGGTGTCCTGTAGGTTGGCAAGATTATAATATTCAATTCTTCAAGCTTACATTTTATGCTGGCACATTCGAAAACTTCTTCTAGTAAATTTCGCATTATTTTAATTTGTTTGCATTATTTGCCTTTTCTGGTAGAGATTGCTACCCCTCCATGAAATTTATTTTTTTGCAATACGAAGCCGTCAGATTAAAATCTTCTAACCTAATTGATAAGATTTGATCGGACTTACACCAGTGCTCACCTACACATAGAATATCTACTTTGAATTCATCTAGAAACCTGTTGCAAAATCTTATATGAATGAAAAATCAAATTAAAACAATAAATTACGAATGATGGAATAGAATCACATTATGAAACAGTCAAACATATGATATATAAATGAATGAGCAGACGGTAATGAAAAAACAATATTAAGGATAAGAAAATCGTCGAATAATTGGGTCAAAATAACTAAATCCAATGAGTAACTCAAATCTGAACAAAAAATGTAAATGGTTTCTTACTCTGACAATGAAGAAGAGAAAAATCAATTGATTAAATAATAACAACAATATTGTGACAAAATAACATAATGAGTATAAAAAAGTTTAAATCAAACGAAATTCAAATGGAGAAATATAAATCAGTATGAATCGTTATCTTCAGGTGACGACTGGCAACATTTCGAAGTATGGTCGGATATAAATACTCAAATCCCCCATAGTAGGGAAGGGGGTGCTAGTAATGTTGTGCGCTTATTGGTTTCAGCAAGAAATGGACTAATTGCGACGCGAGTTTCTCATTCATCCATCCGAATTTTTTCCATCTTTTGGATAATAGACCAGGCGGCAGTGACATATTTTCCGAACCAATTTTTTACAGTCTACCTTAGAAATATAAAATACTTGAAGCAAAAACAAATGATTTACGCGATGCGTTGTACTTTATATCAAACCTATTGGTATTGATGGAACACACTGTATACTGTATACTTCCAAAAAGTATGCCTCATAAATTTTCTTCAACGTCACGAAGAAACTAGTTCGAGTTGTAATGGGCTTATCGTGAAAAGTTGGTTTTTATTACATTTGTTCGCTATATATTCGGCGAGTCAAGTCACCCTATATTATTTGAAACAATATAACTCCATGATTTTTGTACTTTGAGCGATGTTTTAATAAATGTCTGCGGAAAGGCTTCCATCTAAAATCTTGTTGGACGAACGAAAATTTCGGGCTTAACATAAAGTACCATGCATCCCGTAAAACCAGCGTTCCTCCCTGTGTATGACCACGGCTTCAGACCATTCAATGCTATGATGGTTTGTCCAAATGTGCTTCGCTGTTTCTGATTTCGTTATCTTCTGCGTATTGTGTTCACTGATCAGTAACAGACTTTGACTTTGCATTCCTTCCTCACGTCGTTCAGGTATACTAGAAAGGCGTCCAAATCTGAGTCTTCGTGGTTCCATACAAGAAACGTGTCGTCTACGTAGCTCAAAAAGACGTGAAGCTTTTTATTATTGTGTTCGATGGGGAATGCTTCAAACCATTTCATGTATTCGGTGATAGTGGTGATCCCATTGGTAGTCCTTCCTCTTATGAAAATAAACGATCCTTCAACTGGAAGTTGCAATTCTGAACGCAATATTCAAGCAACACCATGATATCATAGTGTTGTTCTATTTTCCAAACTGTCCTCCATCAGCTTCCTGTTGATGATCTCGAATGCCTCTCTGGGGAGAACTTTGGTGTAGACCCTTTTTACATCGAGAAGCTGGTCTTCTTCTCTGGCTTCGACTCCTTTAGAAATTTCAACGAAGAATCTGGAGTTATTCACAGAAGATGTGGATTTTTCTTGTAGTGGCAGAAGGAAATTTTTGTGAGTCTATGGGTTGCAGAATTCCTGAAGTTAATTATCGGCCTAAGAGGTCGGTCGGTCCTGTGGATAATCGGTGAAACTTTTTCATTCCAGATGAATTTCCATGAGTTTCCAAGAAAGCAACGAAAGTTATTATTATGAATAATCTGTCAAGATCTTATATCCACCATACTACCAGTTCCATCTCTTTTTGATCTGTGGCCAATGTTATGTATAAATTTACACTTCAATGATTCACCAATGGAATTTATTCGAATAAATATATTTATCTGGATGTGAATAGATTTCTATAAATTGAAAAAAAAAACACAACTGAAACATATTAATTTATGTGAATTATCATAAGAAGAATGTTTTTTGTTATCTAGATGGGATTTCTCTCATCAACTGAGGTAAAATTACCTCATACATGAATTTTAATGTGATTTTCTGATGAGTAGCATGAAAAATAGTTCTTGTTTTAACTTCCACCTGAATCCCACAACGCTTTCTGAACAGGACTTGACCAATTTTTTTGGGAATGAAAGGAACTGACTACCTTTCCAAACACTAGTTAAAATTCTGGAAACATCATATGAAAACCGATTTTCTCAACCACCCTTTCAATATGAAGAGAGAAAAAAAAACGATGCGCTGTCTGACTTAACTTCTTTGTTGCAGTTTTTGATGTAGATCATTCCTGGTTGTGGGATATCTGTTTTTGTTTTCCTTCGTACTCTGGCGTTGAAGTCTCTCCTCTCAGCGCCTTCACCTACCTATATAACATCACACGAGTATAGAATTTGAGTTTTTCCACGGACCATCTTACTATTTTGTTGTAGTTGAAACAAATGGAACATATTTTTTCCGAACTGGGGATGAATACTAGTATATTATTTACACTGAAGTCTCCTCGAGGTCGTTCATGAGGTGTACAATAGTATACCCTTACTCATCATTGCCGAGCTTTATATGAACCACATAATCATCCACAAATAAAAACATCAAGAAAATGCTTGAATGATACCAATCTTCCGGGTTTCAGTAATATATGATGAAAGATAAATATATTCGATTATTGCTCTTACAGGATCAAGTTTTATGAATAAAATATAGAATGAAACATCTAATGTTCGCCATCATGGATTCATTGAAACGCATAGTAATTTACAGCGATGTAAATCTTGTTCGGAAATTTGAAATTCACATATTTATTGAAATATTGAAGTGTTCAGATCCACTGATTTTCGGTTTTCACTGCAATACAATCATTCATATTTTTCATTCAGAAATTGAAGCTCTATATTAGTGAGTATTATACAGGCATGAAATTTATTTCTTTATATGAATAGTTGTGAGTTCAAGAGAAAAATTGTAGTGAGATGGCATATAATGACAATGATAATTATTGTTTCTATAAGAAATCACACAAAAAATTACATACTTTTTCAAGGATTTGAATCTTGAAATAGCTAGTAAAGTTATCAAAACCGTTTCCCCAATTATTCCAAACACAAAATTTCCTTTCAAAACTGAAGAAAAATAAAATGTTATCTACAAATTGACTGCCTTGATTACTAAAAATCCTGTACTGGACGAACATCCCGATCATTAAATGGTCGAAATATTACACATAAAAGTGATTGTAGAATAAAAAAAAGTCAAGTGCCTTGGCAGAACATGTCATATCAACAAGCCATAGAATGCGTTTTGAAACCCCGAAGGTTCAACTAACCGAACAAGATTTTTGTTAAATGTTCGGTATTAATCGAAGTGATAATAGTTTGAGCAAGATATAATACCTATCTTTGGAAACTTGAACTTAGCATTCGTCGTCATCTCCAACACATAATTTAAATTTCTCTCATGAACTTGGCAATGCGATCCAAATACCGCTGACTTCGTTTTCAGTGCGTCTTTCTGAGTTTTTTCGAAACAACCATTTCAGTAACCTTTTCTACTGACGTTTTACTGCGATTTTTATTGATAATTTCAAACAAAATTTCAATGTTTGTTGAGAACTGAGACTGAGAAGGTATAATTGTAAGTTTTCTCACGTGTCTAATAATAACGGAAATAGCAGTACTACATCAGTTTTCGAATAATCATAAAAATAGCACATGAAATATATCAAAAAAGATATTATATTTTCTGGATCATTGTGATCCCAGAAGTATTTGGGATTTTTGGTTGAAGGAACTCTTGAATATTTCGAAGAATATTAGGAAAACTTTGCAAACTTTTTTATTTGACAAAGCAACATTACACCTATATAAAAATCAGTATCCCAGATACAGAATAATAAAAAATAAACACCAAACAGAATAAATGATAATACATATCGAATGTTATTCACCGTATGATATCCTCAACACTCTTCCTCAGTTGCATAACATGAACAGTCAAATCAATGATTGAGGAGCTCCACTTTCCATTTTCCATTCTCTCCCGACGAGAACGTTTTCATACTGGTGATAGCCGGGTATTTGATATTTCACAACTTTTTGTGACACTTACATCATGTTGCGAAATTTCTGTTTCTGATTCATTTTCCCCACTATTGTGGATTGACGTGGATGGTTGACATGGAAGTGACTGACTGGGAATAACATTCTTTGAGAAAATCCCCTCGAATGGTTGAATCTCAATGACTATTTTGAATATTTCGAAGAATATTGGGAAAACTTTGCAAACTTTTTTATTTGACAGAAGCAACATTACACCCTTATAAACATCAGTACCCCAGATACAGCATAATAAAAAATAAACTCTAAGCAGAATAAACGTTAAAACATATTGAATGTTAACTGTATGATATTCTCAACAGGAACCTTTAGTGTAGAACAAATGCAATTGCGAGTATTGATGTAATTAAGTTATAGTTTCTCTTTAGAAATTTCGGAATATTCTAAACGTTCTAGATACACTAATATTTTCATGGAGTCACCGCCAGCGTGACCGATGAGTCGTCTGGTTGGGGGAAGGGACATGTCCCCAACGCAATTCCTCTAAACAGCCAGTGCCCCTTGCCTTTATTAGGGACATCTGTGGTGTTCAGCATATTACATTCTCTCATGTGTAACTGGAGACTATTATGAAGGAATTGCAAAGACCATGTGAGTTAAACTCTCACCATATTCGCCAAAAATATTTGCAATTTTTATATAATTTGTGAGGGTATTTGTCCAATGAGTGAAACTAGTAGTAGTAGAGTGGTAATGATGGTATTTTCATACAAAACGCCATCGACGGCAATCGAATTCCTTCAGCAAGTATGGCTCGTTACTAGGAAATTATTCATTCAGCTGAACAAATGAAATGATTCTACTGAAACTTTGTTCATCACTGTATACACAAATAATATATGCCAAATAAAATCCATGATCGTGTCATAATCGATATCTAATGATATTCCACTTTTAGTTGATGGAAGTGAGTGGTCTAGAATCCCTCGATCAATCACGAAAAATGTAAATAGTCGGCCAATAAAAACCATTTATAACGATGAGTATTCAGAAACGAACGTCATCATTATTGCACCGAAAGTTATGGGACCGGCCGGCGCGGAGAGTTCAAAACGAAAGCTATGATTAAAAAGACGTGAAATTCCATCAATAGAGTCCAGTCAGCAGTTGTCTGCGGGTGGCAAAAATGTCCTGCCCTAAGACAGCGAAGATTTTTCGCCTTGGGAGGCAACTATCTAGCATCCGGTGCGGCTACCCGGGCCATGTCATTACTCGGACTCGTTAAAAAGCACACTCAACCTCCTAATTGGTCTAGTATAACCGACCTGACAGTTCAAATAACTTGGAGTATCGTTTGTTTAAGCCGCTAAGGATACATGATGTGGCCAAATCTCGTCGGGTCCCGTGAACAAACAACGAATCTGGAACTTACCCACAATACTTTGGAGCTATCCGAAATCAGTTGAGTGGACTTCGATTTGATACAGTCAAATTAGTTCTGTGATTCATATTGGGGTTGAAACTTTCAATTTTTTAAGTTTCAATTATCCTGAGACACTATATGTGACTATTTGAACAGATCACATACGGAGATTCTTCAAGAAAACTTCAATGAGCGTTTTCATAATATTAATTTGGTGTTAATAGCTACCCACTTTTCTTCAATAGTTTTCCATTTACGAGAGATATCCTAGAGATATCTTATGAATGTATCGAACGGATATTAAATATATACGTGATACATATATATCCTGTATAGATATTCATATTATATTTGCCAGGGATATCTACAGATATTCATCGGAAGATCCATAAGATGCTGATTACTGTATTGATGAAATATGTGTTATAGTTATTCAAAGCAAATCCATCACTTTCATAATATATATATTATGGATATCGATTTTGGATAATACTAGGTTTTCAATGCCCGACCCAGGTATATCATATTAGAAGACAGCTTGAAATATTGATAAATTATAACTTCAAAAGCATGAATTACCAATTGTTATCACGTGACGTGAAAAACTTTACCAGAAATAATTTAAAAACATATTTACATATATGACTATTACATTCATTCATCTATGAACATAATATCAAAGGAAAAAATTAATATAAAATCAATGAAAAAATGGATCTGTTCCCTAGGAGATTTTTAGTATAGTTATAGTGAAAATCTGCCAGAAAACTGTAATAGTATACATCAATAAAATGAAACTCAAAAATAAAATTAAAATCGAAATATTGAACAGGAGAGGCCTTCCAAGGCGTTCAAAGATGATTCGAGAATGAACGCTGTTACCATTCGATTTTCTGTCGAATTCTTTATAACTTGCGAGTGGCAATTCAACTAGTCAATTTTGCAGGGATTAACAAGAACTTCATCGATATGTTTTGGGAAAATATAGGAAAATTCAATATTCACTAATAATCTTACGGGCGTAATTTACATTTCAGTAGCTTAACTGCCGATAAATTGGATTTCTTTTTAATTGAAATTTAAAAAAATAAATTAAAAAAGAAATTTCTTCAACGAAACTTGATTTGTGAAATAATCCGTTATTTGAAAACCGATTTTTTCCTCAAATTGTAAAATATTATTTGAACAATAACTCTTGCGAAATGACTAGAAAATTATCTCAAGCTGGCTATCATTGGTTATAACAGAAAAACTGTGATCATTTACTGTACTATAAACCTGATTAACAAGTGTTGAAAAATCGTGAGAAACCTTTTCTAAATAACGATCTTGAAAGTACCCCAGATAACTAATCATCTACCACTTTGAGCTAATATAGCCGAAGGACAAAGAGTGCTTCTTCATTCTTCAGTTATTTATCTCTATCCACTTTCGGAACGTTTTATTTTTATGAAGAAGTCTGCGAGACGAATGTATACTCTTGATTCGTGACTTCATGGAAAGTTACATTTTTGGAATAAAAAAAAGGAATTTGATGGCATAAGGTATTTCTCAGCTGGATTATTCTCAGAAATGATGATATCAAAATATTATTTGTTTGAAATCAAACTCAAATCCAGTTGTTCATACCAGGTTTATGTCCCGTTCATATGTTGCTAAGTATTCGCAAATCAGGTGGTATGTGACTCATCAACTTATTCGGGTTCAGCTGAAGCAGAGTTGACCGTACTTTACACAACTTGCCTTTAGATTCTAGAAAAATTCTAATTGAGTACTTTCGGAAACCGCTTCCATACCAAAAAAAAGTCTAGATGGAAACTCGCAAAGTTTTTCAAATAACCAAGGAACATGAACTTTTGTTTCAGTTGTTTAATTTGATACAATTCCAACTCCGACTTGCTCGAAAGTAGATTTTTAACGTTTCATAAAAATTTTTCAAACCTGAACTTGAATGATTCGTAAGGATTATGCAACAAACAATAAATCCGGACGGAGGAAACTGACAAAATCATGAAAAATAAATTGACGGCAATTCAAAAAAACATATAAGAAAACAAAACAAAATCATAATTTGAGAACTGCAAATAGTCGGATAAAAAATTTGGACTATATTTGAATACCCCGCAATGTGAAGAAAATGATTTTATTCGGATATCGTGCATTGGATCATCCTGAAAACAAACAGTAAATTCTTTCGTGAAAACTCCTGCATATTTGCATCTGTAAGGAATAATCCAATGCCATTGTTTTTTTGTTCCGTTTTTTTCCCTCAAAAGATAAATGATACATTTTGTTTAGGAACGGCCAGTTGAGAAGGAACAGTGAAAAATTGCATGGCGGTTAACTAATATCAAAACCCCAATTTAAAATTAGTCACATACAATAACAATAATTAAAGATTCACCGACTACTCCTAGTTCAATAATAAATTTTCCTGAACAGTATATAAACAATTCTCAAAGAAAAAAATTCATCAGATGAATTTGAATTCCTCAGACTTCAAATAGCTTTGGAACAATTTGGTGAATGGTTGAACAATAGTTTGAAGAATTTTGAGTTATTTTTTACTGTGCATTTCGTTTCTCCGACGAGTATTTATATAATGTACCTCTTTGTTCGACTTAAAACTGCTTACATTTTTGAATACATAGATCGATAGTTCGGAAATGAATAAGCTGGCGAGAGCTAAACTGAGATAGGTGGCAAACGAATTTCTTCTGGAATATCTAATGGAAACAGTGAAAATTCAACTCAGAATAGATTTTGCACTTATAAAATCATTTTTGGCCACAGCGGAATCGCCCCACAAGCAGATACCATACTCCAACATAGATTCCACTTGAGTGAAGTGAATAACGGAAAGCTGAATTGTATTCAACAGAGTCTTCAAGTTCCTGAACATATACTGAATAAAATTCATTTTAGGAATTAAACTTTCGCAATGTGCGTGCCACTTGGGGTGTCCGTCCACGTGCATCTCTAAAAATTATTATATGATATGAAACGATCGTGATCATACAAAATATTGACGCCGCAAATGAAGCATGTTCACATATTTTTTCAAAACTTGAGAGTACACCCAGCTGAGAGTAAGTAATAAGGAAATTTCATCAGCCCCTGCAATATGGTTGGGATAAGGCATCTCAATTCCTAAGCTATTAATGTATAGAATAAATAAAACAGGTCCTAGCATAGATCGCTGAGGCACTCCCAGTTGGACCTGTCTTATCCTCCGATGACATGAAATTGAAGCAATCTTCTACTTCAAAATTAAGGGAAACACATTGAAAACGATTTTGCAAAAAAATATGAAATTCAGTCAACCGACTCCATAATAGTCACCAGTTCAGAATGGTTGACACAATCGAGTGCCGTACTCGCATAGAATAGAGGACTTCGTTCCAAGTTGCCAACCTGAAATATTCGGGAATTTGGGATACGCCATGTTGGATTTATAACTTTTGAGAACAGATGAGATATAAGCCCCCATGAAAATTACTCCACACCAATACACCAGGACTTCGGTCCAAGTTGCCAATCTGAAATATTCGTGAATATGCCAACCATCAGGGAAATGAAATTTTGCCATAAATTGTGTTCGAATGGTTTCGTTTTGATAATCCTTCTACTCGCCCCTAAAGTCCAAATTTTTTGAAGTGATATATTATTGGCTGGAAATCAAGGTATACCCAATTATAACTTTTGAGAACAGATGAGATATAAGCCCCCATGAAAATTACTCCACACCAATACACCAGGACTTCGGTCCAAGTTGCCAATCTGAAATATTCGTGAATATGCCAACCATCAGGGAAATGAAATTTTGCCATAAATTGTGTTCGAATGGTTTCGTTTTGATAATCCTTCTACTCGCCCCTCAAAAGTATTCCCAAAAAAACATATTTCTTGAAGCTGATATATTATTGGCTGGAAATCAAGGTATACCCAATTATACAGTAACGAAAGAACCCGAACACGATGTGAGACCCACGTACTTTTAGCCAATCACATATCAGTTTCAGGAATAATAGATATTTTGTAGGAAATACTGGTTTCAAAGAAGCGAGCAGAATTTTTGATTTTGTGTTAATCAAAGGAACCCATTCAAACAGTATTCAGTGCAGAATTTCATTACCCTGATGGTGAAAATTCCCACGAATAATTCAGGTTAACAACTTGGAACGAAGTCCTCTATTGCAGCATGGCACTCTCCCCCTTCTATCATCTTCACCAAATCATTTATAGAGCTTATCAACGCAGTTAGTGTATATTTTGCACGGAAACCTTATTTTGCAGACGCTTTATAAAAGAAAATTCGAATTCTTTTGATGAACTTTGTGGAACAATTATCGGTCTGAAAATATCCAATTTGATTGATATTGTTGTTTGACGAATTGAAACAACTTTTCCCATTTTCAATCTTGTTGGGAAACGAAATGAATGGTTTACGAGAAAAGAAATAGGTTCAATTTCAATGGGTATAATCTTTTTTCAAAATGTGAACTGACATCTCGTCCATTTTTGCCGATTTTTTCTTTTTTACTTCACGTGCTCCTTTTTTGCCTCTTTATAAGAGTACAGACTTGGGGTTTTTGATATTGAATTGATTTTTCAATGTCAAACTCGATTCTTTGATGTGAACGTCGGCTCATTGTTTCTTTTGTTGTGAACACATTATACTATGCTTTTTGGAAAGCTGATGTCGACAGAGTACATGAAAATATCATGAAATGTAATAAAATCCAAATCAAGATTTCCGTGTTCACCAACGCAAGTGATATTTGACCCGGGTTATATAATGGAAAAACTTTTTTTCAACCGTGTTCTGATTCAACTTGCACATCTAGAAGAGTGGAAGTGGGATAAATAATATTTTCTGCTATGCTCCGTCGATCTCTCAACAACGAGAAGTGCAGTTCGGGCCATCAAGAAACTTATCCTAAAACTCAGTTTGAATTCTTTTCCCCCGCAAGCTCAAAAAAAAATAATTTGAAGCATATTAGAATATATTCTCCTGGAAACAATGTGAAATCAACCTCTCCTCAAGTTTATCATTGGTATTGTCATAAAGGAAAAGAAAAAACGATTGGCGCTCAAAAAAATCATTTCCTGAACAAAAATGCGTACGGAAAACATTGGTTTTCCACACCCCTATGACAAAATAAAGATTTGAATATTTTGTTTTCAATAGGCTTTTTGTGCGGAATATTCTTTTTGCTTTGGTGGAAAAGCATTGGACAGTGATTGGTTGGTTACCATTTAGGGTGGGCCAATGAAAACGAAACAAGGCTCTTCATATATGCTATTTGAAAGATAAAAAAAATTTGTACCCGTTAATTTTTATTTCAAGGGGGAAATCTTTTGAGCGTATTTCTAACCCTGTCACTTCCATCTCCTTAGCGGGGTGAGATACAACACATAAACTTCAAACGGGCTTAGAAGTCAAGCGATACCTCGTTTGAAAGGTAATTAATTTCTCTTTTCATTGCTTCATTCATTTTCAATTTGTGGTACTTATTAAGATAAAAAACATGTAATAAAATATTCCGTAAACAATTTTTTTTTCGCATTTCCTAGAGTAAATGTGCATTGTGTAGCCAGTATACGGAGCTTACTTTAGGATTGGTGATAAATCAAATCATCTTTCGAACAATTCATTCAGGCCAGTTTATGGGCTAACAACTTTATATGTGACCGGTGCTAGTGTAAACTTTTTTAGAGGCGAAATTACCGCATATGCTTTCGTATGTACTTGTATCACAAGTCCTGGAAGTGATTTTCAGTTATGAAGACAGGCAGACATTTGTAGGTTGGTTTCAGGCTTACTGGCCACTTGTCGATGCAAGGTAGTTTCCACCAACACTTTCAAAACTGGCAAATGGTAAGTGTCAATTTTTCTTGTGAAGAACCCTGCTCAGGCACTGGTTAGAAATAACAAATTTTCCAAAAGAAGATTTGGTTTATCCCTAGTGTTCAAGTTCGCTTGCCGATTATATCGAAGTCTTTCCACAGTTAAGTTAATCGTAAAGAACATCGTGCTTTCTAATCAATGCGCAATTAGACTCAAAATTGATAACAAAACAAAAACCTCCGTTTTTGAATAGCTTTTTATATCGTTTTTCCTCAGTATCTTTGGACATTAAAGGGCTTTACTTATTGTCGCAATTTCCGACGAAAGGTGACTTCTAAGAGAAAAGTTTTCGACATAAAAGTTATATATCTTGAAAAGATCTATTACGCTTAACTGAATAACTTTTGCACATAACCTCAAAATAACCGAGAAAAAAAAGCGTAAAACTGTTTTTTTTTCGTTATTTATTCTTCATTTCCACATAAGTAATCATATTTCAACATAATTCGGTAGAAGAATACTTTGTTATGTCTTCAATAACCGCATTTTCTTGGAACGAATAATCAAATGGTTTAATAAAAAATAAACTTGTTCGTCTATATTACTTTTTTTTCAAATTCAATTCCTCTTTTAGCGATCAATCATGAAATGATTTCTCAGGGCTCTTCTCTTCCTTTCTAACTATAGTTTCTGATAAAAGAATGAAAAATGATGAATGAATTTTTTAATTAATATCGAAAATATATCCGAATTCGATAAACTAATAACCCCATTCGATTCTACGAATATAATATCAACTATCTTTCATTTTTCGAATGGATAATTATTTTGCTTAACGACATTGCTATAAGCAGTCAAATCGAATAATATGAAAATTTTTAATTTATCTCAAATACTTTTTCCCGGATCTTTATTATTGTCACATCATACTCAAAGGTATTATTGTTTGCTTATTATTAGAACCCATTAAATACTAAATACAAAGAAGTGAAGAATCAAGGAAGGAAATTCGAACTAATAAAACGCGTCCCCACCGGTCGAAAAGAAATATGACGTCTGAGGATACAAAGTAATAGCATATTCTGAATCAGATGCAGAGATCGAAGGAGTGAAAGCTACAAGATAATTGTTATGCTATATGATATATTTTAGTCTATAACATAGATTGGTGTCATAAATGTCCACATCAGTTTATAATAAAGCAAAACATAACTTATACATTCCTCTCATGGAAATTTAACCAAAATTTCTATATTATGTCTATATCGTAATAATGATTACATCATATTGAGGTTCACACACATATGATACGATTATTTTCTTTTTGTAAATATCAGATAACTATGAAATGTTTTGATGGATATCATAACTCAATATGGGTTAAGTTACATTTAATCCAAATTGTCCACTGCTCAATAGCTAATGCAAAACTTACTTCTTATTCATACTAAGCTGTGTATAAATCTAGAACACTGACATTGAAATGGCCTTATACATAACATAACAATATAGACCCGATAATGCTTGGAATACGAAAAAACACTAGTGTTTTCTCACCTGGGAACAATATAATACAACACATGTAGCAACTTCCATGATCTATGTAGCAACCATAACTGATGATATGTTTGAGTAAATAACACACTAAGAGTAACCAAACACAGGACAGGTCCTGTGATGTTTCCAACGGGCGCGCTACTGGGTGGTGTTTGAACGGCTCAAATTTGTTATTTATTTTATTTATTATTTATTCGGTGTTTTACATTTCACTTCGAACAATAATTTGAAAATATTCATGCCTATCTACGAGTATATTTCTTTCTACCTTATGAAGATCTGAATGAATAATTCGAGACATTACAAAAAATCATGCATATTCCCTATTCCAACTTCAATAATTGCATTATTACATTATTTTACATTGGCTGCGACACAACGTATGGTTTTGCAGACAACATGGACAAAAACGACCTTCAATACTTGAAACTAAAAAAAAAGATGTTACTTATACCTTTTTTTGACTGCTGCAGACCCGAGGTTATTATCCGAAATGTCTGTAGATCAATTTCTTCAATTCACAAGTGCACAGTGCACTAATATAGCCAAATGCGCCTTGGAGGAAGCAAAATCCAATATAGTAGAGAGATACAGAAGTGCACTAATTATAAGGTATCCCTCGATTATTTGAGATTTGAACGGTATGCTCATTTTTTAATTGGAAAGATTGCTACTGTTGGAGCAGCTATGCGACAATCATATAGAGCATATTTTCAGCTCCAAAAAAGGCTTGGAAATGAAGTAACTGCAAAAAAGATGGGCTTCGGCTCACTGAAGATTCAGTCAAACCTAAAGATTTTTTAATTTTTTTTAAATTTCTTGTGCCTACGAAACCAGCGAGGAATCAATGCTGGTGCCGAAAACATGGACTACAGATTTATGTACGAACAATTACCGTACATAATTTATGTCAACTTTGAAGAACTCGGGGAGATTGGGGACGAAATAGGAAAGCCAGGTCTGTGCTCGAACCTACAAACCCATTTATTGAAAGAATTCAGTGATAATGAGGAGACGTATAAAGAGCAAGAAATTTTACAATCAGATGGAAATTCCGAAGAAATACTTGAACAACCATCGAAAAGACATTTATTAATAGATTCACAGTTGCGAAGACTATTTTTATCATTTCTTTCATTTTTGAGCGTGTTTTCAAATGGAAACTATAATTTTTTATTTCATTATTGGAAAATATAAATAAAAAAGAAAAGAATGAGCTCAGGAAAAACGATTTACGAGGAGGAATTGAATTTGAAAAAAGTATCTTTGACGGTCAAATTTATCATCTTTGGAACAATTCGATTCATTATTATGAAAAAAATTGTCGGTATTAAAAACACGATAAAGTATATTTCTACGGAATTTTATCGGAATATAATTTCTGTGAAAATGAAAAATAAAAAACGAAAAACACAGTTATTCGAATTTATCTCAGTAATTTTCATGTTATGTGCAAAATTTATTCATATAACTGTTCTAGATCTTTCCAAGATCTATAACTTTTCTCTTGAGAACATTTCTCTAAGACTTCACCTTTCGACATAAATTACGAAAATATCGTTTTCACTCATTTACACCCCCAAATATTTACTTCCAACACTAAGGTCACGCATATTTTTTCACATTCAGTATAGGCCACTTAACCATTCCCCATCATCAAAGTGCTGTTAACAATTCTTGATTTTTTTGATGTAAGATTTTCATACAATCAGATATCATCTTCAAGAAATATGGGTATATTTCTGGAGATACTGATTTTTAAGAAGCGATTAGAATTTTTGAGACAAGGGTGATCAAAACGAACCCATTTAATGCAAAATTTCCCTGTTGGTAGACATTTTCACGAATATTTCATTTTGGCAACTTGGAACGAAGTCCTTCATTTCAACACGAATCAGACTAGAAGAAATTTACATGCCATTTGAGAGACGCCATATTGAATTTTGATTGTCAATTGAAATTGATTTGACCTCCTAAAAACCTCTTCACTCCAATCCCCAGTTCAATTGGAAAGAAACAGAAATGTCCATCCTCAATTTTCATACATACGCAAATTCCAAAAGGCATTGAGAAAAAGTATCATCTGCAATCTCACAAGACGGCTAGTTCTATGCAAAAATAGCTCCCTATCAGTATCCAGAAAGAACTTGCAACTATCTACAATGATAATGAGCCATGTGATGAGGAAGAAGAATGCCTAGAGCAAATCATGAGTGATACCATGCATTCTCATCAAGAAGAGTTTGGAGGGCATCAACTCGACAATAAACGTAAGAGGAAACGTGACAGGTCTAATGAGAATTAATAGACCTGGCGGCACTGACAGATTTTCTGGACCAATTTTTTACAGTTTGCCTCTTGAAAGGGAAGTAATTGAAGATTGAACAAATTGTAACCTGCAAAAAAATGTACGCGCTGCGTGGTACTTCATATGAATCTCATAATTTTCGTTCGTTAAGTTCAACAAAAAATTGAATGGAAGCCTTCTTACAGACTGCTTTACATTTTTGTAACACATAACACACATACAAGTGTGAGGCAGAGCCTTTTGCAGGCAAGGTACGGCTATTGCTCTTGAGGGCCGTTGTTTTGCCTTTCACTTTTTCAAACTTATACCATTATGATCTTAGTTTCACTTCCTGAGAGGTGTATTTATTCATTATAATTTAACATTTCACGCTGCATCGAATCAGTTGTTCTCGTTTTTTTGATATGTTGTTTGTTATTCGAGTCTTGAATTCAAATTTTCGACTCCAGCAAAATTAAAAGAACTGAAATGATGGATCTCCTTTATTTTTGTGGATATTGACCCGGCAGGATCGATTTTTCATCAAAGGGTTAGTATTTATTTTTGAACTAGGTCAAATTTTCAAAAATTCCAGGCAAGAACGGTTTTTATAGAATCGATATTTTCACAACTCTCTAGAATTCGACCAATTCCCCAAGTAACTCAATTTTTAGCAAAATTTCACAATTTCCAATAGCATTTCAGTTTCTGATGACCAAGACGACCAATTGCAAATCAGGTCGTAAAGTACCCGCCCTAAATGTTACAACATAAATGAATGTGATTCTATTGGTTAATATTTGTTAATCAGATTCCAGTAAATTTCCATTATAATATGACTGATCAAAGGTTGTTGAAAAGTAAATAAAAGCTAAGTTCATAATAAAATATTTTAATATATCTATATACACTTTGTACAAATGCTCAAATAACATTACAAATTAGTGTTTGCTTTTTAATTTACAAGTTCCGATTCAACGAAAAATACTCAATTATAAATCATTACTCAAACTGCATGCATCTGGTTACAATTATATTGAGAGGATCTTTCTTGGTAAATCAGTTAGTTAAATACATAAGGTAAAAACAGGCGTGGAAACAGTTAAAATACCTCTATTAGTAAAAAAATATTAATCAGTATTATTGATGGAGATAATTTATATTGAAAAATCAGTTGGAAGTGACTGTAATGATTCAAAAAGTAATTATTATGATTTCGTCAAATCGAAGGTCAAATATATACAATATACACATTTCTATAAAATAATCAATAAATATTCCTTATCCAGGTACTAATATATTACATTTGACTCAGTTGTGCAGTGTCGAAAAGTACAAAGGTAAAACGAATACCGGTTCTTCTATTATTTTCCCCATTACTCTTTCCAAACCAAACAAATTATTAGGTAAATTTCGATAATATGCTGAACTAACGATTTTCCTACGCTCTCAATATCGGTTTTCATTTCACCTTTGTACACTTCTCACTTTACAAGATATAATAACATTCACTGCAACATTTAAGACTGAAGGACACTCCAGATCCTTCAGTTGTTGGTTAACAGGTAACAGTTCGATGAAATTACATTTCAGTAGATACAGTTATTTTAGATATTCTGAAGTTGATATATATTTTTAATTCTGAAAAATGGAATCTGCCTTGCACTATTCCATGAAATATATTTTCAGATTGAATACGTATACACAAAAATGTTATCGGTGTCGCTGTGATTAAGTAAAATAGTCATGCGAAATGGAAAGTAGCCCTAACGACTCCTTGTTAGATAATGGTACATCAATCGAAGCATTGTTTATGTTTGACAGAAATTAACAATGGAATATTAGTAAACTGTTTTGTATTGTTTCACAACTTGATTTTTATTTATGTTAAAGAAATATATTGCAATTATTGTCGAAGGAATGAAATTTTCGTATAGACGAATCATCAACAATCTCTTATTCGAATGAGACCAACAAGTTCCTCAGCTGAAAATTCATATAATCTCAATACAACTATTTTCAGATTGTTTATATCAAATGAAGTCAATGAAGTGGTCGAACTAAAACATATCATGTGTGCATTGATCCTCATTTGGGATAACATAGTAGCCCAAACTTCCACACTTGATTGAAACCTGAAAACTCGTGACGTGAGTTATATGAAATGAGGTCGCCAAATCGTCAATGTGAGAAAATGGTATTAATCGCCTCAAATGTCCGGAGAAACAGAAATATCAATGAAATGAAAATGAGAAAGGTGTAAGGAAAAAAGTCTCCTGTTCAAAAATATCTTCACAAAAAGGCTAATCAAAATCAATGTCGATGTCAACAATCGAAAATTCATGACGAATGTTTTGAGGAAGATACTTTTGACTTTCTCTTCTCCGAGTCAATGCAGAAAGAATGCAGAACGTTTATAGACGTTCGAGTCTATGAATGTTTTACACATATCAATAGAGATTGTAGACTATTTGGTTTTACCTCTTTCATATGTTAAGTATTCTTTTTGCATTTAGTTGGAGGGATAAGAACAGAATTTACTCCCCAAAAACTAACTTCTCTCCACAAAAATAATGATGTACCTTAATTTATCAAAAACTTTCGCACTTTGTTCCTGATATCAGTTTTTATTGTTGTCAAATAATCATCAGATTAATTTCATACATAGGTAGTATTTCGTGGTGATTCTCTCCCAGTGGATATTCAACACTACCAATCCCCTGATTAAATAGCTCTGTGATATGTGATTTTCATCAGTTTACGAAATTGCTACACGTGTTTCACTATACCATAGCTTTTCAGGCTTGTTAAAATACTGTAATACCAGTGAAATTCATACAACAGAGCGTTATTTATATATGTTATCATGGATTTTTATCAAATATAGGCTAATTCCATTAGTTACTACCAAACTCGTTCTCCCATCCCAATAATCGATTGTGTTTTCGATTTTCTTCAATCACTCATTTCAGAATTCAATAGAGTTGCGTTGAATAGTTCACAGGTTCAGTTTGGATCCCTACCATTCAATTGGGAACATCATCAACCACATTCAAACTAAAATATGGTAGTCTTCAAGTCTTCTCTTTAACGAGAATTTCGATTCTAAAATAACTGCACAACAGTTAAACTAAACTAAAATTAGAATCACAGATGAGGAGAAAATAGTCAGGAGCATGCTCAGTTTGGGTTGAACCCTGCACGCATTTCATTTTCACCGGGAAGCTGTTTTTGCTAGATTAGCATCAAGTTCATGATCACAGACGCAGTTACGAAACGGCACCAAAAGGCACTACCGACACCCACAACCCTCCGCAACCATGTCTTTATAGTTTTTCAGGACCACTTTGTTTTCCTCGTTCAAATACAACATCGACACTGGGTTCAGATGAGTCGGAACACAGCATGACTTCGGAACCTTCTGAGGATTCACCGAGTTCATCAGTGTTTGAACGATAGCATGATTCGTGGTGTTCAAATGGGATGCCAGAGGAAAGTTACACTCCCCTTGGCAATAGTAAGCGTCGTATCCAGGTGGCGCCACTATCCAGTCGCTCCATCCAACGTCGGTAAAGTCGACGTACATTTCGTGTCTGCTACACGGATACCTCCTGGCGTGCTTCTTGGATGATCTTCTCCTCCTCTGGGTTTGGGATAGATCAGCAGCTCGCTTTGGCTTGCTCTTTCCGTCGTCCGTATACGCCAGTAGTACAGGTTGAACTTGGTTCCAACTGCTGTCATCTTGCGTACTCCTCCGTAAGCGCACGTGGTGGGCAGGTGTGGTTTTATTTGTTCCCAGCCCCCAAATAGATATAAGGAGCCCGTGGTTACTGTTCCTGTTCTGCAACCACCTTTGCATCGCAGGAAAAACGTCCAAACTGACAGTCGTGTTTTTTCTGGTGTCCACCAGCTTGGTGTCCACTAGTCGGGTGATCGGCCCTCGTTTTCCTTTCACCCCGGGCTTGATTATGTCGCTCACGATGATTCGTTGGAAGTGTTCTCGGTCGTCAGCAGACGCAGCAAGCCAATCGATTTGTTGTCGACTGAGCGTGAGTTCGGCTGCTTTCATAGTTTCATCTCGTGGAACACTTGAAACATTGAATTTCAACCGGAACTTGTGGTGGCTAGTGAATTTTGCATCCACTGGGCTTTCTGAAACAAAACACCACATTAATATCGGAAGAAAAAACGGACAGTAATTTCATATAATTCTTTCAAACTGGTTCAGTCAATATATTCATCGAAATGAATGCCGGGAAGGATATAAGAACTGGACTGTGGCAACAGGTAGCCGAACAATGTAGTTTGTTCCCAATAAACTATACCCCTCTCTTAACTTAGTATCTTACTTTAATATTTAGACGACCGAGTAAAGATATTTGTTCTGGAAAACTGAAAATTTTTTATAAATATTGGCGAATTCATCAGTGTTTACTGCAGATAATAAATGCAAACTGGATAGTTTTTTCTGTTCCATTCTCCAATTATAAGGTCATATTAGACGATTCAATCTTGGTTTACTTTTGAAATTCCACGAATGTTAGGTGATAAATGCCTTTTCTTCATCGACCCTGCCCGAAGCAAATATTTGTTCATTTGAAGGAAGACAGCGATAAATCATTATCACTTCAACTGCAAAGTTTCTGCCTATGGTACTCCTAGATGAGATTTAGCGCAATTCACGAATGAGGCGGAGGTAGGGGGTTGAAATCGGGATTTTCCGTTAACGAGCTGACTCCTCCATATGAATGTTAACCTGAACATCGAAACTTGTGCTAGCAATGGATTAACAAAGCCTCGCCTTTCAAGGCGTTAATCTCAGCACGATGGTTCCGTGGCAGATGTTATAATAGTTATGCAATTCAAATTTTAAGGGGTTGTGCGATATAAAATAATGGAAAAAGAGAACCCAATTCAAACCCAGAATGGGAAACGATAATTGAACAGAAATAGATAACTTTCAGTCAGGAATGAAATTCAAACAACTTTTTTTAAGTGTTTGATATCCATCAACAGTAAGGCACACACATTTGTCTTCTTTTTTCTAAATGCGACTTTTTTTTCATAAAACCAGTACATAAAATTGTGATTCTATCCTAGATGCAATTTTGCTACACCTCAAATCTGAAAAAGAAAGTGGCCAATATCATTCACCATCAATTTGTGACACTGTTTACAAGGATTTGGTTTACTTCGAAGGAGAAATGTTTCATGTTTATTAACGATTTAATGGAATCCTTCGATTTTCAGGTGTGATAAGTGAGTTTGTATGAGGTTATTCAATTAAGTACAAAATATTGTATAACATACTGGCCGTCCCACTTTCGCTACTGAGAGGTAACAACATCAACACCAAGTGTTTCGCATCGTTGCCGTATTCAAAACGAGATATCGAATGAGGATTGGAAATTTTCCACGGATATTTCCATATGTCATTCATAAACCTGTAATCTGCAAATCATATCACGACTTTCTTGAATGAAAATATGGTTTTATCATTCGTCATAATTACTGTAAAAATACTCGAATAACTATGAAATCATCTGCAGATGATATCAGATCGTTAAGAAGCAACTGATTTGTATCTGTGGGAAATTTATATTGCAATTCCCATACTCTCGTACTTCACAAAATTATTGACTATTCGAAACCTTTTATGGTCCTCCTTATTAGATCAACATTATATTTCGGACAAATATATATGACAGATATCTCTAATATCAAGAATCGCCTGGTTGGAGTTAAACGGTTTCGAGTCAAATCGAATGAAAACAGGAATGTGAAGAATGAAGTGGGAAAATGAAGCAGGTGTATGTACAATCGAAAGTACTCATTATGACGTTTTTTATGATTTTTCCAAATCTATTGGTTCTTCCGAGGCTTGATCAATTTGTGTTTGGTTGCATAAATGATTCAGGAAAGCTAGTCTTATGCTCAAGGCCATCTTTTCCATCATCAGCTGCGACCTTTCCCAGAAGTTGAGGTGCTTGACCGAGATATTCTAGTTTGTTAACAATAAACTGTCTTGATTCTGCATTATTGTGTAGACATTTACAAGGACTGATATTTAAAAGATCCAAATTGAATTTGGTATACAAATTGCGCAAGAAAAACGTACGACTATGTGATTCAGTGGCCATCGCGGCATGTAGACAGGGGAATGACTGTTTGCTTCTTGTTTTTCGTGAATGAATCAAAAGTTTATGGATGATATATTTGTACCAGAGGGTATTTGGAACTATTATTTTTCTTTCATAGAGAATTTCCATTCCCTCTTTTTATTCGGGGAAGAAAAAGCCAAAATATATTCGTCAATCTTCATTCTCGTACAATAATATCCAAGTTTCTTAGTATCATTTGTCGAATCGTTTGAGCTGTACTTTAGCCGTATCAAACCAATTCATTACTAATATCGTATATTAACATCAACATTAACATTCACCATATAGTATTCTCTCTTCAGGATCATTATGATTCTTTTGCCAAGATGATAAGTCCTTTAAAAATGTTTACCTGTCAAATGTTCATGTGCCTTAAAGCTTTCGAGTTCCTTTTAAATCTGATAAATTTCAGGGAGATATTTGAGGAATCCACAAAGCTAGATGAAAAGTTCTGCTCTGGATTATATTAAGAAGTGCACCAGCGATAGAAAATTAGGTATTTTGTGTGCCAGTACCATATATTTTTAAAAAATTTATAGGTTCAAATCCCTTTGACCAGTGATAATTCTAGACAAGAGCTTTTGACAGATCTGCATCGATTCCGATAAATGGTCAAAGTAGATGCCAACTTTTTGTTTCCATAACATTTATATCGAATTGGAAATTTTTATATCCAAACACACAGCAGTCACTCCATATACACAGACGTCAAAAAGGGAAATAAATGGAAATGATCCATAGAATAGAGATAAAATGAAATATTGTGTATAAACTTGGCATCTATGTAATATTAGCGGGAGCAATCTCGATATCGGACCGGCTAGTAACAAATAAAGAGATGTAAGTAGGCCGGGTTTATATGGCATGATCACATTAGCGTATCTGAGAAAACTTTGATATTACATCTCCATTCCACATTCTTCAAACCTTCTCGAAGTCAGTTCACGACTTCTTTGTTTGGTTCATTTGCTAAGGAAAAAATCATCTTGCAACCAGATTTCATTTTTGATGAGAGTACTTTTAGGATTTCAATCCGATTTCACGCAAATTAGCAATCTAGGAATCCCGTTTATAATTTTCAAAAGAGTTTACCTCGTACCCCTTGTACCCCGAATGCACTTTTTGAATTAAATATTTTCAGCCAAGATCGAGTTCAGTTAAAGAATTGAGAGAAATCAAACTGAATTCAATAAAGCATCAAGTGGGTCTCAATATGATATTCAAAACAAAGTTCCCAAGCTAGAATAATCATTTGAGAATATCTGAGATAATGAGTCACTGGAAAACTGAAATTTTCAAGTGTCTCTAAGAGGGCATCAGTCACAGAATTTTCATTCATCGAAAATACATGAAACGCAGAATGAACATCAATACTTATTACCTGATCGAAGCAGAGTCATTTATGCTATATTTTTATCACTTGTATGTACGCCAGTGCATAATAAGCACCTGATATACCTGTGTTTCAACATACCGCAATCTATAAATAAAACAATCATTTAATAATTATTATATCTAGCGCTGATGCTTTGGAATTCAATACTCTGATGTGAATTGGAATGTATACGAAGAACTTGAAATTATTCATGCACTCAAGCGGATTTAAAGTTGAATTCAAACATTCCCAATAAGAAAATGAGGTTGATGAAGGACTGATTAAGGTCCTCTAATTCAATATGATATTTTGGCATACTTTACTCTTCATTTGAACCCTCAACTACTCTCCAAAAAATTATCCTGAACTCCATTCTGAATTCTGATATCAAAATTTCGATTTCTACCATTTCTAATGAGTGAATAGTACTAAATAATCTACCGTGATGCACTAGGTACTCGAAAGTTATTTTCCAGGAAATATTACTCAAGTTTAATGATCCGTACTTAGTGAGGGTAGATGTTTACCTGTTGAAATTGTTGTAGAAGTCAATAGCAAAAACCATAGGCGTAGTGTAAGGGAGAAAATTTCATTTTTGGAGATTTCTCTATAAATTTACTTCTTCTGGAATATAGTTTTTTAAATTCGCAAGAATTTTTCCCAGTGTAAAAATTCGAACATCAAACTGGAATACTTGTCCTTTACGTAGAATTTAGGAAAATATCAACACAGAGATATATAAAAATAGTTCACAAACAGATGAGGTTGGAAAATGTCATGGGATGTTCTATTTCCAGTTATATTTCAAACTTCATAATATGATCATGTGAAAAATAATCGAATGGAAATAAAAGTAAATAAAAATATGTTCCTGAATTACCATTCATTTAATGAGTTAACTGGAAGATTATTTCTGTCTACTTCGAAACTCTCATTATCGGGGAGTGGAATTCTGGCAATCAGAAAAAATAAAAATTCAATTTTCTAAACTGAATATGTGTTGGATGGTTTGAAATAAATTATATCTCTATCATTATATCAAAACTTATTGAACATTTCTACTGGACGAAGTTTACAGAGTATTACAAAGACATAGAGACAACCTTCAAATTTCTGCTGCGGGGATTTTAAGGTTCCGAGTTATTGAAAATTCATATATAATTATCGAATGAAAGCATACCTTTGTTACGATTGTGGATAATTTTTGGTAATTCAAGAATAATATTAAAAAATATTCATTCTTGGATATCAAAAGTTTATATTTCTGTCTTCGACATGAAAGAACTATTCTTCTTTATCTTCATAGCCATTTATTTATCTCATTCCATTTCGGTCAATAATTTCATCACTACATGTCGATGGACGAGGATTATTTCTATTTGAATCGAGTTTTGACTTTGAGAAGTTATCGATTTTAAGCCAAATTTCAGATTTCAAATGCTCCATTCGCAGTTTCACCTCAGAAGAAGAATATTGTATTAGCGTCCTTCGTTAACATACACACACATGCGTATATAAGTACAATTAAAAGTAATTAGTTGGAGGGGTAGAAGTTGACCCGTTGACACCATTGTTCTTCTTGTGAAAACAGTTTATAACAGAAGGGAAGTAGTAAACGCAATCCCTTGATTACACTGATTTTCGAAAAGTTTTCAATACGTTCACTTTTTATTTTGAAGGATGTGGTACGTTTTCATTTATCTGTCTACTGAATCATTTCATTTGTTATTGAAATCATTTGTTTCGTTCACTGAGTCTGATAGATTGAGATTCATAATCAACTATTGCATATTTTTGAACACGTGTTCAAATGCTTCAAGAATATTCTTGAAGGTTGGCAGCACCTACAGACTGTTTGGAAACGTATCAGTATATTTATTCTTAGAAACAATCAATACATGTTCACTAGAAAAGCGGAAGTAATATTCATTTCCTAGGTCAGATTTTGCATAATAGCTCAAGTTTCGAACTGATTATTTTCGATCAAAACGAAGTGGCAATTTCGTGATCACCTGGTAAGCATAAGAATTTAACAATCGATCGAAAGTATTAAGCGCTTAATGAATGATAATGATATATTTATTCTATCGCAATAGTAATTATTCCTTTCTTTATAATACTGCAAACTATGTGGACGGTGCGAATGAAAAAATTGTTTCGCAGAACTGTTGATGTTTACCGAGTTTGATTCCGTGCACTAATGAATATGCATTGTTTATCAAACAAAATTTTGTTACCGTCAATGTTTCACTATTATTTCGGGGTACCAAAAAAGAAACAACATGTTTACCGAGAACAATGTAGGTACAATTAAGCGTATTCCCATTTCAAATAGCTTCTGATCTTAAAGGCTTATCACATACCCATTGAGCTGATATTTCACTTGGGATTTTTTTCAGATCACACAATATTTTTCGTGCAACCGTAAAAATTATGTAATTCCAATAAATACATAATTTCAAAAAAAGACAACGTTTCAACGCGAATGAAGAAAAGTAAGCCAAATGCCTCAATATCACAGTGGTTCTTTGCAAATGAAATAATCAGCAATGAAACCAATTTGGCATTTCGAAAATACATTTTCCTTGTCATATTTCATGAATCTCAAATGCTGTGGTGATGTTCAATTTGCCGGCACTTACTTTAGGAAACGGCCGTAAACATTTTTGCCAGCCATCACCGTGGGTTACGGCCGCAAAATATTCATTTGCGAAATTTGTTGCGGTTGCAAAATGATTGTTTTGCGGCCAGTTGCACGAAAACAATGTTTTTCGTGACTTCTTGCGTCTGCCAAGTCTCTTTTCGAAAATATTTTATTTGGCATCACAATCAGAGATTTTCAATATATTGGCATTTACAAATTCTAGTACATTTTCAAGTATTCGAATCAATTATCATTCGAATGCTGTACTGCGTTGATTATGTCCAGAGTATTTATTTTTAGAGGTTGGTCCACATATGTTTTTTTTTCGTTTGACTCCAAGTCATCTCATTATGTATCATCTAGTTTTTCTACTCATAAATATAATTCACATGACTTTTGGAAGTGAATAATTTTTTCTATAACCTATCATTCTAATGATGGATCGAAAATGTCTTATTCCAGTCTGGCTTCAATATCATGTGCCAAAGCCACGAAACGAAAATTATTCATTAACGAATATTCGTGCTACGAATCGCATCTTGAAAGGTGATAGATACCTCATTTATCCTTATCACGCACATGTTTCTCTTTTTAGAATAAACATTTGTAAGAGGAGGATAGCTAACTAGGAAAAAGCCCATTTTTTCAAACCTGAAATGTATGACGTTTTGTGATTGGTATCAAACATAATATATTAATAATATTATAATATTATGATTGGAGCAGTATTTCTTGACCTACAACGCGCATTCGAGACAATTGATAGACAAAAACTAATATGTAAATTACGAAAGTATAGTATTTCAGAGAAGGCATTGGAATGGATCGATAATTATCTGCAGAATGGGAAACAGGTTATACATCTTAACAAAATAACATCCTCAGAAATTTCAAATGAAAACGGTGTACCACAGGGGAGCACACTGGGACCACTGTTGTTCTTGTTGTACATAAATGATATTGTCAATTGTGTGAAAAGCTGCCAAATCCATCTATTTGCAGACGATACATTAATCTACTTTTGTACTGAAGACATACTTACTCTAGCTGATACGATTAACAACGATTTACAAAATATAGTATCCTGGTGCAATGGTAACTTATTCAAATTGAACGCGTCAAAAACCAATTTTCTTCTAATAAGTAATGAACAACAATATGACTTTTTCAAAAATAGTTGAAAAATCAGTATTGGCAATAATGAAATTGAACTTGTTGAAAAAATAAAATATTTGGGTATAATAATAGACCGAAACCTCACGTTCAAAGACCACGTAACATATGTAAGCGATAAAATCTCAAAAAACACCAACTTTCTATCTAGGGTAGCACCGTTTCTTAGTCAATGGTCCCGCATAACGGTATATAATACTATTATCCTACCACATTTAACTTTTGCGTCATCAATACCGTACGTAGCAAATAAAAATGAAAAAGATAGATAGAATGCAAAAGCTGAAAAATCGAGTCATGCCTATAATTTTGGGTGTTCCTAAAGATACATCGATCAAAAATATGTTATGTACTTTAAACTGGATGTCAGTAGAACATTATATAGAGTATCAAGCTTTGGTTTCCATACATAAAATGAAAATCTCTCTCACCCCTTCGTATTTGTCGTCTAAACTG
Organism: Zygogramma bicolorata; assembly: GCA_032362365.1. NCBI lineage: Eukaryota > Metazoa > Arthropoda > Insecta > Coleoptera > Chrysomelidae > Zygogramma > Zygogramma bicolorata. The sequence goes on along the minus strand of JAVJAQ010003303.1, from coordinate 122,656 downwards.
GTATTTAACAATAGTATTCACACACACAATACACGCTCACAAAATGACATATATGTTCAGAAAAAAAATAAAAAAAGCACAGAAAAATCATTGTTGCATAAGGATATCATTTGCTATAATAAGCTTCCTGAATCTTTGAAGACCTGCGTTGCTATCAATTCATTCAAAGTAAAGTTGAAAAAGAGTCTACTGGACCAATGCCATGGACGAAGTAGTTGAATGTTCTGATTCTTACAACTTGTATGTAGTGATAACTGAGTTTATTTTAAAATGTGCTTGTTACTTGTTACGTTTTGATTGATTTTATAAGTGTTCTACATTTTGTACAATTTTATGGGTATACATGTATACTCTGTATTTTTGTGAATTAATATTTTGCTAAATAAAGACCCAATAATAATAATAAAACTTCCTCTAGTATACAATTCGAATCTTCGAAGCTACCATTTTTTATATTAGGTATAACGATGATTTTTATTTTTAATGTGAGAAGAAATAGCATATGTGTTCTGTAATTATCTCGATAGTTATTGAAGTAGAACTCTGTGGATTTCAGGATCGGTATATCGGCGATAAGTCTTGCCTAGGGTTGATCTGACTGACATACCTCGCACGCCAGGGAGAGATGGAATCACCCAGTTTTGCGAAGAAGGTATAAGGGGATGACACTTTATTTGTTTCGAATCAGTTCTCAATGAATAATAAATGAGCATTCCTTCAGTTCGAACAGATCGAAGATCACATAGTCAAAGGTTGTTCATACCTGAACATTTCTATCTTCATCTCCAGCATCAATACTATATTTGCAGGACCAATTCAAGGTTTTATGTTTTCCACATGAAATTGGACCAAACACAGAACCTTGAGGAGAACCCTCGTTACTACTTCCCAGACCAACGTGAATGTTTTCAATTTTAGTCACATCAAATTCGAAAAATTTCATTCACTTTGCGTCACAGAGTTTAATAGTCCAAGTACAGTTACATACCAATATGTGTGAAACTCCTGATGGTATTCGCGTTCTCCAACCGCCAACCTTTCTTCGGAATCGCTGTCGTCCCTAACCGCGATCCGGTTTGCCGCTCGTATAAGTCTATCATTATTTGTGGTATCACCACTTTCGATTTATCGATTTTTGGCCTCCCTTTGAAGCCGAAGAGCGACAACAAATTCGATTCAACTTGAACTAACACGTCTTTGGGCAGGTTGGATGAGAATGTCCTCCAACTGCATTCGAGGACGATTAGTGCCACCAACCAAATCATTCTGCTCAAATTCATTGTAAACAGCCTGTAACAAAAAAGAAGCTTTTTCTAAAATGTGTCTCCATGAAGGATGAGTATCAGACAAAATGGTATATCGTACAATACAGCATAGCTTTAGTAACAACATCTAAGTAATCTACTGAAGCTCTGTAGATGAAATACATGAGGAAAATTGTTCATTAGAAAAAACGGAATAGTCCGAATGAGGAGCCATCTTGGTTGTGCCGCTAAAATTCGACTTACTTCTTTTTCATTTACATATATCCACGGAATTTCATCAATACAAGCGAAAACAATAATGTCTACCAAGACGAAGATCCAATTTTGGGACCAAAATCGATATTCCTTGAATTCAAATTATTCCCACAATTTTCAATGCCCTTACCCGACAACTGAATCAAGGTGCAGCTATTTTCAAAATTTTCTTAGCTTCGATTTAGCAAGACTTTCCCTAAGAAATTATGGAAATGTTCGAGTCATTATCTTCACTTGTGCTGTCTATAGAGCTAGGCATTTCGATTTTTATCCAGTAGTTTTTTGCAAGGTACTCGAATATTCCCTTTTCAATGGTGTTTTGGCATTTACATGAACGCAAAACAAATATTGTATGCATCTCCTGCAAAAAGTGTTTATTGCATCATAAACTTTTTCGAGTGAGTTTCAACTTTCAGTTTAAATAACGTATAATAAAACAATACATTCAATATTCTTCGATACAATATACAATTGAAATTAGTATTTATCTTTCAAAAATCACTACTAGAGTCTGCAGACTTTCACTTCAAAAGGGTTTCAACGAAATCACTAACCCTGTTCGCTGCTTAATTGCTCTTACGAGCATGTAATGAAGGAAGAATATACTCACTCCTTTCATTTTCGGGAGCTTTTAGTTCAATTGGTAGACGAGAAATATACTTCATTTTCTGAGAAAAATTCTTTTTTTTGACAAAGCTTGTTGAAAAAAGGTATGTTAAGCAATTAAAAGGATGCTAAAAGAGACGCAAAAGCACAAATACTCAGAGTCACAGTTTGAACAAAAAGAATTCACATGTCAAGTGGATGAAATATAACAATATATAAATGATTCAACACATAGGCTTTACAGTTTGTTGAAAAAATTGTCTGTATAGTCCTTCTAAGAAATGCAAAAGCACAAATACACCCATTTCGATTATGAGTTCAGATATGTCATGGAAATAAAATATGATAAACTATATCGAATACATATTCCGATAGAAGTAGAGAATTGTCAGCTTTGAAAATAAGGGTAGCCTGCTTTGCCTTCCCTCTCTGATTTGCAAATTGTTATCGTATGGATCACGGTAGCTTTTTAGATTGAACAGAAAGTAGGTATATATTTGGTGTTTCATTTTTTATTATTCTTGTTCACCCAGTTGATATAAGAATTGTCAGTTGGGATGAAATTACAGATATCCAATCTACACCAATGTAATTTAATTCTATCGAACATATGTATACGCTGACTCAAAATCTCTGAGTATTGCCATGTTTTCAGGTCTGGGAATGATCACTTCAATTTATAATTTATTTTTATCAACAGAAATTTGTGTAAAAACACATAATGAAAATAAACAATTCAGGTGAGATAACTTTATAAATAATAATAACCTAGCGGCACTCTTTGTCCAGATGGTAAACAAGTAATTCATTTTGAAGAATTTTTTCGATGCGTCATTCCCAAGCAATTCAAATATAACTATCCTCACACCGAATACATTTGAATAAAGTTCAAGGAAGAAACCAGATTCCAGCGTGAAAGAATGCATCACATATCGATTATTTATAATATGATGAGCAATTTACGTATATCTTCCAAACGATCTAGTGAAAATATTTCTAATTGTGCATATAAATGTACACGTTCCACTTGTAATCGTAAGGCAAGGATGCTTTTCTTTTAATTTACTCAAATTCATTGGGATGAACGAACTTAAAAATAGTCCATATGTCGCAGGATAATGGGTGAGTCCTCGGGTGAGTCCTCGGGTGAGTCATAAAAAAAGATTGTAAAAAATACAGATGAGCAATGGATTATAGGAATATTTATTCAGTTATTCAATCGTACTGACGAAGACAGGAATGTAAGTATATGAGTCAGGACATTGAATGAAGCCAAAAATGTCATTTATATTCGAATCCAGAATTTTTTCACTTTTTACACCATTCGGGTTGAGTAATTTCAGAAACGTTTTCATTCAGCAACTAGGCTTAATAGCTGGCTGGACCACTTTTCAAAACCCTCTCGTCCATTTGTACTAGAAACCAAATGGAAATAGTTTTGTTCGATAAGTCTCTAGCATAAAGGAATATAAAAAATACTTATTTTTTAAGCGGGAATTACAGTTGAAAAAAACATGAGAATATCATTTGAAGGACAGAAATTCTATTCCAAACCCAGTGATAATTTTTTATGAAGAGGACATTAATATAATGAATGTTTATGTACACATATGTGTACGTGAAACTGAGTAAAAGCTAGCTCATGGACTTGCTCAAGAGAGAAGTATCAGTCAAACTTGGGTATTAGTTGTATACTACTATCGAACAATACCCACTCAAAATCTTATTGTTTAATCCCAATTGGAAATTGGCTTCATAAATCCGTGAAAGTATATTCATATAAGTTACTGTTTTATCTCCTGATCTTGTACTTCTCCAGCTTTTTGTAACAAAACAGCCCTCGAAAAATAGACCAAGTATTTTTATGCTCTTCAAAAACAAATACGTGCACGAACGCTTTCTGTTTAGGTCCTAGCAATTTTGCTGATTGTTACAATATATTCTTTCAATGTCAACCCAGGAGTTATGGTTTGTTAGAAAACTTCAACTTAATATTCACTGGTAGTGGTTAAGCTTCGGAAGGTCAACTCTCACCCCAAGAACAATAAATTCTCGATTTTTGAAGACAGGATTCTTCATTCTTCCATCGGATCTTAGTAATTCACATAGAACAGTTTCAGAAAAATATGCTTTTTGTGCTACAAAAATAATAATCACCAGTAAGTGTATTATTCATACATTGTTTCTTGTATCACCCGTAACTGATATCCGTTCTATAAATGTATTCACTAGCTTTCACAATTGAGAGCATTCCATTGATCATTATTATTCTGATAAATAATGGGAGCTCTCCACAGCTTTGATTTTACAAGAGGACGCATAACTAAGTTTTTCGAAAATATACATTCAAATTGGAATTGAAAACGTAGGAGAGAGGAAATTCAATCACGTCTGAATTAAAAGAGAAAATATAAAACTCTTCCGATCCAAATTATAGAAAATAATGTATCTATTTGAACTTGACCCCTTTCACTGATTTCTCTGTCATGAAGTTACTATCATAACAATACAGGAACAATGGATATATTGAAGAATACTTAGATAGTGAGAAACTCGAAAAAAACTCTCGTATCATGCACTTACAATGAAAATGTTGGTGGGTAAGCGTACACTTGATCTCATGAAACTTATACAGTTTTCCGAATATGGAATTCAAGCTTATGCAAAAAAGACTTGATTCAGTCAATGAAAGAATATCTGTAATCGAGGAAATCTGAAAATGAATCATCCTCGATGTAATATATTTTCACAAAATCAAAAGTCACTTCGAAGCATTAACTGGTGGAACTTGATGCTCAAAATACCTGCACGAGAATTGATAACCCAACAAAAACTTGTGGAACACGTAATATTCATTTCAACAATAAAAAACGACATTACCATCTCCATAGACCATCGAACAAGAAATAGTTTTCAAGAGACATTTCAAATCTGATGTTAGATACTAGAGAAATTGAAAACTGCACAGAATTCAGATTCAATTTGATAAAAGAAAGACGTTACCAGAATCCAGTATTCACTGAAACATATTTGCATGAAGGACTTCGGCAAATCAAATACTCACCTGATTGATTCACTGAAGAAGGTTCTCGACAAGCCAACGGAATACCCAATACAGAACAGATGAATAGTGACCCAGTACGCTAAATCATCAACAATCTACTCACGTCACTCTTACCATGCATGGATATTTGATGCAAGTTTATTCGTTAATTTTACTTTCAAGTTTAAGAAAGAACATAAAACAGAATCGGCTAGTATTCCTAATTATAGATCTCAAATGATCGCCTAAGGAAGGTTTTAAAATATTTTTGACATTATCACAAGAACCATGTTGATGTTTGAAGAAGTTTATAAATAGATATTTTTCGATACGAACTCAATCATAGAGTTTAGAAATTTAATTGCGATTAGTTGAGAATCTTGTACTGGTTGAGTAATTTTTCATTCAACGAAACGATACGTGCCCCTGAAAAACTTGTGCTATTACCACCTATCAAATTCAGACATTGAAACTAGCTACTATAAGACATGATAAAAGATAAATTATGACTTTCAAGGAAAAGTTTTCAATTTAGTGTTAATATTCCTATCTATAAACGACTAATTTAATTTAATGATTGTTTATAATAAGCCAGGTGTGCGAAGCAGAGAGGTAATAAAGTATATCTGAATAAATTGTTGTCATAATAAAATTTTGATTTAATTAGACAGTATATCACAGATTTTTTATCGATTATCGCGAAAATAGGTATGATATCACTGGAAGGTATGCATAACTAATCGCATTCAGATGCAGATTTCTGACCATACTCAATTCTGGTTTATTGCATAGCGAAGGTTGTAAAATTAATCTTCATTTGAAACTCTCAATATCTAAACATATCACAGCTCACATGGCCAACTTTGGGGCTCGTCCAGAAGTGGATATTACTCAATAGATGGCGACAGAAGGATGTTTCTGTCGTAGATCAACAGGTAGGTATTTACGGAGATATATTTATATCGATCCTGAGGAAGCAAAATTTTTTCATTACGATAATGGAATTCATTGACGAATGCGATAACGAATCCGTAACTAGATTTACTTTTTTGGTTCGATCGTAAATCTGTAAAGAAATTCATCCTTAGTTCCAAGCATGGTTACCAATCCTCTTTCACTGTCAGTGGCTACCAGGATCGTTCTCCGCGTCAGAAGAAAAACTGCACCGAAATAAACAAGCGCTACGAAAAGTTATTATATTGAAATTGTCACACTATTCAACAGGGGAATATAATGGTTTATTGACAATCAAAAACATCAAAGCTTGATTGGATTAGAAAACATATCGATTGCTGTCCTAGATTGTTTCATATTATTTCTGCTTTTTCACCTATAGTAAAAATATTATCAAGAGGTTTGTTTCTAACTTTGTTTGTTAGTTTGGAGGGGGTGATCTTCGGATCATGAAAATTTCTACAATAAAAGAAAGCTACACTATTCAGAAGAGATATAGGATTTAGTCTATTATTATTGAATACAAAATTCAGTGAGAAATAATAGTATATATGAATCAAGACGAAAAAAAGCGGGCGAGATGTAATGCTTAAACGGTGTGCGCTGACTAAACGGTGTGCGCTGACTAAACGGTTCGGTATAGACGAACCTAATGTTCACCGAAAATGTTGGTCTCTATTAGTTTAAAAAAAGTCTATGGTATTATATAGCTATAGCTTCTATATTCGAATCACTACAAAGGTTTTTCGTCAATCTATACATATACCATGATCTGTCATGTATAACGGACGGACGGATCATTCTTTCATTTTTTGTATGACGTAGGCATCCGACAAGAGGGGGTTTTCCAAAATTCTAACCCCAAGGGGGGGAAAAACAGGGGCAAAGTTTTGTATTGGACAACGAGACGCCTGAGACGTTGAAATTTTGCAAAAAAATTCTTCAACAGGATAGAGGGGAGAAGTATTCGTATTTTATTGAAACTCATTGCCTTAAGGGGTTGAAGAGGGGTAGAAATTTATTTTGAGGTTGAATCAAAGACAGTCAAAACCGCTGAGCGTAGAGATCTGTAACTTGGAGGGTGTGTTCTCTGTATAACGTCCGATTAAAAAAGGTTTTACGAAAATCTTCCTTCAAGCCGGTGAAAAACACAGGCAGAGTTTGTATGAGACAACGTTATTCATAGGTCCAATTCACTTCAAATGTTGCATAAACATTTTTTAACAAAGTATATGGATGACTTGTTCCTATTTCATTGAAACTCACCGCCTAACGGGGCGAAAAAGGGTTTATAACATTCTTGACTTCTATCGAGCCCCGTATAGTTATTCAAGTTCGAAAATGATTAGAAGGGAAACAATATATACAGCTCTATCTTTCAGATGGGGAGTTGGCATTCATTTACTTCTAAACTCGCTTCTAAAGGAATCTTGGAAACTTTTCATCAAATGTTTCAATGTTAAAAATCCAATCACTTTTCAGAGTTATGCTGAAAATATGCGGAATATAGAGTCATCTTCGGTAACTCGTTGCCCTCATCATAATCAGACAGTATCAACATCCTTGAGAGAAAACATTGTGATATTACCACTAGGATACTTTGTGGTTTCTAGTAGATACTTTCTAATACTGGATTTAGTAAATTACTTTTTTTTCAACATGATCTTCATTTTGTTAGCAGAATTTCGGCAAGTTTTTGAAAACACATCAATCCAATTTCAGACCATTCCCTCCTGAATGCATTTATATTCGTTTTAACATCCTTCAGAAAATGGCACCTGCATCTACGCCGCTGTTGGAATAATTTTCGAAAAATCGTAGTTAAAGATCCGCCACTGTATCTTTTAAGCATCTCTAGCGTTAAGTTGGCAGTTGGCTTTGGTGAGGTCAAGCAAGTTGGACTTGTTCACCTTTTAGTAACGGCTGGAGAAAGCTGACTGCGATGTCTTCAACTCGCGACTTCCAAATCTACACGAGATTGTTATGTAGCTATCTTTTTCTTGGATCCTTCATGTCTGTCGTATATTCCACACCTACTAGATAGTATTATTCACGTAACTATTTTATCCGAACCGACTGAAGGTTACTTGGCTTTGGATTAACTTTAAATCGCAGGAGTCCGCTTCCGTATAATTTATAGACAAATTTCTTATTCAAATATGTATCGATTTTTTTTAGAAATACTGATAATTGTAGGTTGATGATGACAGTAAGGATACATTGTTTTCAATTCCTTTCATTGAACGTCGATAAAACATTCATGATCACATTTTTTACTTTCACATATACGTCTCAATCAATGAACATTTTGAAAATATGGTCATCATTTCCAAAATTCGAGCTACTCACACGCATTTAAAAAAAATTGTTAATTTCTTCGGAAACATATTCAACCCACATTTATTTTTTATTCAAAAGTTATACCTACATTTTTGAAGTTCATGAAAAAATTTACATAGGCATAATAATGTTGCTAACAACACAAGTAAAACTTGAAGATAGTCAATCATTTGAGATGAATCGGAAGACATAATATTGAATTATTCACTATTAATTTGAAATAATGCTAATTTATAGTTACCTATACTACAGTATAGCAGTACTAGATACCAACAGAGGATGTAGAATTTTGACTATAATGAAAACAACAGTTTATATGTACCTAATGTAAATAAATGCCACATTAAAAAATTGGATGGTGAAATATTATTCAAGTTGAAGTTCATTATTCAAGAGACTCGAAGAAGCACATGCTGATGAATTATTTGATTTCATCCAGTGGAGTGAAGTTAAATCAGTTTGTTTATAGCTCAAGTTGAAACAGATTTCAGAAACTAACAGCATGATTCTTGCACTGAAATTGTGGTGCCCATTACACGTCTTTTTTAATCAAAATGCTCACTGAACGATACCTACTGAACATTTTGAAAAAAATAATAACAATATTTTTCATTCACCATCGTGATTAATATAAATGAGTAAACAACTACCTAGTTCCCACACATATCTAGAAGATTTCCGAGAGTTGCTTGTCGAGGGGAAATTATTGACGCAATGCATAAAATATCAAAATGAATACTTTCGAAACCAATTGAAAACACTCTTTCTTTTCTGATCATTCTTCCTGAAGGTCTATGATGACCTTGCACTCACTTTTCGATGTGGCGAGAAAACGTCACTAGCATGCATTCAAATGAGTTTAAGTAACTCCAAGAATATCTACGAACTGATTACAGCTGAATTATAATAGAAAGGTACCGAAAATACGCGGGTCGACATGGTCGAAGAAAATTTGTCATCTCTATTTTTGAGATCATTTCATAGACATTCGAACAAAAAATATACAGAGTATTTATTCTGTTTAGATATATTTCCTTCCAGAGAGACCAGGACATATGTTAATGGTATTCACATTGTAATCCGAACACTTGACGGGTTTTGTTCAAATATCACTGGGTATAGGTATGCTATGTTTTCGATAATCTTCATAATCATTCCCAACGTTCTCTTAATTCCTTCAACAATGGCAAAACTCTGGTCAAGGATTTATCCCACAGCTAGTTCGAGTTTAAACCAAATTACCATACCACATACTAATACTCAAGCTCAATTATAAACTTGAATGTTTTCGTCGATAATTCATAAAATCTAAACAGTCCCGTGAGAGCTGAATAAGTTGTCGAACATCCCAAAGATAATATCTTCTTGAAACATATACTTATTACGATCAAATTGGTTTGATAAGGAATATAAAACAATCGGATGTCTATTTACGGTAACTTGATCTCCCGACTATGGGCCTGCCCGCGCCGAGCTGTCTGATGTACAAAACAACGCATACACGAGAACTTGATGTATACCTTTCCTTAATGCAGAAAATAAGAAATTCTCACAACAGGTGCTCGACTGTCGAACACCTGCACAAACCATAATAAATGTCACCATTTAACCCCAAAATTTATACAATGAATTTGTTACTTTGAGTGGGACATTATTCTCAGTCAATTCAGAGATTTGAAAGGGATTAGCACAATATCAAGTACCTATTTAGTAGGTATTTGAAGAAGTGGATTCCTTGAAAACTTACGAAGAACACAGTGGCGCAATATAAAATCACAGTTACTGCTACTGGGCATTGATGCTACACCTATTCTTGCTTTGCATGAGACTGAAGTAAAGGTGATAAATCATGAATGAATCCTTTGACAGAAAATATAGTGTAATGTCAGGGAGCGAGGGGGAATATTTCAAAATTCAGTTTGAAACTGAAGAAACCACTATTGGATAACTGTCAAATCCACTTAGGATATTGTTTGTGATCATCGGCTGTCAATTAAGGAAATATACAATAAACGTAAATATTTTTCATAATTTAGCGAAGGCAAAAAGTTTTTAATGACTGTTTCAATGAATAATTCCTTTGAGCTTCAAAAAGTTACAGTTTTTGTACTTTGTACTCGTCCACTAGGGTATAGGGTACCTAGAACAAGAGTTTTTCAACACTAAGACATATTCACTTGAAAGATTGTCTCAACATCTCGGCGGATATCTGTTCATCGAGGCTACAGTCCTCAAGTAGCAATTAAAACGGTATAGACATAAGTGTGTTGTGAATGATAAACTATCTTTCGTGATAACTCACCGAGACCGTTCAATGCAGAGTGCGATAATCCAAAATAAAGTGAGAAAAACTCCACGAGCACATCACACTACAAACTCAAAGAAAGTTGAACTGAATCTAAAGATCGAGTCACAAAGACGACTGCGTGGATTTACGTCTTACGCTACACTGTTGGAACATTGCCACCCTCTACCTCAACTCTACCTGTACCTGTGAAGGTGTGGGGTCCGAGATGACCAATGAGAAAAGACCGAACTCCTTGACACGTGCTCTTACAATAGCTTAAGTGAGTATTGTCAAAATCCATTGTGCGCTTCCAATGGCTTTTTAGGAAAACAACCACACAATCGTTTCGGAGGAGGATTCTTTCCAGCAATTCGAATCGAGGAAAGTCAAGATTTTAAATTGATGTAGATGAATAGCTTCGGCATGACCCGTCTCTAATTTACACCAATTAGCGTTGAGTGAGCATATGTATATTTTCAGAACCTTTGAATACAAGGTGTCACCAATAAAATGCGTTTGATAACGTTGATTTCGCATTACATCGGTTTCGTTTCATCGTGAGATTATTTTTGATACAGCAGGTTTTACTATCATTGAAATCAAGAATCAATTGCAAAACGTGACTCAAAAATGTAATTTCAGATTTTTTCACAGAATTCGAAAATTGGTCTTTCTGTTTTGTTATATGAATGTTATTGAACTGGCCGATACTTTGATGGAAATCCATATTCATCAAAATATATCATAGTTTCATGTACGATTCTCAATAACACGTTGAAAGAATTGCTAGTTTCGTTTCATCATGATTTAATTTTGAAAATGTATGAGACAGCAGCATTTCTGTTCTGTTCGATTATTGGGATCATTAATCAATTTCTCTCACACACCTTATTGAAAACACTTCATTGTATAAATTTCACTAGATAGTTTCGCGAAATGGCTACACGTGTTTCACTGTACAATAGCGTATTCAAGTGTATTATCGTACACTTGGTTATTGAAAAATAGATATGTATTCGAGATATGGTGGATCAGAGATATATCCAATCAATCTTTCGTATCTTCTTGAGGATATCAAAGCGTTTTTAGTATCCAAGCATCTTCGAATCTGGTGAGCTGAGTTACTGATGTACTACAATTTTTTTAATCAAATTCCCCAATGAATCCGATCTATAGTTATTAAAGATGCAATTTTCTCCAAAGAACTATTCGAAACAAATTTCGTAGGATATAACGCTGACTTCTACAGAGTGTTGATATAAAGCAGAGCAATGGAAACTGTTTTTTTTTTTCATCATGAGTATATTTTTGATAGATGTAGGTATGGAACAGCAGGATTACCATTATTGTTCTGTTCATTCGATTAAAACAAATTTTCTCACACTGCACAACTCGTGTCAGACGTAGGATATACATTAAAATTCCATCACACAATTCAAAAACCAATTAGTGTTTGTATAGGTTTTGCTATAAGTTTGATACAAAGAATCTATTGTGAATTATTTTCTCATTCTACACCCAATAATTCTGCACAAAGGGGTTGAGAATTTATTTGAGTAGAGTTAGTTCTTTGATCTTTTTTCTGCCTTCTGAGAAAATGGATGTGAATTCTAGATATGACTTATCGGAGATATATCTTATCAATCTTCTGTCTTTTTCAAAAACATTGAAACTCGTTTTTTGAATCTACCTGGTACACTGTGATTCCATTAATTTTTAGCCTCAGTAACTATGAAGGCGAAGACCTTCGATCCTACACTTTACCAGTGTAATGGATCTATTCATATTATTCGTGAAAACTATTTCTGCGACTGTAATCATATGCACTGGACCTAGGAGAGTTTTCGGTCCATCTGTGAACCAACAGCTCTCCACCACTATTTTCCCTTCGCGAAGGATCTAGTACATAACACTTGGGATCAGGACTGTAGAATGTAGATCGGAATCAAAAATTTGTTGGAGGTATTAGATCGCAGGTCATTTCCAGGTCATTAAGATAATCATGTATATCGCTCATCTAGTAATATACAGAATTATTCGATAATTAACTTCAAATTATTATTTGAGGGTCGTGAAAGAATAAAGAAAACTCTCGAGTAAATGACAAAATGCTAACTGTTTATTAATTGTTTCCACATCCACTGATGAAATTCATTAAATATACCTTTCTTTCTGAACTACGAAACATCCCCTTTCAATAATAATTGGCAAAATCCTTAAATTTAACAAGTGTGTTTCAATATCCTCCCCTATCTCGAAATAGTTTTTTCTGTTCAGCTACCAGGCTTCTCATTGGAATTACGCTGTTTTTCACTTTTCAAATAACTTTAATATTTCACCAGTCACCTCTATAATTAGTGTTTGATTAATGCCCTTTCACGATAACTCAAGATGACAGATGTAGCCTAATATCAACATCAGGAAACCTACCAAAGAATTGGACAATATAGATTCAGACTATCTTATAGCAAGTGAAACTGACTAGAGAGATGAAATCGACAAACTCATCACCAAATTCCAAGATCATGTGTTTCCAAATAAAAGCTCAGTTTACGAAATATATGAACTTTTCACGCATAGACAAAACACTGAGTAAGGCCTGGTTTCACCAACGACTTCAATCTTGATCATCTTTCTAACTGGAAGTACGCATTTATGCCTTCAGAAATTCCAGTTAGCAAGATAATCCAATCAAAGTCGTTGGTAAAACCGGGCCTAAGTACTGATCAGGATGAATCGGGTGAAAAGTTTTTATTCACTCGTGTATCATAGCTGAAAATACTAGACACTAAACCGAAATTATGGAGCAATATAAAGTGAAGGATGTACAAGCTATACCATTTCATAGGTTGATCATCAAGCTATCAAATTGAAAAATAAAATGAATCCGATCGGAATCGCTTGAAGAAGATTATCAAGAAGTGTGATCGATGCGGAAGGGATCGTGAAATGATCGTTGTTCTGCCTACCGAAAATGTCTATCAAATGTCGAAAAGTTGATTATAGACGTTTTTATTCACTCGTATATCATAGCGGAAAGTATTAGATACTAAACCGAAATTAAGAAGCAAGATACAGTAAAGGATGTATAAGCTATGCCATTTCATAGCTTGATCATCAAGCTATCAAATTGAAGAAAAATTAATCCGATCGGAATCTCTTGAAGAAGATTATCAAGAAGTGTGATCGATGCGGAAGGGATCATGAAATGATCAATGTCCTGCCTATGGAACGATGTCTATCAAATGTCGAAAACAGAATCAGTTTGCGAACGTGTGCAAGATGAGAAAAGAAAGTGAACGCCATTACCCCACAAGAAGAGTCTAATAATGAATGGGATTTTTTTTAGTTTTATCATTTTGGACTAATACAAACTCCAAATGGTTTGTGAAACTGAATACTAAATACCGAAATTGATTCAATTAAATATAACTTCTAAGCAATTGTTTCAACAAATTAACTCAGATCCTAAAATAATTTCACAAACCTATGATAATTTGATGTCAAATACTGAAAATGAATTGAATGTATTAGCTATTTGTCGCCTACAAGTGATTTGGAAATTAATGAATATTATTTGAAAATGTTCATTATCGACAATAATACCGATCGATTCTTGTATTATTGGATTCACTTCAAGGAATAGGCAAAATTTCTGAACCTTATCATATTGAGATTTTTGAAAATGCTGTATCTAGAATTGGACCCGTGAGAGGTGCCTTTTGCTTCGCCATATAAATTGAATATTCCATTAATATAATTTATGAATAAATATAAATTGTAAAAATCTCAAATTATAACTTTAGTTTATGGTCCTTTAGAACGGTTCAAACAAATTATAATTGTTCGTAATAGAGTGGTTCTTTGAGAATCTGCTTGGATCCTAAGAACTTTGGAATCAATTATCAGAAGATACCTATGAATATTACTGCAATTGATGGAATAATGGTGATATGAAAGGTACCTAGCAATTTTCATCTATTGATTCCACCAGTGGTTTTCGGAAAATTCCAGTTGATGAAAGCAACGGTAAGCAATGCACTTTTGGAATGAGTTTTGGCGGGTTTAGGTGTTTGGGATTACTCTTTGGTATCAACTCAAGTGAAATACTTGTTGTTCCAAAGAAATTTTTGATATTTATAGTGTTGAGATATATAACAACTGAAAAAGAGCATGATGATAATGTAAAAGATGAATGGGAATAGTTCGGACTTCCATTGTCTATATTATTAACTCTATTGAAACCTGTTGCTAAGAACGAAAGGATAAAAATATAAATTAAGTAGGAAATCAAATCCAAAGAAAATGTTGAAATAGATTTTTTGTTATTAAT
This sequence comes from Zygogramma bicolorata, assembly GCA_032362365.1. Classification (NCBI taxonomy): domain Eukaryota; kingdom Metazoa; phylum Arthropoda; class Insecta; order Coleoptera; family Chrysomelidae; genus Zygogramma; species Zygogramma bicolorata. The sequence goes on along the minus strand of JAVJAQ010003303.1, from coordinate 107,573 downwards.
AAAATTGAGGTATCAAAGAAAATAATGTTGTTACGAGAAGATTGAGATATCGAATATGAAATATTTGTCAAAAAAATTCGAATGAAGAAATAAATGAAATAGTGTGAATAAATGTTGAAACCAAGTTTCAAGTTGAGTGTACTCACGACGCGACGTTTCGATTGCTGGTATCCGCAATCGTCTCCGGGTGATGATTGACAATATTTCGAGGTGTAGTCGGTTGTAAAGACCTGATTTCCCTATGGTGGGGAGAAGGGGCGGTACTAACAATGAGGCGCGCGGGTGCTACTACAAAAAGTGCGTTGATCGATTTTCAGCGGGAAATGGATGTGTGGGCGCGAGATTCTCCCTCATAGAGCCGAAGTCGGTCTATGCCTTCGCGACACCAACAACTGCGTTTACCGGATACCATGCGAGTGCGGCAAATCCTACATCGGAGAAACCAGAGGACCACTGGAAGTGAGAAAGGGCGAACACAAAAAAAACACACAACGAGGACAAACAACGAAATCAGGAGTAGCGGAGCATGTTTGGTCAAACCATCACAGCATTAAATGATCTGAAGCCGAGGTCATACACCAGGAGGAGCACTGGTTCAAGAGAAAATTCAAAGAAGCCGCCTACATTCTCAACAACGACGCAATCAGTCACACCAGCGTGGGGATCCGGAATGGGTGGAGGCCGCTTATCCAAGTCATGGACCGGCTTCGGCTCGATGAGGGAGAATCTCGCGCCAATACATCCATTCCCCTCTGAAAATCGATCAACGCACTTTTCGTAGTAGCACCCTTGCGCCTCATTGTTAGTACCGCTCCTCCCCTCCGCCATAGGAAAATCGGGTCTTTATAAGCGACCGTACCTCGAAATATTGTCAGTCATCACCCGGATACCAGCAATCGAAACGACGTGAGTACACTCAACTTGAAACTTGGTTTCAACATTTATTCATAATGTATCAATTACTTCTTTATCCAAATATTTTGCCTAAAATTTCACATTCGATATCTAAATTTTCTTGTCACAATATTATTTCATTGATTTCTTTATTTAACTAATATTATATTTGATACCTCGAGTTTTTTGTAACAACAATATTTTCTTGATCAATCAAAACTTAAATGTAAACAAAAATATAAATTTGGGGTTCAAGGAAATGCTACTTCTTATATATATTAGCAACAGAGTAGGTATGTTATTTTTTCGATATCTCAATAACAGACAGTATGCATGAAAGTTTTCCAGATATAAAAGGAAAGGAGAATCAGAAACATTGTTTACAATTCTGTAATTGATTATTATATCAGTAATTGTTCTGCGTTCTTCCAGTAACTGGCTTCGAACAACATTAATTCCTTCTATAACAAATATATTTGGCACCCTAAAATTTCAAGCTATGATTTCTGTGATTCATACATGAGGTTCCATACAGACTTGTGAAACTCAGCTTACTGTGAATGAAGGCTTGCTCTTGAAATTTTTACCTACTTTTTGTATTACATTTATAAATCACATAGTTTATGTGCAATAATCGATATTTAGTTTAAGTTTGTTGAAAGCACAGTTCTGCGAGAATCTGGATAGGTGTGACTGAAAATTAATACAATCCTCTATATTGCTCATTTTACTGAATCTCATGAGGACATCTGCGTACAATAAGGTTAAAGTGAATTCCAAACAATCTTTGATGTCGTCACCTTCTCTGGCATAAATCATTCCGAGAATAAACTCTTTGATATTCAAAGCAATTCCAAATCTATTTCAAATTAGCATACTTTCGTTGAAAATGAAGGTAGGCAACAAATTCACTACAATGCTCTCATCCATAAAAAAGAGTCAGCGAATATAAAAAAATTCACTTCAATGTACTTCATTTCATAATATTGAATTCAAAGAAAGTTGGTTCAAAAATCCCACCGACATTGATTTTCCATTCGAAGTTGAAAAATTATTTGCACTCGGTCCTATATTTGCACTTTCTCCTTCTGAATACGATTTTAAAATTCATTCTTCATTAGAGGAAATATATTGCAGGCACAACTGATCATCACCCTTTCATATACACGAAAGAGAAAAATGTTCGAAGAACAGCTCGTCAATCAAGGGAAGAATTGACATTCATCTTACATTTTTTAAAATTGTTATCCTCAGTAAAGGAGTTCCAAACTTCAGCTGTTCTATTGGGAAAAGATCCCTGAGCAAGAGAGGTTCGACACGTCTACAAGCCCACAACACAGGAGTGGGTTGGGTATTTAGCACTCGTTGATACTGACAAGTGTGGAATGACTGACGACAATTCCGGAGAGCACCGACCGTGGAAATATTTATAGAAAAGGTCAAGTCTCCGACTCTTTTACGATGTTCCAACGAAGTTAGCCTAGAATCACCAACAAGACGGATTGCTTTCTTCGAAAAAGAATCAAGAAGTTTCAATGAATGTTTTGGTGCCAAGCCCCACACTTGAGAACTATACTCCGAGACGTGCATGCCGTATCTGTGCCATGTAGATCATCAGAAGCTGACGTGAATTGAAGTATTTCTTTGCACGAAATAAAAATCCAAGCTTCTGGGAAGCATCTCTAGCGATCGATCTCACATGGTTTTCCCATGAAAGATAGTTGCTGATCGCAATTCCTAGCATCGAAATACTTAAATTTTAGGAATAGCTACTTCTGACATCTGAATATTGGATAAAGATAGATCGGCTTTGAGAAGAGACATGCCTAGGTTTTCCCAGCATTGAATTCCATCAAGTCCATGTTACCCCATTCTATTATTTACGCCAAATCATCGTTAATTCCATTGACGCTAATGCCTCTCTTGTACTATTTTTTCTCGTGCTGAACTAGGGACTCTGGAAGAAAAACTAGTATGAAGAGTACTATCATCCGCACAACCATGCACTAAATAATTTGTTTCCTCCAGCAAATCATTGATATGTAGCAGAAACAGAGTACGCGACATTCAACAAGTCTTTAACGAATTCCTTGATTATGTGCTTCAATTGTTTCACTGCACCTATTCCTTGCGTTGACATACTCTGAACCTGGATTTTGGCGCCAGCGATTGACTGTCGCTTATTTAGATGTGACAGCCTTAGAGCAACTTTTATTGAAACAGAGTTTTTCAGACTGTGGTGTCTTTGTTCTACTTGATATGAAAGTCTCCATTCCCAGAATGATGGTATCAGAGATTTCTTGAGCACATACAGTGGGATAATCAGATAAAAAAAAAAAAGGAAAATTAGAGAAAAAACCCTCGGAGACCGTCCCAGTCGGCTGACTTGTAATTTCAGACACGAAGTGTAGGTAGTTTATCATACATTGGAGCTGGATATGAACAAGTGTTTGAAATCGAAGTGTGGTCAGAATAACCCAAGGAAGGGTGAATTTTGATTCTATAAAGGTCAAGATGAGTAGTCAGAAACAGGTCCAGTATATTGGCAAATCGGCTATTCGAATCAGGAATAAGAGTGGGTTGATCTAGAAGTTGTTCCAGACATTAGGGATAGCATATGCCTCTGCCTGTTGTTCTCTTTCATCTATTTTGTTCGAGAATTTAAGCCAAGACATGTACATTTAAATTATCCAATACAGTGACTTCAGCAGTTGGATGGTTTTCTTTAAAGAAGTCGATCTTTTCCGATATAAATTCGAATAGTCTATCAAAACTGTCATTGTTAGGTGAGAAATGAAGACAAGAGACAAATTTAGTCTGTTGAACGATTGACAAGCATAAACCACATCACGTCAAAATCCTTCGGTTCTAATCCTTCTTCGCGTTGGAACGATAAATAATCCCTAGAATATAGACAAACACCACCTCCTGCGGAGATAATGTAAAAACATTCGACATAGTCAATGGGCACACTTGAAGACTGGCGTTAAATCAAATCATCTTTCGCAAATTCGGTTTGTTTTTGGAATACCTCGTCCATTGGTAGATGGCGCGAAAACTTCGTTTTTCGCATCAGCTTTGGTCGGGGCTTGATACTATGAAGGATTTCGATTTTTGATTATGGAACGTCATCGAATTTATGTTGATGATGGCACTACCTTGTACTGAAGAGTGGCCAAATAGCCCGAAACCGGTCTGCAAGTGTGTCCATCCCTTTAATTAAAAATCAATTCCTTCATTTGTATCGCCAAAAGCAAATGCGGGATTTTCTTCTGTGAAGAAACCTGCACTGGCGCCGGTCGAATATAATTCAATGCCCATCGTGGTATAAGCCAAGGGAGTAGTTGTTTTCTGCCAGGTGCCAGCCAAAACCTACTGTGTAGGTAATTTGAGACTGGCCTGAACGAATTATTCGAAAGATGATTTAAATAAAAAACCGAAATTCAAGCAAAATTACAATTGACTTTCGATTAATGATTTGTATTTTGAAAACCTGATTCAGTTAATATTCTTTACAACTCAAGTCTTCTCCACACAGTGTATATGTTCAAATAAATACTTCATCTCCTCTGCAAGTGGTCTGAAAAACGTTAATATTTTTTTCTAACATATTTACAATTTCATTTTATAACGTTTCACCTCATGTATTTTATTTCGCCAATTCATTTTATAATCTAAGTTTGGTGAGTTCTACGTTTTTATATTTCACTTTGTAGAGATTCTTGAGAAAGGAAATAAATTTTCAGGAAAATTTCAGAAATTAGTGTAAATTTTCCTGTTTCACAGTCAAATCTAGCAATACTTCTTCACTTAAAGAAATGAGGTGTTTTGCAGGCATAAACAGGCAATATGGACCTATTGGTGTGGTTCCCTCAAAGAATGACAAACATCACCAATAAATTCGCATTCTCACAAAACCGAAGAACATTTTTAAAAGAGTGCAAGAAATGGAACTGTTTTCCCAACCATATCATCAACAATTTAGTGAACGTTAATGATTTCCTATATCACGTCATATATAAGACATATCTGGTAGGAGTTAAGAATGAAATAGAAGATAATGTAAAAAATGTTGGAATTTTGTTGCAAATAACAAGCGTGATGATAGTATTCCTAGGAATATTGAACAACAATATGACTGCCAATAGTGGAAAGGAAGTAGAAAATGTCCGAACTTTTTTGGGAGTGTTTTTGAATCTCATACCATCAGAGCAGGAGAAATTAATCTCGAAAAGTTTACAAATATGTCCTAGAGTCAGTTCAACTCACCGAAAGGGAAATCCTGAATATACTTGAGACAATCGATGGCGAAAAGGCGATGGGCAGGACGGTTTACCGCCTTACATTATAAAAAAATGGGACGATAACTTTACTTCTCCTCCAAATATTATATTTGATGAATCAGTACGAGGTGTTTTTTTTTTTAGTTGAATGAAAGAAAACCCTTCTTGTTCCCATTTACAAAATCACAGGTAGCAAGAATTAGATTGAACCGTTAGAAACATTTTATTGTCCAAGAACAACATGAATTTCGTTCGAAACGTTCAATAGGAACTCCGAAAACCACTGGTGGCATCAAAAATTGATAAGCACCTTTCATATCACCATTATTTCATCAATTGTCGTAAACATTTATGGGTATCATCTGAAAATTGATTCAAAATTTATAAGATCGAAGCAGATTACCGAAGAATCATTTTTTAAGAACAATTTCCTTTGGATTGAGCCATTCTGAACGACCATCAAACATGGTTATAATTTCAGATTTTTGCAAATTATTCAGTGAATTTTCAGTTCATCTGAGAAAGCAAATGGCACGTTTATCACGGGTCCAACTTCAGGTACAGCATTTTAAAAAATCTTTAAAATTTTGCCCATTCCTTAGAATGATTTCCCATATTTATCAATCAATTCTTCATAATTACTTGTTTCAATTCCATTGCCACCAATAAATTCGACTATTCAATCAGACTGAGCTCAATACTTGACGGTATTACAACAATTGACAGGTATTTCTTTCAAGAATGAAAAATCTCAAATAAAATTTATTTTTCAAATAACTGGTAGATGACAAATAACTTATACATTTAATTTGTTCCCAGTAGATAATATCAAATTCTCATCAGATTGTGAAGTAATATCAGAATCTGAGTTCATTTGTTGGAACAATTACTTAGAAATTACATTCAATTAAATCAATTTCGATATTCATGAGTTTATTTCTGATATTCCGTTCCACAAACCAGTTGGAGTTTGTATCAGAATCGATAATATCAAAACTTAAAATTTCCTATTTTTTTCCTGACTCATCTTGTGGGGTAATATGGCGTACTTTCTTTCTCAAGATGCACACGTTTTCGAACTGCTTCTGTTATCGACATTTGATAGACATCTTTCTGTACTCAGGACAAGATTCTTAATTCATCTTTTCACCTGATGGTAGCAATTTTCTCTGAAGGTCTTCGTGTTTTATATTTATTGTGATCATAGTTTATCTGTATGTAAAAAAATTTATATATTTCGTAATCTGAGCTTTTATTTGTAACGAAATAATCTTGGAATTTTGTGATGAGTTCGATTTAATCTTTCTCATCAGTTTCAAATTTGAATGAATTGTAAATAGGCGATTAGTCGTCTGTCCGAAATAATTCAATAAGTGTGCTCAGTTGGATTTTTCCGATTTCTTATCAGTTTCACTTGCTATTAGATATTATCTATATTCCTGAACCCATATCGTCCATATTCTTTTATATGTTTCCTGATGTTGACATTTGGGTACTCCCATATCTGTCATCTTGACGGTTATCGTGAAAGGATTCGAATTTTATTATTTCAAAAAATCACCTCTAGGTAATTATTAACTTTCACGACTGGGCCATGTAATATACTCAATAAAATGTATGATAATTGAATTCAAATTATTATTTGAAAAGCGTGTAAAATGACTAGAAACCCTCTCAAACTTTCTAAAACTTTAACATATCGTATGTGATAAATCGTTTGACATAGTCTCCCAAAATTCAAGAATATTTCAATTACCCAAATCAAATTAGCGGCGTTGAATTTCTTTGCAAATAAGCCAATAAAGAACCCAAATCGAAATCGGAGCATTAAATTCAGAGTCTCATATCACCTCAAATCGAATTCACTGCTGTCATCTTGATTTAGATCATGGGAATGATCGAGAATATCATGACAATTAATAATCTATCAAGTGAGATCAAGAAAACCACACATTCTATAAATTCTCCTTCATGAGTTTGGGGTTGTATGGGGGGGTGCAACTGGTTCCAAAAATTTCCATTGATGTCACTCATTTCTAAAATTTTAGGCATTCCTTTCCGAAGAGTCTTGGAGCCATATTCTGAAGTGATGTGAAATATTACGAAAATATTTCATTGATGACACCTTTCGAATAATGTATATCAATCAGTATGTTGCAAGGCAGGTACCTACCTAAAATATAGAACCTTTTGGCGAGTCTTCATAAAATATATATCAATAAACTCCAGTTTCCCCTACCTGTCGAGACATTGTATCTCCATCTAACGATCAAATGCGGATTTACACGCGGTAAGTCCTTGTCGATACTTCACTACAAGTGGCGCTGAAAGTTTATGTTCCACCTCACGGAAAGATAAACAGAGAACGCAAGACATTTCTAAGATGGCGTGAATTTTCATTGGCAACGTCAATCCATCATCACACCGAATTTCAAATGTACTTTCGAGAACTTCTTGGTGGAATATACCTATATATTTTGAGTATTTTATGGGATTCCCAGAGATTCCAAATAGACAGAGCAATGTCTTATTTTTATGAAATAGTTTGAATGGAAAGTGATTTTATACAAATTCGCCAAATTCACTTTAAATTCAAAACAAATGTGTTTGTTGGTAACAAATGAAGTTGATCGTACCTGACATAAGTTGAAACAGTCATCACATGAGGAATCCATTATTTAAAAAAGTAATGATTGACGAGTCAATTTTCGATATTCACAGGATATTTCACCATAACAGTGAATACCACACTGAGGCACACTGAAGTTTTTCTGTCCATAAAATATGCTACACATGCAAATGATGGCAATTTATTGAAGTGAGTTGCAATTCAACAACAATTCCAAAACTGCCTGATAATTTCACAAATTGTTTCACAAAATCCTAGCACGTGGTTACAAAAACAACACTTTCCCTCTTCAACTCCTTCGCCGATGTTTGCAATAAAACCTACTTTGGCAAACGATAAATAACATCCTCTATAGAAATGTATTAGAATAGCAACTTCATGCATAGAAAAACTGTTAGATTTTCACAAATTGTCACAAAACTGAAGCACGTGTTTCACCATAGCAATATTATCTCCAGTTGAAAGCGTACTAAAGGTAAAGTTTCTCAGGTCGGTGTCTGTTGTAAATTTTACCTAGGAAACCGACCTTGTTTGAATTAAATCATGTTAATCTCTTTTCGAAGAAATTTTCATCCAATAGAGGTAAACTATTTCAATCCCTTAATTTACTGGATATTTTGAAACTGAAAAAAATCTAAAAGTTCTATTTCAGTTTTCCGCTTCAGTGTAAGTACGGAACATGAAACGGCGAAAAAGAAAAATTCAATATCGTTATTTATTGTTGATCAGTGTCACAATTAGAATAGACCAAGCCATATTTATTAATATTTTCCTCAGGTGATAAGTATCAGAAAAATCAATAAAAAGTGAATATATGTCTCAACGGTAAACGAAACGCGCGCAAAAATCGCAGAATTCACGTTTGCGGTTTGGAATTTTGAAATCATTCACAAAATAGTGAATCAATATCAGATGACGCGTTGAGATAGCACATAGTTTTCAAATAGGTGCCCAGTTCGTTTTCAGTTATCACGTATAATGTATTGTATCTGATAGAGTCTAGTGCTATTAGTTACTGTTTCATATAACAGAACCGCTCCAAAATATTTATGAGTCTCTTAACCTTCTGAAACTTTGGTATTTTGTTTATATAAATTTGATACAATTTTATCAAGGTGATAAATTGAATTATCGAAAAAACGTCCAAAAGTCATCGAAACTCACAAATGTTTTCATCAATCTAGAAACAATATAAATCCGAATATAACAATCGAAGAGTAAATAATTATTTGTATACACACTAACTTCTCCCACAACCCATTAATCAATAATAATAATTCGAGTCTCCTCTCATGGACCCCCAAACAAGTGGAATGACGAGTTCACCTATGTTCTTTGGCTTTCAATCTTTCCCAGCGAATGATAAATATTCGTCCGTAAAGTAAAGGTTGAAAGAAGTACAGATCTAAAACAAGATTGGCCACCTTAATTAGTCTTAACTAATAAATGTCTTTATAGATCGGGAAGATAACAAGCATTATTTTTTACCTCTGTCAAACAATGGTCAGATAGTATAACATTTCAACCCACCGAGAAAGTTTTTACCATTGGCGTGATATAAAACGGGCTTGTACATAATATTTAATAAAAAATCAATGGAATAATTTTTATCATTATAATTTCCCTTTTTTTTTCAAAATTTACCATTGTGAACATAATGTCGATAATATGAAGGAACGCAGACTCAATGAAGTTGACTGAGACTATGAAAAAAATGTCACAGGTTCTTCGCTGTATCCATTTTATCAATGTTAAAGGTATTTAGTTAAAGTAGTGATGTTTTCCTGGAAAGAAGCCTGATCCTTGAAATAATGAATTTCACTTTCCCAATAGCCTGAATAATAATCTGTTTTGGGCAACAGAAAGAAAATCAAATTTGGATTCAGCACGATATCATTATCAAGTGGGTTAATGATTTCAAAATGACTTATCAGTATTCATTTTGAGAAATTATAATATATTTCTCCACTAATTAACTGAGAAACAAAGAATCAATCCGCTACAAGAAATCATTCAAACAGAACCCAAAAAATAGGTATTGGTGTTAACCAACTAGATGATTGAAAATGGAGAGATATATAGAATACTGTTAGTAGATTTCAAATTCGTATCTATAATCGAATTAAATATCATTTTTCTATTTTTGAAATAAACCAAATTTGATTCACTCCCATTCATATTTCGAATTCAAATTGTTCGTTTTTGAAGATTTCAAGATCGATTGTAATATCTGTAACTACTGAATGGTAGATATATTTTCGCATGTTTTTTACAATAATCGAAAAATATAAACTTTTTTCTGAAACAGAAAGAAAAAATGATTGTGCTTCCTCCAGAATAATGATACGTATGTGGACTAACTAAGCCTGAGAGGAAAGAAATCCTCAGAATCATAGTTATGTTTTATATGTATAATGAATATTTTATTTTTTCCTGAAGCACACGTTTTGTAAAAAAGGAGTTCATAAATACTTTGACCCTTAAAATCGTTTCAATAGCTGATCTGCTTTGGGTTGCTAGGTCAATGACGAAGACATTTGCCAGTAGTACTCAAAGCTCGATATCAACTGAAATTATTGCAGGAAGCATCCAGTTCACTCGAAATTGACGTTTCTGGTGAAGGTAATTATCAAATTGAGATTTTCAATAATAAAGGGTAAAAATGAGAGTGCAACAAAATTTTGGTGAAATTGTATATCTGTTAAATGTAATTTGGCGTTTCACTGTTTGAGTTGTAATTCAATAAAAAAATATATTCAGCTTCATAAAAACATATACCATACATAAAAATAATCTATAATAATTATTTCTACGCCTATGAGCATCAAGATTGCTGCCTGCAAGTCTGTCCGATTCTCCCAGCATCTAAGAGGGCCACACGTAATCATCTGTGGACACACCTGTGTTTAAGCTCAAGGCAATCAGGGGAATAGGAAGGATCGTTGCAGTGGCGGAGAAGATACCATCTGATACTACCCCTTTATACTACTGTTTTCATTCCTCCAGATTGGAATTTGATAAAACAAGGAATGCAATGAAGAGGTTACTGTTACTAATTGTATGGCTATCAATCTTGATGTTGGTTGCCATCTGGTGTATCCGAATGGCCGAAGAATTGGTCCTGATGGATATTAATTCAGTGTTAATGAACTCAGACAAGCATAAAAAAACAAAATAATTATCAGTAGTAGCCCTTCTAGTTTCAAGAGAAATAATCGTTCATAAATTGAAAGAATTGATTATTAAGAATTAAGAATTAATTATTATAATTCGAAGATGTGGAAAACACGCTAGCCCAGCTCTAAGAGTGGGCTCGCTGTTTAGGTTTGGAGCCCTGTGAATCATATTCAGGATACGATCAGCCTACTCACTTATCTTCAAACCTAAAGAAATTCTAAAGCAAGAATTCAAAATAACTGCATATCATAATAGTTTTGAGTAGATAGACTGATGAATAGGAACTCATACACCAGGAAATGAATATTTCATACTGCGTGAAAATTATGAACTTGTTCTCTTAATATAATCCTGAGTGTAAATTGCAATTGGGGAGAGTGGACAGTGGCTGATGCCGCTATCTTGGAAAATGCGTTACGCTATTCATCTCACAAGAGGTGCATTGTGAGCCAAAAATGAAAAAAGTGAATGAGATTGATTTGATTTTTCTCCTACAATCAATACTTTCGGTGAAAATTTTTAACGAATTTTTCAAATAATTTCTGTGATAATGTATATTTACTTCTGAAGAGCTTGAAGTTTCATAAAAGTTTCGAATGAAATAATTCAAAATTTCTATTATAGGTAGAATCAAGAAGTCAGAATCATTTTATGTTTGTCCAGTATACCTGCTTTACCTACGGTCAGTCGCACAAAATAATGTTTAAAATGTGTAGAGGTGATTTCCGTATAGGATATAGGAATTGATTACAACAGATATTTCGAAAAGATATTTCACAAAAATACTTTCATCTACACCCGTACTCTAATATTACACTTATATGCCCACAACCCGTTTTATAATTAATGAAATCCATTACGATACAGATTTTTTATTACGATGCAGATTTTCAACCAAAAAAAAAATTCAATATTTTTCAATCAAGCATGATGTGCATGCTTTGCATTTGACGTTTGTCAAGTCAAAGAGCATAGGTATTCAATTTTTTAAGAATATAGCCAAACTTCGATAATCATGGTTGTATTTTCTGAGTTAATACGAATATTAACAACTATTGTGTGCAATACAAATATAATATTTCTAGTTATTCACTATTTACAACACAAAACTACTTTTATTACAACTCTTTATCACAATACAATACTATCACTCAAATTGCTGCAACTATCCAACGCTCTGTACTAAAACTCTCTGTAATAGAAATTTCTATAACTATATGAATAACTATCTGCTCCGCGATGGAGTGTCTCCTTTTATACTTGCGTACTCCTATGGAGAATCTTCGAGAGAGGTCTCGATGATGTGTATAGAATTCTCCTCGCGAATCAAGAGTTCCTGAAAATGACGTTCTCTCTTCGACCCCTCATATTATTCTGCGTTTACGAGTGACAGGGCTGGCGATAGGAGATTTCGTAACAGTATCATATCAGAGAAAAACAATATTTCTAACAACGAGAGATAAATACGAAGGTAGTAGTCCATACTCAACGAGAGATAATGTCGAAGAAAGTATGCTTTCGAAAAACCACGTTTTTATCAAGGTGCATCCTTGGGCATCCGAGTTTTACATTTCTTTCTGCTTTTTATTAGAGTTGTCAGAATTCCAATGAGAAATACTCGGGGCGGAAAATCTATCGTTTGCAAATTTGAATTTCAGAGAATACGGACTGATTTCGATTTCAAGGTGGAAGTTTCTATAGACGGTTCAATGCTTATTCACGGTCTTTTCTTGCAATATTGTTCTCAATGGGTGAATGATTTGAAATTTGGTATAGAGTTCGAAACAATATCTTGAAATTGGGCAAATTCAAGGGGAACTTTAAAGACCTGAAAATTATAAACGATTGAGAATTTTAAAATATCTAATGGCATGATATCGGATCGTTTAGGTACGATCCGATTTCAATAGTTCATAATATAATAATAATAATAATCCATTCATTTCCATATATGACACATAATAAAATAAGTTTTATAAAATATTGGAAATATAAATGGTGATACTCGATAAGTAAGTTAACACTTGTTTCGAGATAGCGTGAACAAAAATAAAAATAAGTCGACCTATAAAATATACACATAATGAGTGTCCATATTATGTGTATATTCTATAGGTCGACTTATTTTTATTTTTGTTCACGCTATCTTGAAACAAGTGTTAACTCACTTATCGAGTATCACCATTTATATTTCCGATATTTTATAAAACTCATTTTATTATGTATCATATATGGAAATAAATGGATTATTATTATTATTATATTATGAACTATTGAAATCGGATCGTACCTAAACAAAGAAAGATATAGCGTATGGTTTCTCACGATATTTAGCACGTCCTACATTTTTTTGAATGATTTACTTCAGCTATCAATAATTACTAGATAAATTCGTGTTTCCAAAGCATAGTATGATATTTAACTCGATACTCAAATAGTTATTTAACGAAATCAATCGTGAATTGGTGTGATGCGACTAGGACTAGAGGCTAGAGAAACAGAGGTACTAATAGTGGAAACACAAAAGGGCAATCTCATGTGTAGTCCGTAGCAAAAGCATTCGTTTTGTTTGTGATATTGTGAAACCATTTAACTTTGGTGAATTAAAATCACTTACGAAACTATGAAAGTCTGATTATTCATACATTCTCACATCTAATTTGAGTTATAAGAACTAGTTAGTATAATAAATTATTGAACCCCAATGCAAGAAGTGGTCTTGTCACGGTCTGTAACATCAGTCAGTCTCACTGCCCATATAGACCAGGAGGTGGTGACAGGTGACGTTCTCCCATATTACACTGCATTCCTTTTTCAAAGCTTCATAATTCTGAAATATAAGAAATAGATAGGTTCCTGGCACCCGAGCGTGTGCACTTCTTGAAGAAAAGCGCTTTTCTTTTTATGGGGAATTACCGAGATTTTTCCATTTATGTGGTCTCGGTAGTGTAGTGGTTAGCATATCTGCCTATCAAGCGGAAGGCCGGGGTTCGAATTCTCGCCGGGCCATCGTGCTGGGTAATCGCACGTTAAAAGGTAAGGCCTCGTTGATCCATTGCTCGCACAAGTTTCGACTTCTGAGGGTTGACGTTCGTCAGCTGGTTGACGGAACGAACAATTTTAGAACAACAATTATTATAGCTTAAAATAATATTCACTAATACAATACAAAGCAGCGTGCAAGAAAAATTTGCGGAATTTTTCAAATGTTTGCTTGAATTTAAAAAATTTTGTTCATTTAATTTTTTCACGATTTTTGTATGTTGGGCTGTAGCTACATGCATGCCATTTACATCAATAACTTGAAATGATATATATATATATATATATATATATATATATATATATATATATCATTTCAAGTTATTGATGTAAATATATATATATATATATATATATATATATATATATATATATATATATATATATATATATATATATATATATAAATATAATGAAATCCAAAACGGCATGCAAATCAAAAACACGAAAATTCCCTACAAAAAGAAAAGCGTTTTTCCTAATGAAGTGCACACGCTCGGCTGCCAGGAATATGTCTATTTTTCATATTTTATGGGAAATTATCAAGCCTTGGAAAGGCAGGACGCGTAAAATGGGAGAACGTCACCTGTCATCACCTCCTGGTCTAATATATAACGTGGTTGATTCAGACGCAATGCTGATTTGAAATTATTGGATTAAGTAAAACCATTGAAAATTGCACATAAAGATTGAGTGATACGATCTTTCAGTTTTGAAGTGCCTTCACTGTTTGATGGGATTATTTTTGAGTGAAGGAAATGCCGATCATCGTGATTGATACAGATTTCCGGATCATCCATTGGAGTATTTCCGATAAGACAAATATATATAACTAGAGGAAGAATGATAATAATTACTGGTGACTATGGAAACAAATTCATTTATCTCCTCTAGAGTTTCATTAGTCCAGTGAATCTACATTAATGATCAGATAAAAAGTTTCTCCATATTAAGAAATAAGTCTCCCAGAAATATTTTGATCAGAGTTCGAACCAGGAAATCGTGTTACTGAATCCAAAGTTAATGATCTGTTTCATCGAAATGAAATTACTCAAGCTTTTACACAAATGACCTCTTATTAGATAAAAATGCATTGAATTCGCGATTAGTTAAAACTAATCGTTACTATGCACATTCTTTAATATTATTTCTATTCTCAAGATATTATACGATTTTTCAACGTTTCAGAGAAAAAGCTTCCGAGAGATCTACACTTTATGCAAGTACCTACCCAGCAACGAAAGAGATAATCTCCCTAACGATGCCGCTTTGAATCTCAGAGATTTTGGTTCTATCTATATCTGCTATGCAACTTCTTGCCGTTTACCAATCCCAAGCACATTTGTTTGTTTTTCTTAATTAATGGCATGTAGTCGCTTTTTCTTTTTATTATCGGTTTGTACCATGGACATTCTTTATTTTATTTTTTTATGAATAACGTGTGAATCTTTGCTGTATTTCCATGTGACTTGGTAATTAAACACTTTTATATTGAATGAAATGATACTAAATGAATTATTATCCTGATTTTCATTCAATGCCCACGTTTCATGGATGTTTTACGTGGAGTAGCGGTTTTACAACTTCGCAGTAAAAACCTGTAATTTGCAAACACATGTAACTTATTGAGAATTCTGAAAAGAGACTATCATGCATCTAATGAAGGAAAACTTCAGCTTCTTAAGATTTCATGAACATTTTATTCATCAAGTTATGTATTTTTCCTAATTTTGTTAACAATATTCTTTGTTGAATGGTACTGGTTCGTTTTCTATCAACTAAACTATTCAACTCTTTGAAAATGAAATTAACCACAATGGTCGCTTGCATCATCGAACGTCTTCTAGGCTTAATAGTCTGTGATCTTGGATATAGCTCATGTTGAAAATGGGGGATGCAAATATTCTTTTATTTATTCATAACGACCATTCAAAACGTTCCCACGAGCATGGCACAGAAACCAAAATTTGTTATATAAAAATTTGTGTAAAATTTTCAAAACTTTGTGCACGCCTAAATGTACATAGATGAAGATTTTTTTGATCCTCTATGAGAATGAGATACGTATGTCTTTGATTTCATTTCCTTACCTGATACTACAATGACTTCATTGTATTACAGTTGTAGTTATTACCAATACCCAATAAATCAGGTTTTCATTGGAATGTTAAATTACAAGCTCTACTCATTTAATTGTACCTGAATGGAAATTTTGAATGTCATTGAATTTGCAGTTCATGTTTTTCATCACATGATTTCGCTATTATCTGTTATAACTGTAGAAAGAGTATAGTGTATAATTCGCATGTACTGCTAATTTTTCCTCTAGCATACTCCTGGGAGATGACTAACATTCTTTGCCCGTTAAACAATACACTATTGTATTTTTTCTTCTTAGTTTTTTTTGGGTTCTTAACCTTCCAAAATCTGAAAAAATGAGAATCAATATTTCACAAGTGTAGAAGTGCATATTTATATTTTTTCAGATTGTGGTTGATTAAGAACCCAAAAAACCTAGGAAAGAATTCATCCACTACAAAACATGACTTTCAAACTATACTATTGTATTTCGTGCAGAAATATATTTTCTATCAAAATCATAGCAGAGCGCTTTCAAATAGAACAGTCATCATGAGTGTTTACTAGTCAGATGTACAAGAACCAAACCCTAAAATACATGCTTCTGAAGGACAAAAATCTCAAAACTTTTTTTTCAGAAACATTCAAAGTAAAATCTCAAACAAGTATTATCCTAGATATAATTTGATATTAGGACATGTCTGTATTTATGAGGCTGGGTGCAAATTGAGAGGTATATGACGCGTGCGAGGTGAGGTGGTGACACGAGAAATAAAACGATGGATGATTTGATTTTATTGAGTTCAAAAAAGACGTGCTGTTCTTAGAGAACAAACACGGATAAATGAGACTTCGCGCATACGAATCGTGAACAAACGCAAAATATGAATGCAAAAATTGGGCTCCAGGGGCCTGTTTTATAAAATTACAAGTCTTGTAGCTACAAGAGAAAGACAATGCAGGTACAGGTAAAGAACGAGCAAAAAACAATTCATCATCATCTTTTTTTGTGTTTCTCTTGTAGCTACAAGACTTGTACGTTCTTAAAACAGGCCCCTGGTCGAATCGCGAATGTATAGTCTGTAGCCTGACTAACTGCTTATACAGTGAGTAGTTTCAGATATCTCCGTTATGCAAAATATTGCAGAAATCATCTTTCACATCGGAAAAAAATAATTCGAAGGTGAGGTTTCCTCATTAAAAAAAGTACTCGATCTGATATCAAAATCATCGTTCACATAGTTGAACATACTTTCGAGAAACCTATAGGAATCCCAAATCATATTCGATTGCGTAAGCAACTATTCAAGCAAATTTAAACACCATCAAGTACGGATATTATGGGGAAATTATGTCATTATCTTGAATGTGGATGACCTCTACCTAAAAATTTCTCTTCTGTAGACAGCACGACGCTTTATTACTACTGTTTGTGTGGTAATTTGTGAAAATGATTGTTGTACCGGAAGATGCGGATTATTGCGAATAATAAAAGAGGAAATACCAGAGTGATTCGAGTTTTTCTTTGGGAAAAAGTCTTGTTTTACATACGGATTATTGGTTGTAATTCCCTAATCCTTCCGATGGGAATTTCTACAGGTAGTACTACAGTTGACCCAGTGGCAGAACACTTGGGATCAATTCGATAGTCAATACATATTTTATCACCATTGATTACCATTTCCGGTGCATTAAGTAGTGACTTGAAATTCCTCAACACATTTTTATCCGTTTTTCAAGAGGTGACTAACTGTGGGAAAGTGGGTATTAAGCCCAGAGAAGAAATAGAAGGGAGAATGAGAACAGAAAGAGGAAGAAGTAGAAACAGAGGCGCGAAAAAGATAATCGTTATGATTTTCGAAACCATTACAATAAGTTGAAATCTGACACTTACAGAAAACGACGGATATTCAGGCTAACCGTAAACTGTCTAGTTAACATTAGTATATACCATGTACAGACTAGACTGCTGGAATTGCGCTTCAAAAAAAATCCACATATACCTGTAACAGGCAAAACCTATCTTCCCCAGCTCTGAAAATTCTGCTTTCGTCGCAGAGAAAAACAATACCGCGTATTGCGGATGAGATTTCGATTTGTTTTTGGATGTTTTTTTTTCATTGAGAAAATTCCATTATCAATCTCCTACATCACTACATTGCCAAATTTGGGTCAAGTACTGTATTTTCTTTTTGTGCTCGCATCAAAAAAGTTTTTTGGCTTGACAAGGAATTTTTAACCTCTTCCTTAGTTATTTTAGTCAGATGAGTTCATTCTATCGGAGGTTTCTATTTGCCTGAAACTGTGCTAGGATTTGAGCATTGTTGTACATATTCAAAATGAATGAATGAATACAAGACAAAAGAGTTAACCAAGAACTAGTCCTCTTTTAGGGAGAAGAGAGAATTTTTTCTCAAATCTCCGAGTTTACCCTCACATCTGGATTTTATCACATTCGAAATGAGACTGATTTTGTGTCACCTTCATTCAAAAAAGACCTATTCTCATTCACATAGAATCATTATGGGGTATATTAGGATATACAATCGTATACATTCTATGTCTACTCTCTATTCTCTCAGAATTTTTTCGATAAAAAATAGAGATAATTATGAACAGAACAATTTATACTATATACAAAATATTATGATTCAGTAAAATACAACTCCCATAACCTATCACGAAAATAAATATTTTTTAATTATATGTGATTTCAGGTTATGTGAATGAATATTATCTGCTTGTAGGAAGTTATCAATTATATGAATAATATTAATAATATTGATATTATTTAATCAATCATGCAGAATGAGCAATAATTTAATGGACTCAAATTATAGAGAGCATAATATGTAATAAATTCAATCACAATAATTATAGGTGTTGACAACTATACTTCATTTCAGAGAACTTGTGCACAATAGAGGTGTTTGCCAATGGTTGCTACCTACAAAATCTCAAGACCAGTAGTATCATCTCCCTGGTAGCAGTTATTGGTACGCATAGTAATGATAATAGTAAATCGTCTTTATTCATTGAATTTGCAATTACAATGAAGAGGTGAAGTTTCAGCGTGATGTTGTTTTTCAACTTTACCTAAACTGATAATAAATTGTTCAATCTTAAGAGAAATTGATGAAATTGATAATACTTGTGTGAAGAACGGGTAAATGAAACGTTTAAACTAAAAAAAAAAGAAATAATACTCTTTTTTTGAACATAGGCAAGCTTATTTTTGGGAGGAATCCGTAGTACATTTGCTTTAATCAGAAACATGTAATAGAATGAAGCTTTAATGAGTTTTTCAATCTCGGCTTGAAATTGAGGATAGAATAATTTCTAAACTCGACCGGCAAAGTTTTACAATGCTGACTAGCGCAATATATGAAACTACGCGTAAACATACTTGTTTTGTGCTTGGGAATTTTCAATAGATCTCGTTTCCTGGTATTCACATTACTTTCTTTCAGGAATATGAATTTATCAAATAAGTACGATGACTGTTTGCTTATTATGATTTTATGGGCTAAACTCAGTGCATGCAAAAAATCATTTTCATTTAAAGTCAGCCAGCCCAGTTCAGAAATTTTACTTGATATCCTGTCGTATTTCCTGAGTCCTGAACAAAAACGAGCACATGAATTTTAAATCCGTTGTAATCTCTGCCTATATTGTAACGTTAAAGCTGGACTGTATACTGTGTCACAATAGGATATTCTAGAAAAAATCAGGCACTCACATAGCTTCCTTTTCAAATATGGTGGTATGACATGCCTTTGCGGAAAAAGGTGTCGGAGAGTAGCATATGAAGATTTACAAAGACTCTTGATATGTTTGGTAAACCTCTACTCGGAGTCAAACCATACACCAAGATTTTTGCAGACTTGTACAATTGGTAATGCAGTATTGTTCATTTCTATCTGAAGGGTCTGTTCTGCAATGAGTCGCTTGTTGTTACTACCGAAAAATATGATTGAAGATTTATTTGCATTGACTCTGAGATTATAAGAAACTGATATGTCGAACAGATTCCGAAGGTCACTGTTTATTTTCTGCTCACTCTCTCTCAATTGTGCTGGGTGTATTTTCATAATCAATTGGGTATCATCGGCATAGTTTAAGATTTTGCAAATGTTCAGTAAACTTGTAAGTCGGAAATGTAAACAGAAAATAGGAGAGGACCTAAGATGGTCCATTCAGTCTGACTTGCTGAGTTCTATTCGATAGATAGCATTTAATGAGTTGTACTGCTCTTATATTGAAACCGAAGTAACGCAGTTTTTCGTGCAATAAATCATGGTCAATGGTGTCAAATGCTTTGCTGTAGTTGAGAAGAATTGAGGAACTCAAATCACCTTCATTTAGAGATCTGTAAATTTCATCGGCGATATTTGCATTGAGAATCTGGAATAATTCGGTTAGTGAAAATGAACTCAGCCATTTGATTCTTCATGATAATTTCCAGAACCTTGGAAAGCGTCGGAAGAATGCTGATAGGTCTAAGGACTTAATTCAGTGGGTGGAGACGTTTTGGGTAGGGGTATGGTACTGGCCTGTTTCCAGGCCGAGGAATGAACTTTGGCAAAATATACCTCTATCAAAATATTACATTAAGATACATTACTAAGAGTATTCGTTTTATAATGTCTGTATAGGATGAAACTGAAGTAACATTAGGATGGGCCGATGAGAATCCATGATAACCTGATAAAGAAACACTTTATTGTGTGATTTTCACTAAACAGTTTCCAAATCCGCTACACGTGTTTACTACACAATAGCTTCTTCAGTAGTGTTATATTATAAAACTTTCAGTTTTGGAATTTATATCTACGTAAACCTTTAATTTCTTCCTTTATACATCTCATAATGTAAACATGAACTGAAATGTCAGTTCATTCTCACTTGCCATGCATAGTGCATATAGATTGCGAAAACAGATATTCGATTGATAAAACTGCGAAAATACAGGGCACACAATTCAAACCTCGAATACGGTATCATATCGATCGATTGTGGTTTCAATGATTGTTTGAAAAATGTAACTATTCGTTAATTTTTTTAAATTCTGGAATTAATATAGAATCAAGTGACAATGATGCTTCACCTCCTAGTAAAGCGCACTAAATACGGGATATTTACCAATGATAAAAAACATGGCTGGGGCTTGGACATTCACATTTCAGTTGGATTGGTCATTTTCTTCAGTGGACAGGAGATACGAATTGACATTCACTTTGAATTTTTGGAGTTTATAAGCCTCAGGAAAAACCTCGCGGCAATGATTTCCAAAGTTGAGCTGTTCTTTTGAAAAAAGATCCCTCAGCAAGAGACTGTACTTGTTGGGTCATCCGTGTACCTATATACTGCCAAGGGACGATTGACGACAATTCAGAAGATCACCGGTCGTAAAAATATCTACAGAAGAGAGACTAGTATCCAACCCTTCTACGATGTTCCAACGAAGTTAGCGAGTCTTTGAGCATAGAATCACCAACGAGCCGCATTGCTTGTCTCTGAATAGAATCAAAAAGCTTCAATGAATGTTTTGGTGCCGAGCTCCATACACTAGAACTATATTCCATGAAAGGCCGTATTTGTGCCTTGTAGATCATCAGAAGCTGACGAGAAGTTAAGTATTTCTTCGAACGAAGAAATCGTAGCTTCTAGGAAGCACCCTTAGCGATCGATTTGACATGGTTTTCCCTGATCGTAATTCCTAGCATCAAGTTATTTGACTTTGTAGAAATATTTACTCCTGACATCTGAATTATAGATAAACTTATATCGGCTTTCTTTTATAAGAGACATGCCTGGGTTTTCCCAGCATTGAATTCATTGTATTATTATCGCATAATTGTTGATTCTATTGAAGCTGATGCTTAATGCTCATCTGAATTTTTGTTTGTCGTGATACCTCTGATTAAAAATATTCTTTTGAATCATAAATACAAATAATTGGTGAGCGTTGTTAGGCGTTTCCGGAACAGGTGGTTGTGTGCCCAGCTCGTGATCGAGAGGTCGTTGGTTCGATTCCTCAACGGCACAGATTTTTTCCTTTCGACAATTTCTCTCTCATATTGAGAAATACCTTTGCCACGTTTCATGGTTGACGGGTCCGAGAATAATGGCGCTGTTCCTGAGGTATGGAGTATGGAGAAAGTAACAAGCTTACTTGCTAAAGGAATGCAGTCGAGTTCAATGGCGTTTGGTATGGAATACCATAAATTTTATAATAATATACTACTTACAATATTTTTTTCCGCCTACCTCTATCCAAAGTATACATTTCCTGGCCTCATTGTAGGGAGACAAATCGTAATTTCCTCCCTATAGAGGAAAAGTAAAAGTGACGTCATCAATGAAATAACTTATACGGCATTGACGACCTAAACTATATTCTATTATATAGGTATAAATGTTACTCTTTATTTATAGAACACTCTGTAGAAATGGTAGAATTCAGTAAAGAATGTGAGATATTTACAAAAAGTAAAAGAAGTGAATATATCAAGAAAATAAAAGTTAAACGGCAAATATTTTAATAGAACTGAAGAAATACCAACGAGTTGGAGTAGACAGTTTTTTTTTCTATTTTTTTTTTCTTTGTTTTGTAAGTTCTCATTTTCGGAATGTCAGGAGCATGCTTTACCATACCTACGTCTTAGTCTTCAATAAATTTTGTTTGTTAGTTCTATGAATAAATTACATGAAAATGACTTGTTATTCAAGGTATGCGCAAAAGTCATATGTATAATATCGGGGTAAATGGCCTTTTCCTTCCTTGAATGATTACTGGCAGTAGGGCAGTCAACTTCATCCTCGGAAGCGAGGATGATAGCAAATCCAATATAAATGGTGCCATCTTTGGGTTCAGTATGGTCGAGCAAATGGTATATGTTAAGAGGTGCGGCAAATATAATTTGTTTGAAAGTGCTAACATTTCAGCTAGCGCCGGCCATGTCTTTGAATCTGAAACAGTAAGTAGTAGGCACAACAAAACTCTTTGAAGCTGTGAGTATCATCACTGCATTTTCGGACTTATCAATTATCGAAACAAAGATAATTCACAGGGTGTTTCGGAAAATGATTGTCAAACTCATATAGGGGATTATGAATTGATTACCTACCTAATTTCCCCTACGAACAGCAACCCTAAAAAGTTCGAAACTTGTACGTGTCGAGTATCAACGAGGTCCTACCTTTTAAAGTGATATTCTTTTCACAATACATATTATTAATTTTTTTCTTATGATACCCAAGATTGAAGCTACTGCATTGAGTAAAATTTCTTGAGAGACAAAAAAAAGTTTCTACCATATTCTGGTGGCTATCAAAGAAACTTGACAAATCCTCTAAATCCCCAAAAGACGATGTTTTCGTTTGGTCACGTCGCGTTGTTTCTATTATTTATCTATCGATGAATCTAGTCAGCTCTTCATAGAATAGCAAAAGAAGTTGAAGTCTGCGACTTTAAATTTTAACATTGTTAGCCTCAGGTGAACCTCCTTTGGTCAGGAGTTCCAAAGTTCAGCTGTTTAATTGAAAAAAGATCTCTGATCAAGAAAGGTTTGACAGGTGACAATTCTCCACACTCTTCGGGTCATCCGTATTGATACTGAGTAGTCTATATCTCGGTTTTTTCTGTTTTTATCAACATCATTATTGAATTTTTTTCAAACTCTCTCCAACAATTCGCCAAACTGGCATCGAAATTGGATGTATGGTTTATGTTTGAAGATTATTATCACTATTGGAATATTTTTGAAAACTTTTCATTAAGATCAATTACTCTGTCGAGTGATATATCAGTTTGGTGTTACACCTTGTTGGCATGGTGTAAAGATTCATCAAACTTTCGTCGCAATTGGACGAATGATATTCCGGAAGTTCTTGAGAAAAACCCTTCTTTTAATCAGATTCAACACTCTGCATTTCGAAAAATGTGTAAATTTGAGGAATGTTTGACTCACGAAACACTTTTCATTCCTGAAAGGAATTTCTAGAAAATTGGCAGTCGTTTCTGAAGAGACCCTGTGTGCATAATACAGAATCGGTGCAAAAAAAAAAGTTTAGGAATTGCGCCGACGTATTTCGCAAGTTGGCATTTACCTTGCTGAAACTTATGCAAAAGCAATAATCATTGTCTTAAAACTGAAACCCAATCGTCACTGGAGCAACAATTTTCTTCAGAATGGACTGGGAATAAAAACGAGAAAACAATTGAGGCTTGTTGATCTTATTTTAATTTATGATTTCGATTCTATGCTCAGGATGGGAGCATGAAAAACAATAAATTATAAAATGTGGCATGGAAAAATAAACAAAGCTGAACTCCTCGACGTTAAAAGCACCGATATTTACTACCAGATCGCGGCCAAAAAAGAAATAAGAACCTGTATGGGATTTCAAAACACACCTGTTGGAATAACAGACGCTTGGGCACCAGTGGCTTTCCGAAATGAAACACTGTAAACTAACGGAGGTAATTAACGGAATAAATTCGTCAACTTGTTTATTTACTTGATAGCTTTAAACAAGATGCCGTCTGGCTCATAATTAACATGTCAAATACATTATTTATATAGGTACATCTTATAAAAATAATATTCGCTGGGAAAAATATATCCAAGAATGTATGATAGTTCACCCGAACGAATGGGCAGAATGCCAGAACATGTGAACAATGAACAATAACGATGAAACGCATACTTTACCTATACTAGAACGTTCTACCAAGGGCGTACCCCAAGGATCCACGTGGGAAGGAGGGTGCTTCCGCAAACTCCCTCACTTTTCGACATGAAAATTAGTACAGATATTCAAAAAATTTTCTAAATTGTTTTCATAATCTGAACTAGAGATATGTCGACATTGACGTTGGAATAAGAAATATCTGATCATCATACTTGTCAAAGTGTAGGTACAAAAGTTATGTTGAAGAATTGAAAATTGTCTCCAGAAGAGCTTTGTTTGTTCATCGACTATAGAAATTCCATCAAATTCATCCACTGTTGTCAGTTCAATAATAAAGTGCTTTCACTCCCTTCTATAGGAAAGAGCCATGTACTGAAAGTGGACTGTCTTTTCCTTCATAAAACGCAGCCGAAACGTTACTTATATAAAGATTCTATAGTTTGTATGAAATAATTCAATTATTATCTCAGTTATATCCAAATAGATGAAAAAGTACAATGGGAGTTAATTGACAAATATTGATGAAAGAGTAACTGAACGATCACTTGATATAATTTTCTGCAGATATATTGAACAAAATTGGATGCTTCTCAATATTGAATTATCAGAACTCCGGTCGTTGTAGATACAGGGGAACTATTTGTCCTCAAAATCAAACGACTTTCATTTTTCGTCACCTAGACCATTTTGATTTTGGGTCAAAATTGGAGTTTCTAAAGAGGAATCCAGAATGTTGTTTGTTTTCTCTTGATCGATCATAAACATTGTGGAATATTTCTTAGTGAGAGGGCAAATAAGTCAAGAGGTGAGGTTTCATTTATATCTTGAACACAGTTGTTGAATTACATGATTAAATAACAGGTTTTCAGGATTACTTTATATCATGTGCTCTTTCCGGAAACGAAAAAACATTGAATTGAACAGTCCGAACGATAAAACAGTCTGACAATATAACTTATGATCTATTGATCCCACTATTCTGAAGTTAATGAATTATTGATGAAATATACCTGGATTATGAATTTCTCTAACTCGATATTACAGAAATTAATTTTACCGATATTTCATCCGACGCCGACGGTTCTGATAATGAAGATTAGCCCCCTCCCCCAGGGGAGCCCATTCGTTTAACATTTAAAACAAGTCAATGATGAAGAAAATTTTCGTGTTCCAATGATGATCGAATTAGATTGGTTGTATCGATTGCTTGTTTGGAGCTGTATATTAGTCCAGGGTTGAATAGCTCGTGTTATTGGAAGAAAAAGTGTTGATCCAATTCAATATACCATAAAGCACATTTTCAATTAGTATTTGTTAATGTTTTGATTTTACTGCTTTCAAAAAAGTTGTAATTTTTATTTTCTGATTCGGAGAAGAAAGCCAAATGTATCGAAATCAGTATACACGACCCTATTAAGCAATTGGTAGGATTAGAAATTTGATATTCGGATGAGAGTGGGGTTTATTCAGATCGATATCTTCAATAATAAAACAATGGAACATATCTCCCGGTTAGAGCGAAAGTCGACCCAAGTCGAAAATTTCAGATGAAACTATTGTTGAAGAAACAACTTGTTGAAGTGGGAAAATTTATTTTCCATATCAATTCACATACATTTTATTTTTTTCTTAACCTCAATTTTCTCGAGAGCCTAAATAGGAATTAGTATGTTTTGATGAATTGGTAGATGTAGCCTTTATTATTCGATAGGAGATCATGGAAAATGAGGATAAAACTTCATTCATACATTTCTTGGGAAAAGATCTATACTCAAACACAGAAGTTCAAAATATACTGAAAAACGAGAAATGAAACTTCTTATGTTTTTATACCACTTCTATTTGTAACTATAACGTTACTGTAGTTTCGTCCTATATGGATATTGGAACGTGTATTAAAAAATCCCTTTTTTGACCAAAAAAATGCCCTGTATCTTGAAAACTATAGGAGAGCACCAAAATTTTTATCTAAGTTTTTTGTTCAGGAGGTCGAAATACGTAAGTTACCGCAAAAATATTTTTTTTATCGCTTGGTGCCCGATAAACTTAACATTACCCTTTAATTATCAAACGAATACTATAACGAGTTCATTAATGATAGGTTGTTTCATCAAAAATGCTAAGCTGAATTTAATTTCGTTTTTCAGTATGTCTTGAGCCAACAAGTTTGAGTATAGAAGTATAGATCTTTCTTTCCCTTTGAAAAATGTTAAATATACTCGTTGTTTCATGTTACTGTTTCAGAAGTAGGTGATGAATTACTATGGAATATCGAGCCTGAAATTTTTATACTAGAACAGAAAAATGAAACGCAGAGTATAAATCAGCATTTTGAAAAAAGAACATTATGCATACTTCAAAATTGTAGTTTGATATTAATATTTCCTACAAAGACTTTTTAGAAGACTGATCTTGTAAATGAAATTTCAGGAATAAGATGAATAATGTGTCAATTGGTCAAATTGAAATTTCTAATGTTCGTGTAAAAGATCTAACATTTTTCGTCTTTTGTTTCCTCACTTCAATAATTTGATGATACTGTCACAGATGACGTCATCGTGCCGTCATATTTGATTCAAGAAACATGAATCCTACGCTGCCATTTTAAATAGGAATAGTATCTGGTGATGTATCGTCGAAAAGAGACCTTCCTCTTCTATCGAATGACCCTAAGAATTATAGTGACTCTATTATTATCGATTGAGATGAACAAATTCGATAAAATATTTGCACTCGAGTAGAGTATTCCTTGATGGTTAAAGATGATATCGAAGCAATTCTTGAAACGACAGAAATTGTCTCCTCTAAACACCTCAACCGAACTTCATACATGATTATGCAGTTCAATAAACAATCATCGGCATTGGAAAAGTTCTGCGCTCGCAGTGACATTAATACGGAGAGGACAGATGTCCACCACAATCCAACCAAACTGGTTACTGATACAACTGCCCTAAGGCTCAAATACCTCGTTACTGGAGATTACTCCTCGCCTGCTGATCAACCGTATCCCAGAGTTCCGAACGAGAAACGAGAAATTTGGCTTGCACTACCAGATATTCGGTTAGAATTCTTAGATGAAATGGAAATATTTTTGTGAATTACGATATCAACAACCATTGTGTGAGATACGTGTTACATTCGATTTTATTATTGGTGAACTATGGACTGACAGGACCGTAGCTGAAACATTTTTACGTACTGCAAAATTGCATCTCCTGAAGGAATTCCAGATGCAGAATTGTGGAAGGCACCTTTTAACCTAATTGATTAATGAATAGAAGTGTTTGAAACTGAATTATAAGACAAAATAATTGACAGTGAAAGTCGATCAAATAATGAGTAGAGTAGGTATCATTAAATATTCAGACAGTAAATCGAAAAACTTGACCTAATTTTGTATCATATTTTTGATAATATTCTAGGGACGTTGTAAAATATCTTCAAAACTTTTCACTATTCACACAAGACATGAGTATTCGCAATCCCATTACTTCTTCATCAACTACATGGAAAAATGGCCATTATATTATTTTTCCAGCAGATTTTTTTTATATCATATTTTTATACGAGTGCGCCAAGAAGGCACAAATTTGTGCGGGTAAGTGAAGGCTTGTTGAGTGCTGTAGCGATCTACGTCGACTCACTGATTTTTTACTGTTTCATCTTGAAAAAAATCGAAAACCTTCAGTAGTATCAACTGGTGTATTCGATATACAGACCAAACCTGCTAGATTTGTATCTGGGTAATCAACAATAAGCTTTAAAGCCTGTGTATGAAGGATATCTCACACACTGCACTAGGGAATGAACTGAATTCTCTTTGATTTTAACCAATAGTCAGGACCGTATATCGGCTCCAAAGCAACAGTTTATCAGCTAACAAACCGACTGAAATATTCATATAAAACGAAAGAATCGAGTTGCGATATGCTGTGCGTTTTTTTATTGATATTCAAATCGCATCGGAATTTTTTTCTTTTTTGATTTATGGAGTAAAAAATTATTAACATTCGAAACAAAGTGGTAGTTGACGAACCTAACCAGTTTAGCTCGTGTAGATAACCAACCAACTGAAATATTCATATGAAACAAGAGAATATAAGTATCAGTATCAAGTAAATCTTTCCTACCTTCGGGTAAATTTTCATGACAGACCAGAATGATATGGAACAACTGGAAAGTTTTAAAATGTAAAGAGTTTTTGTTGATAAATAATTCTAACGCTTGGGATTCGAGTACCAAATTTTGGAAAAA
Source organism: Zygogramma bicolorata (assembly GCA_032362365.1). NCBI lineage: Eukaryota > Metazoa > Arthropoda > Insecta > Coleoptera > Chrysomelidae > Zygogramma > Zygogramma bicolorata. Next base: position 78,515 of record JAVJAQ010003303.1, on the reverse strand, counting down.
AATATTTTCTGCTGTTTCTGGTCAAACCACTGGATTTTCACTTTTAATCTTTCTAGAGCATGAGTTATTACTGTAATCTCAGTTGACTACTTTTCTGACCATCGTATAGTGACACATTAGCATTAAAAATCTTCACTAATATTTCCTTTCGGAAAAAAGCATAGCTTATTCTTCTCCTAATTCATAATTTCCATTATCGTTTATCGTACATTTCTATAGGCTCTTCGGATATAATTTGTATATAAAGTAGGTTTTTCTGTTGTCTTTTCTATATCAATTCCTGTCAACTTTCTTGCTCACCATGCAACACGTTGGAAATTTTTAATTTTTATAATAATGTTTTTAAAAAAATTCAATAGTTAAACTCTAATGGGAACTGATTTTAAATTTCATGTTTGTTCAGTGTAATGTTTCACTAACGTTTCATATTTCAACTCTGGAAGATCTTCTTGTAAATACTTGACGAATATTTTCCTATATCATTCGGTGAACCTTAATTATTCTCGATCAGTGATTCATATTTTCCTTCCAGCAGCAATAATTTCCTATCGATGTCATTCTTTTCTTTATATAATCCCCAAACAGCAATTAAATTTTCTCTTTCGCCTCATATGGTGAAAAATGGTTATAATTCGAAAAGAGGCATGGATGTGAAACATAACGAATAAAAACGTGTTTGTTCCGATAAATTTGTTTGTTATAAAAAAGAAGGGCCAAGCTTCGGAACGAATGGTAATTGCCACGTTTTGACTTCGGATGCTTCGTTTACGCATCAAAATACTTGAGTGTAAGTACGAAGAATTTTTCATCGAAACTAGGCGTTCTCCGACAAAAAACCTTTATCGTTTGGGAGATTTCCTTTCCAAAGTATTTCTCACAACCTCAATTGTTAATTTTCCCAAAACCGATGTATCGTACAAAAATAGTAATTTTTTTGTTCTTGCTAATGCTGCTAACGATGTTGGAAAAAGATTACAGCTTTCCGATATATAGACGTGCAATATACTTTCTACTTTCAAAATACGTGAGTACTGTAAGTACGATAATTTTTTTTTCTAAACTAGGCGTTTTTCGAAGAAAGAACCTTTATCGTTTGGGAGTTGAATTAGTTTCCTGAAAGTTTTCGTTTCAGTTCATTTTTCCAAAGTATTTTTCACAAACTCAATTGTTAATTTTCCCAAAACCGATGTATCGTACAAAAATAGTAATTTTCCTGTTCTTGCTAATGCTGCTAACGATGTTGGAAAAAGATTACAGCTTTCCGAGATATACACGTGCAATATACTTTCTACTTTCAAAATACGTAAGTACTGTAAGTACGATATTTTTTTTTTCTAAAGTAGGGGTTCTCCGATGAAAGAATCTTTTTCGTTTGGGAGTTGAATTATTTCTTTGGGAGTTTTCGTTTCCGTTCGTTTTTCCACAGTATGTTTCACAACCTCAATTGTTGATTTTCTCAAAACCCATGCATCGTACAAAATTAGCAATTTTCCTGGTCTCGCTAAAGCTGGTAACGATGTGGAAAACGGTTACATACAGCTTTCCGAAATATACACGTGCAATATACTTTTTATTTTCAAAATACGTAAGTACTATAAGTACGACGAATTTGTTTTCTATAGTAGGTGTACTCCGATGAAAGAAACTTTATAGTTTGGAAGTTGAATTAGTTCTTTGAGAGTTTTCGTTTCCGTTCGTTTTTCCACAGTGTGTTTCACAACCTCAATTGTTGATTTTCTCAAAACCCATGCATCGTACAAAAATAGCAATTTTCCTGTTCTTGCTGATGCTAACGATGTGGAAAACGGTTACAGCTTTCCGAGATATACACGTGCAATGTACTTTTTATTTTCGAAATACGTAAATACGACGAAATTTTTTTCTATAGAGGTGTACTCCGATGAAAAAAACTTTTCGTTTTGAAGTTGAATTTGTTCTTTGAGAGTTTTCGTTTCCGTTCGTTTTTCCACAGTGTGTTTCACAACATCAATTGTTGATTTTCTCAAAACCCATGGCATCGTACAAAAATAGCTATTTTCCTGTTCTTGCTAATGCTGCTAACGATGTGGAAAACGGTTACAGCTCTCCGAGATATACACGTGCAATGTACTTTTTATTTTCGAAATACGTAAGTACGACGAAATTTTTTTCTATAGTAGGTGTACTCCGATGAAAGAAACTTAATCGTTTGGAAGTTGAATTAGTTCTTTGAGAGTTTTCGTTTCCGTTCGTTTTTCCACAGTGTGTTTCACAACATCAATTGTTGATTTTCTCAAAACCCATGGCATCGTACAAAAATAGCTATTTTCCTGTTCTTGCTAATGCTGCTAACGATGTGGAAAACGGTTACAGCTTTCCGAGATATACACGTGCAATATACTTTTTATTTTCAAAATACGTAAGTACGACGAAATTTTTTTTAGTAGGTGTACTCCGATGAAAGAAACTTTATCGTTTGGAAGTTGAATTAGTTCTTTGAGAGTTTTCGTTTCCGTTCGTTTTTCCACAGTGTGTTTCACAACCTCAATTGTTGATTTTCTCAAAACCCATGCATCGTACAAAAATAGCTATTTTCCTGTTCTTGCTAATGCTGCTAACGATGTGGAAAACGGTTACAGCTTTCCGAGATATACACGTGCAATATACTTTTTATTTTCAAAATACGTAAGTACTATAAGTACGACTTTTTTTCTTCTATAGTAGGTGTACTCCGATGAAAGAAACTTTATCGTTTGGAAGTTGAATTAGTTCTTTGAGAGTTTTCGTTTCCGTTCGTTTTTCCACAGTGTGTTTCACAACCTCAATTGTTGATTTTCTCAAAACCCATGCATCGTACAAAAATAGCAATTTTCCTGTTCTTGCTAATGCTGCTAACGATGTGGAAAACGGTTACAGCTTTCCGAGATATACACGTGCAATATACTTTTTATTTTCAAAATTCGTAAGTACTATAAGTACGACGTTTTTTTTTTTCTTCTATAGTAGGTGTACTCCGATGAAAGAAACTTTATCGTTTGGAAGTTGAATTAGTTCTTCGAGAGTTTTCGTTTCCGTTCGTTTTTCCACAGTGTGTTTCACAAATTCAATTGTTGTTTTTCTCAAACTCAATTGTTGTTTTTCTCAAAACCCATGCTTCGTACAAAAATAGCTGATTTCCTGTTCTTGCTAATGCTGCTAACGATGTGGAAAACGGTTACAGCTTTCCGAGATATACACGTGCAATATACTCTTTATTTTCAAAATACGTAAGTACTATAAGTACGACGAAATTTTTTTCTATAGTAGGTGTACTCCGATGAAAGAAACTTTATCGTTTGGAAGTTGAATTTGTTCTTTGAGAGTTTTCGTTTCCGTTCGTTTTTCCACAGTGTGTTTCACAACATCAATTGTTGATTTTCTCAAAACCCATGCATCGTACAAAAATAGCAAATTCCTGGTCTTGCTAATGCTGCTAAAGATGTGGAAAAAGGTTACAGCTTTCCGAGATATACACGTTCAATATACTCTCTATTTTCAAATCTGTGAGTTAAAAAACATGCATATATCAATTTTGGCGTTCCTTCCAATTATCGCACTTTAATATTCCATTTCAAGTGGACTATGGACAAACTCCTCCAAGTGTAAACAGCATCGAAGAATCTGACCCATAATTGATGAACAGCGTCCGAATTACAGCATTGAGAAGTGCACGGTTCGGTCAAGTGCGCATTACCCATTCCAGTCTACTCTCATATGCAATCTACGCAAAAAGTAATTACCGATGGACTCTGAGACGAATGCAAATATTTTCATTAGCACTTGCGCTGAATAAATAAATATAAATGTTGTGCATGTAACCTGAAAAATAACCAGGGACGGCGTTGACCCAAATGCAGTTCTGATTCGAGAGCGATGCGGTAACATTTCGCAAAAATGTTAACGTCATTTTTATTATATGCAGATTCATACGAAAGGTAAGCTGTGTAATGTTCAAAGAACACCGCGTAAATCAAGGGACAGGAAATACGAATTAACATCCACTTTGAATTTTTGAAATTTGTAAGCCTCAAAAAAAACTCTCTCGGCAGGGAGTTCCAGAGCTCAGCTGTTCTATTGAAAAAAGATCCCTGAGCAAGAGAGGTTCGACAGGTTTCCAAATTCACAACAAAGGATCTGTCTCAGCTCAGCTGACGAGAAGTGAAGTATTTCTTCGCACGAAATTGAAATCCAAGTTTCTGGGAAGCACTTTTAGCGATCGATCTCACATGGTTTTCCCATGAGAGATTATCACTGATCGTAATTCCTAGCATCGAGATACTTGATTTTTTAATGTAATGAGCACTTTCGTTATAATTCTTTGCGGGATGATTGGTGATCCAACGGATATTCTCAACTAGTGAATTTTTTGGAAGAGGGTTTCATTCAATGTTTAGAACTTTATTTAAGTTCTTTCTCAGTGCTATATTAGTGGAATAATTTCATAACGAAAAAACATAGGCCCATATATGCTTTGCAAATCAGTATTTTTTTCATGGTATTTTTTCTTGAAAGAATGATGAGTTACAGATAACTCATACGAAAACAAAGGATGGAAAACGTGAACTTCAAGCAAACAAACTCATTACTATTGAAAATACTCTCCTGTAAACGAATGATTATAAATCAGAAGGTTTTTTCTTCTATTTTTTACCATAGACGATAGCAAGATACCAAAATACGAGTGGCAGCGAGAACCTCTCAAAGAAACATTTCAATCCGAAGCAATCAACTGAAATGAGTAGATTTCAATCCTTCTATATCTCTCAAAAAAGGTCCAGAGCTTGGCAAGTCATATTTTCAAGTATATTGGAGAATGGTTCTCGGTAGTGTGGAGGTTAGCACATTTGCCTTTCAAACGGAAGACCGGGGTTCGATTCCCTGCCGGGCCAGCGTGCTGGGTAATCGCACCTTAAAAGGTAAGGCCTCGTTGATCCATTGCTCGCACAAGTTTCGTCTTCTGAGGGTTATCGTACGTCGACTGGTTAACGGAAACGAACAATTTCGAACAAATGTTAAATAAATATTGACTTGCAATATATATTGGCACGTATAGCTAATCAATTTCATGGCACGAAATTAATTTCGTATATGGGCGACAGAGACCACATTTCAAAATTTTTTCCAATCTTCAATTTATTATATCGAAATGAATTTCTAGTAGGTGTTTATTGCTCGTAATGATAACAGGCTATTAACGTATATATTTTATATCTAATAGTAAAGGTATTAATATTCCTTCATGGGTTAGCTATAAGAGAAACAAAATGGGTTAATCTCAATACAAAACTGGTGTATGTTCAAGTGAATAAGTAGGTACTCAAATTATATTGGGTAGGTAGGTATTTACATATACATGATGTTGTCTGTTTTTCCCATGCCGTCACCAATGTAAACCATGTATACAGAGATGTATTCTCACTTTAATTTTTTTGCATTTTACGACTAATTGGTAGCTCATTTCAAAACAATTTGCCCATAGTTTGCAGTTTGCCTATAGTGTTATTCCAATCGAGAATTGATAACAAAAAATCCACATTCAGCCCTCTCTACATGATAAATATCATGCATATCTCATATCGTCACTTTGCGATGAAACTTGGTGAGTTGTTCGCATGCCCATCACTTTGAAACAATCGTGATATGTACATTCTATTGGAGCCCGTTCAACTTACTCAGATGAGCAACGCGGTGAAGAGAGGAAACATATCGGGTACATAATACTCAAGCCAGTTCATCTGAAAAAGACAAGGTACCCTTCAGAATCGAGAAGAGAAATACTTTGTTTCCTTGAAAGAGGATTTACAAACCCTCATGTCCTACTCTCTTATCAAGTACTCCCAGATGTTCACTTGATATCTGACGTTTTTCATGTAATGTCAATCAATGGAACACCAAATACCATGAGGCCGCAAAATAGGAATTCGTATCTGTTATATTGTCTATTTGTTCAGTTTCCAACAAGAATCGATCACACATGTATATTGGATTGAGTTCAGAAGAATGTATCAAAGGATCTGCTCACTAAATAGTAATATATGACAAACAGACTTTCTGCTAAAGCCTGTGATTTTTAATTGAAATGGGTACATAAACGTTTATTTATGAAGTTGGTTCGGTAGATTGCTCAATCATGATGATTTATGAGGCACGTTCAGATCCCACCTGTACAAAACACACATCGAAACTGCTCGATCCCATTGAAAAAAGCAAAGTAACACTCACTTTTCTGAAACGTCAAACTCTTTTTTATAAATAATTCCACGATCGTTGTTCTCCTAATATTCTTCCCGCCCTTTTGTTGTGGGATTGTTCTTCAACATACTTTGAAATTCCTTGCAGAGTGAGGCGGCTCTCGAAATCTTGAACTCAATCATAATTTATGCAAAGAGTTCATTTAAAAGAGCAAGGGTTTATTGTACGCGACGTGAAATTGTGAAACGAGGCCTCAAGGACGAGTTTATTTGATTCACGTGATAAAGAGTACCAAATGGTCATATTGACAGTGCAAATGAATATAATGACTCAAAATATTTTCATCGCACGAAAACTTGCCTTTCCAAAGAAGACAATCGCTTCTCTGATTCTGTTCTCAAATAATGGCACACTTGATTTTCAATAATCTTTGTTTGATTTATTTTCGAGTCTCTGCTAATCAAAATTCTTCACATATTTAATGAACTTCACCTTCCTATGTGGCAAACTTTTCAATATAACAATCTGAACTATTCTGTCAACAATTGGGAACGCGAAGTAGGAGGTAGGGGGACTGTCATTTTCAACAACGTTTCAAGCATGATAGTTAGGGCCAATTTATACATCTCTGTTTTAGTCCCAAATCCTTGAATGGCAACTAGTTCTACACTCATTTTCAAGGAATTAGGTGGTTATAGATCTTACGCTGCTTGAGTAACATTTTTAAGATTGAAGGGAAGACTGAATCACGTAGTTCTTCAAATGCCCCTGCAGAGACGACTGAAATAAACTTTGTTTTTAAATGAAATGAGGACTGAGACTGAAAGAGAGATGTATAAATGGGCCATTAGAGTCAGTCTGTGAAAAATTTCGCGGACCATTACCATTTGCGGATGATTTGGGGGTAATTTACCTTGCACAACTATTTTTTACCTGGGCCGGATTTTTATCAAATGTTAAATATTATGGCTGATAGATATGAAGACTTGGCACGGTTTGACGCGATTGCCTTGTCTATCCATAAAAACCTAAAAGAAAATTTTATATCACGTTCTTCTTTGACCAAAATCTCCTTCTCTGAGAGTATGTGTGAACTTCGGCTTATAGGAATGAAAACTATTTTCGTGCAAAATCATTCTGAGAAGTTTATCTACCAACCCCAATATACTCTAATATAAGTATAACAACTTCTCTTCGGGCTTGAAGGCCGTCGTTCTTTGAAATTTCTTCCTAACGTTTCGCTAGCGCGAGTGGCCAGCTTCTTCAGATGCTTACTCATTTCCGATGACTCTCTAATACCTAATGCTAGTTTTCCCTTTCCAACAACACTCAAAAAGAAGCATCGAGTAGCGCTTCATCATCAAACCTGATCAAATGATTTGGTGTCTTGAAAAGATTGCCAAAGAGCCAGTTCCTTTGATTTGTTTACTATCATTCCCATGGCTCTATAGTGAACCTTTCTTCCTGATTGCCGGCAATTGAAAATATAAGCAGCATCACGATATGATCCATTCTCACCACATTAAAAAAAGGATTTCAATTTATCTTTTGTGGATACCATTGTACCTCAAACTTAATTGTGAATTATTACTGTACGAAAATATTCATTGGAAACATTTCGATTTATCAAACAGAATAGTGCATTAAGCAAAACTAAAAATTCGTTTCGAAGGCCCACCTAATATTTCAGAACTCTGAACTTTCTCGATCCCAAAATCCATTTCGATTCAGTTCCACATGCATATGTTCCAAACTTATGAGTGACACTGTACGATTATACAAACCATTCATTATTTTAGAGTGAATCATGGTGAAATATATAAATTGATTAGAATGTCTTAGTCATTTAATCCAACAGTAACAATAGTAATGGTTTCTAATTTACCTGAAATCGATGTGTTTTGGGCATCGAGAGAAAATTTATCAACATAAATTCAATCCAGACGATGCGTGGTGCGAATGTAACAACCTAAATGTTACTAGTGAGAAATGGAAATTGTTTGACAAGTTCATGTTTATTCATTCTACTGAAAACAGTATTTTTAGAAAGTAAAATAAACCTGATTGAAGTTTGTTCACGTATAACCTCGAAACAATATTTATGTTCTTAAGAAAATTAATGAAGAAAATACACATTCAATAATTTTTCTCGGGATCTTCATGTTTTCAGTGGGCCGGCGAGTTGCTGAAAAAACAAATAATGATTGAAACGTACTATATTCGATAATCAACTGCGACTGAGAGCAATATGCGAAATCCAGGTGGGCAATTATGAACGTTTCGTGTGTACATGTTTATTCCACTCTGAGTCGATCGATGAAGTGTTACGAATGTATGGAGATACATATATTGGGGGTGACCGGTTGAATTTATGAAGGATAATATTGCAATGAATCAATCTAGGACCGTTAAAGTTTTTACTAGTTTCAGCTTAATCTCTAGTGAGTCCCTTCGGTAATAGCCTTGCTCAAACTAGTTCCATATACCGGTAAAGGCTGAAGATAGTTCAATTAAGTCTATGTTTCGAATATTCATACGAAAAAAAAAAACAATTGACCAGTTTATACAGCAGAGTTCTAGTTCTCCTCCGACCAACGGACTGCCTACACTTTTCGTTTTGGTCGCCTTTTGGGGCCGTGCGAAGTACGGAGTAGGATTAATGGAATCTACTGGATACTGGAGCGCGCAATGTGGACAAATCGAGCATTTTTGGGGACTGTCATTTCCCGCAACGCTTGAGGCATGATTTTAATATGTCAATGCCAGATTGAAATCTGTCAATGACAGATTATAATCTGTCAATACGCCAGTGACCCTTTTACGCCGTCGCAATGATCCAATGTCTTATTTTCAACGTAGAACCGAATTTTGTTGATGGCGTAGAAACTGGGGATTCGATACCAAATGTTTCCCCCTTATATTTTGACGTCACTGGCGGGATCACTAAAATATTGATGTATTTCGAAGTTCATTTAGGGTTAAAAATGATTATTTGTTCTCATCGATAAATTCAACCGTTTTGGCATATTTAGGAATTTTTTATCAAGGGTTTCTTCTTCCAAATATCAATTCGAGTGTCCAATTGAATGAAAAAAGCATATTATATAGATTTAGTTGAATCAAACCTCACAAATAACGAATAACAATACTTTTTTTGATGAACCCCCATATCCTTCTACATACCTCATGGAGAAGAAGAAAATTATGATTTTTTTCATGATCATCATACATTGTGATATTAATGAAATATATCATTATATCTCTTTTGCTCACTGGATATTATTGAATATATCAAATCTTCATCGCACCCACATTTTGATCCAGTCAACCGTACTGTGATAAAATAAAAGAACATCGATTCACTCACTACAAAGAAATCTGAACTAAATACTGCAATCATGATCATCACGTAAATAATTTACATATTCGTTTCAAGAATTGTTCGAAATGTCCCCTGTTATTTTGTATACCTTATACTTCTCTCGTGAGAATATTAAATTTTGAGTTCTCTCGAAATGTTATCATTTTCTCGCATATAAAAAAATCTTTCACTCTCGTTTTCAGTCGTTCTACAATTGTTACAGGAGTTGCATGAACTCTCTGGTTCAATTCTCCTCATACATAAAAATCAATTGGATTCAAATCAGGACTACGGGGTGGCCATTTTTGTAGTGCATCTATCCCGAGGCCCATCCGTCTATGGTTCTAAGGGTGATTCAACCATGCTCTCACCTCGAGTGTGTAGTGTGGTGTGGCACCGTCAAGCATGAAGCATTAGTACACTTTTTATGTCGATCAAGAACCTTACTCCAGAAGTTTACTCGAAGTATTTTCCAGAAAATGTTGATATTTTTTACCATTGCGAGTGCCCTTGATTTCGTGATATCTCAAAAAAGGTATCTGCTATAATTTAAGTAAATTATCTATTTTGAAGAAATATTGAAAATGGTGTTCTATTTTCTGATGCAAATTTTCTCCTGAGTAAATATATAAAAATACCCTATCTGGTAATAAAAGTTGATTCGCCTGTGAAGGTGGCATTATTTCGATGTTTTCTGATTATCCAGTTACAGAAGTCAATTCTCTTTTGGTGATCTCCAGCACATAACTCTTGAAATTCAACGGAATGAAATTGAAGGATGAAGTTGCTGTTCTTCAAATTATTTTTTGCGGTGGACACATCTGAAAGGAATTTAATCAAACATTATTTGTAGGGTCATTCTCAAGGCGTCAGAGGAGTCTTTCTAATCTCCCGAGATCCATATTCCCTTAGTCCATGTGGAATAAATCCAAATAACTTGCCTATCACCCATATAACCCGAGAGATAAAGAAATTCTTGAAATAATTATACAAATTATTTGCGTGAATTATTATGAATGTATTATTTTGTTGAGATTTCTCTAGACTGAATGAATCGATATTCTTTAATTTCATCACAGTATGGATGACTGGATCGAAGCGAACAAAATATTATCAGTTCCACATTGTCTACGCCCGTGGAAAGACACAAAAAAAATTATGTCACCAAAAAAAAAGGGATTTGATGATATATACATTTTTGAGGAAGAATATATTCAATAGTTATTACCAAAAAAGATTTGTCATTTTCACATGCAAAACTCTGTATTACCGAAACAAATAATTCCTTGGGAAAATTTTATATGAAGAGTATGGTTTATTCATCGAGACTATTCTCCAATTTGAAGCTGGCGATGTAGTTACGGAACACCCTCTATATTATTGTTCAAAAACAGTTGGTTGAAATAGCAATAAAATGATCTGTACCCATACTCAGTTCAACTGAGTTATAATCAAGTTTGAAACTCTTTAGAAAAATATTGAAATTAAAACTGAAACCTGCAGGGTTTTTCCAATTTCATGAGGAACGTTTTGCAACAACTGGAGGAGCTGGGTGTCATACCTCATTACAGTAGGAATGAAGGAAAATTAAGATAAATTAATAATCTGAGCATGTGACAGTAATTTCCATATTCCTGAACATGACTGGTACTATTCTCCACTTGAAATATCATGTACAAAAGTCGTCTCTTTAACAGTTAGCGACTGTTATTGCGTGCAATTCGTTGCCAGCAATCCTCTCATTGAGCATGTATGGTAACAGTTACTCCTAAAACATGGGGCGCAAGTGCACATCAAAAAATTGCTGCAATTCCTTCAAGAAATACTAACAATCTACCTAGTCCCAATTGGATTAGGTACATGTCTTCGTAATGCACATTTATCTTGTCCATGAACAAGTTAATACCTCCTCCAAAATTATATATTATATCTTTGAAGGAAGAACACCTTCAAAGTTGCTTTCGACAGATCAATGATTTGAATTAGGTATAAAATTATTCTCAACATGGATAAAGAGTTTTGCCATATTTATCAATAGTTCGTTGCCATATATCTCCGAAATAAGCAGAACAAGAGATATTTATCCTTATAAAAATTTAATTATAAAATACAGCTGTGAATGAATAAAAATAGAAATAAATGAAATAGAATGAAACATAAAACAATGTCAAGTGGAAAATTCTGCTTCATCCTTTTCTTTAGTGCCTTCCTGTTCATAGAATAGAATAATTGATTTTCAGATAATATATCTACCTAATAGTAACGAGTATGAAAAGAGTATGAAAGAAAAAAAATGATTCGAAACAAATCAAAACATCTATTTTTTCCATAAAAATCAACAAACCGTAGGACGTTCTTACCTATAGCCATAGACGGTTATTGATTATTCCATGTATACTTCTCAACGAAGATGGATAGCTTGCTTCTTACAGTTGAAGCAGATTAACAAAAATGGTTCAATCTCAAGGGGCTGAGCATTTTTTGTGCATGGAACAGTTTTGGTAATCTTAATTTTCTCAAAAATCAAGACCAATCATTGCAGACAATATCAATCTTCCTCGATATTGTTTCGTTCGAAATATTCTGCGTGAAGGCGGGGATATCGAAGTGGGGAATTATTTCACATAATTTTCACGAATACGTGTAATTAGGTTATATTGTTCAAGAGGAAGGCGTACATTAAATGAATAATTTCTTCTGCAGCCATCCTTGAAACATCCTGTCTGATTCAGGAAAATTAAACATGTGTCTACTATTCACCAAAAATATGATATATTGTGGGCCAGTTGTAGAAACTCTAGTGAAGCGTGTTTCAAGTGAACCGAGATCAGTTGTCAATCAACAAACAGTTCGATTGGCAAACGCTTTGTACCTATTTCATTTGAACCACAGTTCACTATAACCTGCCTTTGAAGTTTTTAAGAACGTTGTTCGATGGTGATCCATATTTGAATCTGTAACTGCAAGCAGCAAATTATGATCGTGTTATAAATACGTGTGACTAATGAAAAGATGAAATTACAATCTTCACTACTTCTGCAGTACTAGGTCATAGCAATGAACTTTTCTCGAAATAACTGATTACTCATAGAGAAAAGTTAGTTGAAATAAATAAGACTGATATAAAACTATGGATATCGAGAATATCATTGATGATCTGCTATACACACTTACTCAATAGAATATTGAAGGACTTATGATTTCATTCAAATCTTAATTTCCTTCTCCAAGCAGGAATGCCCCCAAGCACATAGGTCTTGATTCCGTAGTAAAGATTGGACCTTCATCATTTCACCCCCTACACAACCGCGATCATAATCTGGTGTTAGCAATAATTTTTCAATAAAATGCGAACGAAAACAATATTCGTGCAAGAGGGATGAAATGCGAAAAAAAGCCAGGTTCAAATGGCCTTATCTAGGTCATTTTTCAATAAAAAAAAATTTAAGCCTAGAACTTTAGAGGTACTTTGATTTTTTTTCATCTCTAGCAACGCAAAAAAAAAATTTTGGCTTTTTTTCAAGTTTGTTTCGACTTTTTTGGCATGGATTTTTTTTTTAATTTGAGAAATACTATCCCGATGGAAAATTTAATTCTCTACGAAAAGTTACGAATATATTATATCGAAATTTTGCTTTGTTAAAGAGATTTATTGAGGAAACAAAAAAGGGTGCTATTTCACCCTTATCCTCAATGTCAATAGCACTCCTCGGTTTTTTCTTTTTTAATTCATCGAACGATTACTGCAATAAAAACCTGTGAACGTCTTAGTTCCTTTCTATATAACATAATGATCAATAGCCCAAATCTTCAGCTTGAACAAAAGCTGGTACACAGAAAAGTTTATTTTTGAAACCCATTTCTTGAAGAACTATCTTCTCCAGGCACACAATTCACTTTTGAAGAAAAAGGCCTGCTCATCCTTGGGTTTCACTTCAGAAAAAAGTGCAAACGCTCTCTGTTGATATATACGTGTTTATCATTCAAAGACGTTTGATCCATTCACAAAAAGGAAGAAAAAGTCCACCTAAAATAACTACTTTCCTGTCTATATGTCGACGACGGGCACTGTGTTACAAAGAAATCACTTTTTCTTGCTCAATTCGTATACCAAGCATATGAAAAATGATTCAAATAGATAGCAAACATAGAAATATCCACACAAAGCAAAATAGAGATCTTTTCGTAAAACAAATCTCTCTCACCAGGATAATATTACATTCCAATCTATACAAAATATCGTTCCGCTCTCTCTTTTCTCTTCAGTGTGTGAAAGCCAAATGGAATAAATTCATTATTTCGGTTACAGTACATATTTTGAAAGAATCCCGAAACACGTCAAATTTAAATTATAATTTAACATTCTTCAACGTGAAAATTGTACCCCTACCTTCAACCCCCTTCGAATGGCAGGTGCAACCTCCAATGTTTATATAGGAAGTATAGGCTTGCGATATATCGTTTGAAAGGTCTCTTCATTCTTTATTCGAAAATGTTATTGCTTTAAAGGTTATTACAACAATTAAGATTATTTTAAGTATTAGATTATTTTGCATTACGTTTTAGTTTTTGAGTGTATTTTATCGAATTTCGGTAACCACATGATTATAATTTATTTATCACAATTGTTGCAATAAACTTGAAAGCAATAACATTTTTGAAAAGAGAATAAAGAGACCTTTCAAACGATATATCACAAGCCTATACTTCCCATTTGAAAAATTGTAGGTTGTACCTGTAATTTGAAGAGGGTTGAAGATAGGGGGGACATTTTTGCCTTGAAGAGTGTCGAATTATAAGTTTACATTTGACGTGTTTCGAGATTTCGTTAAAATATGTACAGTAAGCGAAATAATGAATTTACTCCATATGGTTTCTACACACTGTACAAGTTCCTAATTTTACATTTTGTTCTCCAAATAAATGAATGAAGAAATCACCACGAGAAAAGCTATGTCCCATCATTTGATATTCAAGATGTAACGAATTAAAGATGAATCACTTTCATTCGTTTCGAAATTAAATGACTAATGCTGGTTTCAGCGTAAGCGTAGTTTTGAATAATATGCAATAACTTTATCATACAGACAATTGATGCCACAACGATTCTCGGAAACTTGAAGATATAGAAAGGGGTTAGGAAGCTATCTCGCACAATTTTGACAATAATATAATTAGTTTCCGACATGGAAGTACATTGAAACTTTTGCTAGAGATCATTTACCCCAACACGAAACTGATTTTTTTGCACTCGACGCGCGCATCGCTAACAAGGTAAGCATCTTCAGGAGAAGAAAATTGATACTGAATCTGAAGACAACGGTTAGCTGTTTACAGCTGTGGTCTACTCATGAAATATATTCCAGTTTGAAAGGGCAGTTTAGTCTGGATCAATCTGATAATTAAATATGTTACTTCAAAAAAGAGTATATCTCTCTTCTTCAAAGTTATAATCTGTCTCAACGGATACAAGTGCCTACAAGAATATCAGCTAATATTCATACCCTTATTGATATCTTAGTAACATCAGAAAAGGATGATATGCAGTCAGTTGAAGTTTTAGATATTGGTATCTCCGATCATCTCGCAATTACTTGTGAAATTATTTCACTGAAAACATCTTCGAAATACAAAACAGTTTGCTACCGAGATTTTCGAAGTTTCAACCAAGATGATTTTTTTTAATGATCTGCACCTCTTTGATTGGGATAGTATCTTTCACTCAGAAACAGTAGACGCAATGGTAGAGTTTTTCATCACAAATATATCAATTCTTTTCAATGCTCGTGCCCCAGTTAGATCTATAAGAACAACAAAACCGCCAGCTCCATGGCTCACATTCAACATCAAGGAAATGATTAAACTAAGAGATAAAGCTCTTGGAAAGTTCAAGGTAACCAAGTCTCATAGAGACTGGACGAGCTATAAGGAACTCCGTAATTATACTACCGGAGCAATCCGAGGTGAAAAAAAAAGCCTATTTAGAATTTGTTTCGAAAAACGGAAACTCCAGTTTGATCTGGGCTACTCAAAGAAAACTTGAAATTTTGAAAAATAAAGACAGCCCTAATCTTCCCGCGAATTTATCAGATCTGATACAAATAAACTCCCACTTCACGAATATTATTCATCCTGCAAAATCTGATAAACATGAGAAACTCCTTGAAAGATATACTCAGTCCTATGATGGACATACTTTGAATTTTTGCAGAGTGACACCTCTCCAGTCTCAACAATAGGTACATAGGTGGTATGAAGAGTAACTGTGCTGGATCTGACAGCATTTCTCTTATCATGTTGAAGTATATTGAGAATCATCTTATCAACCACATAACCCACATATCCAATTCCTCTATAGAAACAAATCATTTTCCTACTGCATGGAAACATGCAATTGTACTCCCCTTGCCAAAATGTGAAAATCCAACTGAACTATCGCATTTGAGGCCAATTAGCAAACTGCCTATTCTATCTGAAGATTTTGAGTGGATTCTGAAAGATCAAATTGATTCTTTTGTGTATAATGATAATTTAATAACAAACGTTCAATCTGGATTTCGTGCATTCTATAGCACCACCACCGCTCTTGTCAACATCACCCAAGATTTATTCAAAGCAACTGACAATAATGAAGTGAATGCCATGATACTGTTGGACTACAGTAAAGCATTCGATACATTAGACCACAGTATTCTGTGTAGGAAAATGTCATCTTTCGGTTTTAGTGAAGGAACTGTAGATCTACTGAAAAGTTACTTCAGAAATCGGACCCAGTCAGTATGTCTGGATGGGCGGTGTTCTAATGCTTTACCCGTTGACTATGGTGTCGAGTATGGCTCTATACTTGGCCCCATTTTGTTCTCTTGATGTATATCTGACTTTGATGAAATAATTGATCATTGCACTGTTCATCATTATGCAGATAATACTCAGTTATATTATCCATTTCCTCCAAGTAACTGGCAGGTAGCAATGGAAAAAATTAACAGCGATCTACAAAAGTTACTGGATCTATAGCCCATAACCTGAAATTGAATTCTAAAAAATCTCAGCTGATACTTTTTGGTTCAAAGCACAAAAGGCGGTAAATTGAAGGAAGAATTGAAATCAAAGTTGGTCCAGATTCATTACAAATAATTACAGAAAGCAGGAACTTGGGTTTGTGTCTAGATGCTGATCTCAGGTCCCACAAACATGTGAACTTACTTTGTCGTAGCTTGTACAGTATCTTACGTCAACTATATCAAAATAGAGATATTATGACTTCCAAATTGAAGTTGAAACTTTGCGAAACCCTCATATTGTCTAGATTAGCATATTGCGATATAATCTACGGGCCTGCTTTGATACAATTTGATTCAAATCGCTTACAAAAAATACAAAACAACTGTATACGTCTTTCTTATGGTGTGAGAAAATTCGACCATATATCCCCCAAGTTCGAGGAGTCAGGTTAGTTACCGATTGCTAAAACCTGGCAGCTCCACCTACTCGTGGATACATAAATTCCTCATTTACAAAAAGCCAAATTATATCTATGAAAGATATAAAACTTTTGAATCTCAGAATAATTCGAGGACTCGAAACCGTCATACTTTTATTATTCCAAAATACTCGACAGCCTGCTTTTCTCGTAGTTTTATTTACAACAATCAAACCAGTGAATCTGCCCAGTGAATATATAATTCCAAGAAAAAGTTGAAAACATATCTGAAATCTTCTGGATAGATCGGTAATGTACTCACATTTTGCCTTGCTCATATGGGCCTCCTTTGTCTCACTTTTGTGTATGTTGTGCTATATATTTTAACTCATTCAAGTTTAATGAATTTTTGGTATCTGCTTTGAAATTCATAGCCTTTTTTTAGAAAGATTCATGTATTATCTGCTCAACTAATGTATACTAGGTAATTATTTGTATATTTCTGTATAATACATGCCATCCCCTGGGTTAAGTTGTAAAACAGCCTCGGCTGAACTTCGCCCTTTCATTGATTTTTGTATCTACTTCTTTTTTTATAAACAATGTAGATTATGTCGATGAATAAAGCCCATTTATTATTATTAAATATGTTACTTCAAAAAAGAGTATATCTCAGAAGTTGCTAAAATGAATCTTTTCACTGGCACTGGAATATTCACATTAATAGTCTTGGGGATCAATCCGTGTGTATAAAGTTGGAGTTGTCGATGTTTCGACTTCAATTTGGAGTCGTTATCAAACAGACATATCTATAGCAAAACAGCAATCGAACTAAGCAACCCCTCACGAGTTGAACAGCTAAACTACAATTTTAACTTCGGCAGCCTGTTTCGAACTTCTAAACGTATCTCTCTACCAATACAGCAATTCAACTACCAACTGGTTAAGACGGTTAAGTCGTAATGGGTTTATTAGTAGTATTAGATCGATAGAGATATACATTTTACAAATGGTTTCATTCCTGAAAGGACCATTTTCCATAGTAAGAATTTGCCAATAATGCTCGAAAAAAACAGATATCACGAGAACAAGTGAAAGAGGCATTTTGATTTTTGAATATCCGTATGGAGCCTCGGTCTATGCCAACTCCTCTTGGTACAACCTTGGCCTTAATGAAAAAACTGTCATTTGTATTCTATCAACACAATCAAAAGACTGTACCTATATGAGCGAAGAATATAGCATTTGTTGATAATTTGAAATTCCCACTTCTCGTACCCCTCCTTCTTTCTTCTCGTGTGAATTTCAGATCATCTCAAGGACTCCGTGGGTTATTCGAAAATTCCAAGGAATAAGGATTATATCATTTCCATATAAGGCATTCCGCAACTATGTTTCATATTTCATTTTGACACATTCTATCGAATACATCCGAATAGAAATTAGTAAGCAGTTTTTCCCCACAATTTTCACTCGAAAATAATCCCATTTCTATAAAAATGCCGATTATAATTTCGAAGTGTAGAATTGAAGAATAAAACAATTTCATTGATTTTCACATAATTTACCTTTTGATTATTTGGTGTACAAACAACTGGAAATTTTTCTTCGGTACAGATATTATATAACTGACTTCAATCGCCTTCAACGTACTGTCTTTCGACTACATCCCATGGATAGCCGAAATCCCACAGGTTAGACTTTCAGTCAGCATGATGATCAAGCACACATGAACACTAACACTTGCACTCATCAAGAGCATTGTTCACCAACTAAGTACGAAAAATGCTAGCCGACCAAACAAAATGAACTTAAATTAGGAAACAGCCACCTACGCTCAAGACGATTTCATTAGTAATTTTAGTAAAGCCACTATTTTACACGTTTATTGTTATAACCGCGATCTGCTGGTGTCAATGCTGGCTTAAGGACTGGACCAGACTTCTTGCCGTCATGATCGTACTCCCCGGGCAAATTGATTTAACAATTTCTGACTTTTCATCAACTGCAACCGGTAATATTTTATAAAAACCCGTTGAACACCATACCTATTCAATAACTAAGGATCGACTTGGTGGCAAATAAATATGGCGAGAAACTAGAAGTAGACTGGTCTACTTTTTTATTATTGCCTATATTTGCATGTTTAATTTATGAGTGTTTGAAATTACTCCTTATTGGATCGTATTTGTCCTCAACAGGAATAGGATTGGTCGAATTCTCCAACGAAATGGCGGATGATAAACGCCATTTTTATCTAATGGTGTGCGAAGAATTCTTCTCAACGCTCATAAAGAAGTAGGAATATGAGAGAAGGAGCGTATATACGCTTGGTTTGGAGGACCACCCAAATCGTTGACTCAGAATAATATAATACGTTCTGAATGAGATTTATTGCTTCTAGAATTGAGATAGAGGCAAAAATACAGAACATTTCTTGTTGAGTTTATACCCACATCTTTTAAATTTTAAATATTTTGGAATACAAAGAGTACTAGTCGAAATCATAGAATTCAGATAGGGGCATAATTTTAATAGAAGCTTAATAGAAAATATTTGTGTACGTGTCATGAAAATCTAACGAGATTTTGTACTCACTTTGATAGAAACGATTCTGTGAGTTTTGAGACGTGTTTCAATTCGGTGACTTCCTATACTTCCTCGTGAATTACTTGAACATTCCCACTCTCTGGACTATATCTGGAGTAGAGCAGCAAATCTCGTTCCTTTTTTCCCTCCACTCTTTGTTGATCAAGGTGTTCCCTTTTCTATTATGACTTCATGTTCTCATTCTTCTGCTTTCCCGTGTTTATTTTTCTTGTTGTCTTCTTGCCTTATGATATCGCACTTCCTGGTTTTTCAAGATTTGGTAATGCAGTAAATGCCCATTTTTCGTTTTGTATTCTCCCAAGACCTCTAGAATTTCTTCTGGTTCAGTTCAGTCATTCAGAGGATTACCCTATGTTGGTCAGGTTGTTCATGGTAGGGAAAGAAGAGAACTAACTGATGATCCATTCAGAGGAAACTGGATGGATCGCGGTTGGTACGAAAATCTTGTTCGATGGTCTGCTGAGTGGATTCCACATTTTTCGATTTTCTACGCTTGGTTGATTGATCATTATACAGAGAGGCAGTCTCAGGTTTCCTTTCAAAACCATTGTCGCCTTTTGTGCATGCTTTCAATTTCACACTATTTGGTTGATGTAGTTTGTAGGAATTTCATAGCTTTTTTTTCGTTTTGTGTGCTCATGATTGTTTCAATCTTTAATTTCTCAGTTTCTTCATTGTGATTCCTTTCATTTCATTTTTGGTTTGATTCTACTTTACGATATTTATCGCCTTTTGGTTTCTTCTCTTTCTGAATGATTCATCTTGATGATATTTAATTCAATCTCACTTATCATTTCCATCATTCTCTAGTGACTACGAATTTCAACATTTTTTGTTTCTTCTATCACATTTTTCCACTTTTTCATTCCTAATTTAAGGTTCATCATTTTTTCGACCCATTAAATTTTATGACTGGTTTCAATAGAAAAATTTAGACACGGTAATGTAAAACCATTACCATTCAACAAGGACATTATCCACCAGCTTAAAACAAATGTAACACTGATTTAAATCGATAATTTCATCTTTTTCATATTCAACTTTGAATTTTGCTTCAAACACCTTTATCTCAACCGATCGAGCTGCTGATACCGGGAACTCCACCAATTTTTCAAAGTGTCAGATTATCGATGTTTTCCTCGAAAGCTCACAGGAAAGATAAAGCATTATCGAAATTGAGAACTTTGGGTACTCAAATAAACAGTCGAAATGGCTAAAACGACAATGTCTCCTTTTCTAACGCAGATACAAGATAAGCAAAATACTCGTTTCCAAATCATAACTAAAAATAGAGACACACCTCAGTCATGAGAAATGTAATATGCCACACATAATGTAGAGACACAACACTCTGGGGCTATATTCTGGAGTTAAAACCTTTACGATATAGATGTGTCATCGCATTCAACACATCTATTCTATGTCGCCCTTTCATTCTATTGATATTTCAAATTGAGTTGCAAGCGTCATGGTGGCGATTTTGGTTGAGATTTTTTATTCAAGGTCACTTATGGTTTCTTTACTTTTCCTATTCTCTTTCCTATGGAGGTCGTGGTTAAATTGATAGAAATGAAGGTATCGGTTAGTCATCCTATTGTTTTCGAAGTCTTCACACCACCAAACTCCAGTGAATTTAAGTCTCGACTGAGCTCATAATCAGAAGATATTTTCAAAAGTTTGTATTGGGTATCAATAATAGTTAACATCTTCATTTTGAAGAGCCTGTGGAAATTTAGAGTATTCCGTTGATTTATGAACCCATCAGAAAAATTGGATTTCAAACAATCTTTACCCTGTGAGGAAAAAAGCCGTTGGAATTTGAGATGGTTTTCGATTCCATAACAACTCTGGAAAATACAGTGAAAGTACATCCCATTGTTTTCAAACTCTTCACACCCTCAGACTCCAAGGAAAATAATATATTCACTGTATATTATACAAGTCTTGACAGAGCTGACCATCAGATGATATTTTCAAAAGTTTGTGTTGGTATCAATGTTTTTTAAGGAGCCTATACTGCGGAATTTCCTTTTTTTTTTCTGTGGCGAGACAGCCTTCTACCTTATCCATACTAATATGAATATGCTTCCTTCCATATGGAAGCAATCTGTAGCTGGGTTATAATAGTATATTATGCAACGATCGTGTAATGATGGTTATTAATATTAGGTTTGTTCTAGCAACACATTCGACCGTTTGGAAATTGGTCTGAAGCAGTCAGACGCATGCGCAAAATGAATAATTCTCTCCAATATTCATCTTGCGCATGCCTTTGAATGCTTCAGACCAATTTCCAAACGGTCAAATGTGTTGCTAGAACAAACTTATTGATTAATAAACCGGGATACGAAACGAGTTACCGACTAAAAGTAGGTAATCAATCGTATTTCTTTGAAAAATTCTACAAAATTATAATCAATGGTATAACCACGGAAAATACAACAATGAGAAATGGAAAGAAGAAAAAACTGAACAAAATACTTCTGCCGAAGTCAGGAATTGAACCCGAACGTAACTGACCACTGCCGGCGCCATTGACCACTCGGAGAGGAGAGCTCATATATTTTGGTTGAAAATAAAAACATATGTGTTGCATTTGCCAAATGAAAAATGTAATCCTTTCGATTGAATTTTTTTCTTGTCTAAGACATCTGCGGAGGGTCGCTGGTAATTCTTCTATATCACTGCTATAGGACATTTTCATGCGATTATCGAAAATTGACTAAATTCTTCAAAAATTCAATACCTACTGATTTTGACTTGACAAACGTCAAAATGCAAAGCTTGCACATCATGCTTAATTGAAAAATAATGGGTTTCTATTGGTTGAAAATCTGTATCGTAATGAAAATCTGTATCGTAATGGATTTCATTATAAAACGGGTTGTGGGCATATAAGTGTAGCATTAAAGTACGGGTGTAGATAAAAATAGTTGTGGAGTACTTCAAGGTGTTGGTTTCTGTATTGGATGTGAACAAGAATTCAATAATGTACAATGTACTTTGTAACGACCAATACCGTTCAAATATAGGAAGTGGAAGTTTTAATTACTCTTGAATACCGCCCTTCTTTACTGTGAATGATATTTCGAAAGCAGCTCTTTTTTGTACGATGAGCCTATGTGAATTGTATGTTTATTTATTATATGCCTAACGAAATAAATACACCCGTTTCTATATTCATTGAAAATAAGGTAGATTGAAATAGCCAAAATGGCTGAAAGAATTATAAACAGTACTTTAATATATGAAAAAATAAAATGATAATCATATGATTTCATTGTTTAATTTCAATTTAAATAATACATTGGATGTTATTCCGTAAAAATAGAAATATGAAACACTTACTAACGAGAGAATGCAATATAACAAAGTCCCCTTTGTAACAGTCCCACAAATCTGATTGCAGCTGCACGAAATAAGTCGACAGTAACGAATTTTTCTCTTATATGTTGAGGGCCTAAAGAATGGCTAGTTCAATTCGAGATCATAATACAGGGAAGTCTTGAATTTGATTTTTCAATAAATAATTGCTTATTTCATAGGTGAATATGGCTAAGATGGTCTGTCAGGAGTCTCCATAAAAATAAAGTAGGTGTAGAATTCTTTTCAGATATATTTAGTTATGTGGCACCAATGTGATGATGGAAGGCTTCAATGATAATTCAATAAGAGAGTTCTTGTTCATGACTTTCTCAATATATACACATATACGTGTATATATGTTTTGAAAATCCTAAGGTAAGAGACCTTAGGACGCACATTAGCATGGAACCTGGTTGTGGATGAATCAAAAGCAGTTGTACTGTGATTAGTTTCAAGTGATACCACGTTCACTAGTTGGATGGACGAATACTTTCGACTGGCACGAAACCGCCCGTCCATGAGGACCCAAACCTATAGGATCACTGGGCACATTTCAATTGTTGTGTAACATAAATCCATCAAGTCCTATTATTTGATAAATTTAGAATGTTAATTTGATTATTTTTTCGATCCAATACATATTTCAGTGGCAAAAGCCATGCTCTTCTTGTATCGTCTTGATGAGCTTAAAAAGGCATCGAAGTGAATATATGAGTGCTTGAACGCTAGCTTTACACTTGGGTATTGGAATAGGGATGGTTTTTTGGTGGGATCACATCTCTGGTTTATAGGTAGTTATATTCGGAGATTGAGTAGGAGCAGTTTGTTTATCAAGTGATCCGAATGCACACGGCTTCTACTGAAGTATTTCCGTCATTATGAGTAGGTTTCCTGCACTACCTGTTAATATTTTCGAATGAAATGTGAATTTTTGATTATATGTCGGTAAAAGATATGAAATAAACAACAAACATTTATTTGACCTTGACAGACATCTCAATACAACTTCAATTCGTCAACTGCCACCACGTATCGCTTTACTTGAAGTCCCAATACGCGTGAAAATAAATACGCATGATTCGAGAATTGGGACCCTTCGCAAACCGAGCATTCGCATTTGTGGTCACATTCAAATATTTCAACTGTACAGTGAAAGATATTACTGGAAATTCGAATGTGCAAATACGAACATAAACTTCTTTTGCGAAGGGTCAAGAATAGACCCCCTCTGATCGCTGGAGCATGAACGATTGCGAAAATCAAAGTGTAACAGAAATTTCAAAAGTCAAAATTTTTGATAATTCGATTTTTAGTATTCCATTTCAGTGTGCCATGATGGTTCCGATTCATTCCAATTGTCCCGTCTGATGCCAGAAATATCGAAATCCCGTCAAAATTACTAAACTGCGTTTTTTATGAGCAAAGTACATCGTAATCGATTTTGGGATATAACTCATTTTTTTCAAAGGGTACCGTGGAACCATTTATTTATTAGTTATTAATAAGGAATTCATTCATAAATGGTGATGAAATGTGTATAAAATCAAAATAACAACTGAAATAAAATAAGAAAATACTATCATTTTATTCTAAGTTTGTGTTGAGAAGTTACCAAGGAGGCTTTGAAATCAATGACATAATTCCTTCAGGTTGTCAAATATTTGTTGGCTTATCGGTATTTTATTGTGTATTGGAAAAGCCTTTACATTTCTTATCATTTTTATTGAGAATGCCACACATTAATACAAGGAATGAGAATATGGACATGTTTATTATTTATGGGGAATGTAGGAAAAATGCCGTTGCGGCAGAAACCTTTTTAAGAGAAATTTTAATCGTTTAGGAAATCAATTCCGAATAGAGCCTAACCATGATCCCGAAGAAAACATCATTCACAAAGGAACGAAAATTAGTGTTTTAGCTGGAATAGAAGTTGATGAGACTACTTCTCTAAGGCGAATTGGGTTTGAATTGGCAATTAGTCACCAAACGGTAAGTCGAACCTTGCACAAACATAATTATATGTATATCAAGTTGTAAAACAGGATCAGCTAACACTTCGCCCATTCATCTATGTCACACAATATAATTATGTATAAGCTTATATTTTTTGCAGGTGAATAAAGACGATTTATTATTATTATAAAAATAAATAAAATAAAAATTTCAATTGCACCAGCACTTGTACGATAATGGTTATATGAACGTAGGATGGAATATTTCAATTGGATATTGCAGAGTAATGTGCAGCCAACCAATGCTTTTTTGGGAAGGATTTCGTTTTCGGAAGAGTCTAGGTTTACAGATATGAGATTATCAACCGACAAAACAGGGTATTGGTCACAAATCAAGATTTATTGGGAGAGGGTAACTCCTGAGTGCGGTTCGGTTTCAATGTTTGGCATGGGATACTCGCTCGTAGAATCATTGGTTCAATAATTTCTGTAGGACCATTGATTGGAGCTAGATATTTAGGATTTCTGCAACATGAAATCGCGGACAGGTCAGCTGAATTACCTGCCCATTCACGACAGGAAAAGTATTTCCAAGAAGATGGAGCTCCTTTCCATAATTCAAGAATAGTAAATGAATAATAGTATAACGGACCACCAATTAGCGAACGTTCTCCAGAAACAGATATGCGAGTTCAGAGGTACAATGACGTCAATAGACAGCATGGTTAAGGCTTTCGTGGCCGAGGTTATTAGTATAGTTGACGTTCCGCTAGCGCGAGTAGCCAGAGTAAGCCTCTGAAGAAGCTGGCCACTCGCGCTAGCGAAACGTCAGGAAGAAGTTCCAAAGAACGACGGCCTTCAAGCCCGAAGAAAAGTAGTTATACATATCAATAGACAGCATTTCGAAAAATTGTATTTCAAAACCACCGAAGTAACTTCTTGGCATTGAATTAGAACAAGGTAATCGCATTCTCCTATTCTGTTTTAGCCGTAATTTTGATTGTATTCATTGCTCATTTCATTACCAAGTATGAATAGATTCCTTATCAATAGTACTAATAAGTGGTACCAAGATACCAATGTTGTTCCATTTGAAAAAAATGAGTTTCACCCTAAAAACGATTACGATAAACTTTCGCAATTGCACCAAAAGCAATACCCACATTGGAGATAATTAGCGCCACAGAATCAAGAAGTTGCCTCATCGATCAAGTTCAGTAGGAGGAATGCAGATGGAAGATTGAAGATGAGACTAAGCGCGCCTCACATCCAACATCAGCCAAGAAGAACACCAAGCATTGTGCAGTTTACGAAGAGTTGATAAAAAGGAAACGCCACAGTAGTGTTGGACACCAACTAGTATGAGGTAAAAATCGAGGAAGTGCTGCAGGAAGGAAAATACAGCGTGGTATCCAGAGACCCCTCTTCATCGATAGAAAGAAAGGTGTACCTAATATTGAAGAATTATTAAGTTTTCTTTTCAGATCACAGCAAGCAATTCCTATCCTACAGCCACCACAAGGAAACTCCTCGTCCTTTGTAGAGAACTCCAGACACTTCTTTGAAATCTTGAGAAGAATCGAGCCCACAGAAGGTGACCACTCAATCAGTTTTGATGTAGGAAGCCTCTACACCAACGTTCCCATCAAAGAGATACCAGGGAAAATACTGAGAGAGGACGATACTTTGGGAAATAGAACAACACTACCAATGGAAGGCATCATGGATTTGCTGGAATGCTACGTTCAGAATCGCTACTTCCAGTTGAAGAATTGTTTCTTCAGCCAAGATGAAGGACTACCAATGAGATCACCACAGTCACCGATTATAGCCAACATCTACGAGTGGTTCGTAGCATTCGCCATCGAACACGCCGAAAAGAAACCCGGCATCGGGATGAGATACGTCGACGACACGTTCATAGTAGAAAACCACCGAGATGCAGAATTGGGCGCCTTTTTATGATACCTGAAAAATATAGGCCCATCATCAAGTTCACAATGAAAAAAGAATCTCAGAGCAAACTACCGTGTCTCGACGTGGATGTGAAGAGGACCAGAAATATATGAGAAATATCAGTCGACAGGAAACCAACACATACTGAACAATATCTGAATGAGCAATCCAATCACCATCAATCTACGAAGCGGCAAATCTTCAAGTCTTTGATTGATCGTGCAATCAATCTCTGCAACACCAAAGAAAGTCTCGACAAGGAACAAAATAAGAAGAGATACTGGAACAACAAGTTCTTAATATCTCCTACGTGAGGAGACTTCCATAGAGGATCAAGTGGATAGGAGGGAAATTGAACTCCAGAGTCTGTTCTCGACCAGGAAACACAACGTAGCCAGCTCACAAAAATTTGACCACCGAATGAAAAAGGTGACATCAACTACTGCGTTTACTGGATACCATGCAAGTGCGGCAAATCCTACATCGGAGAAACCAAAAGACCATCAGAGGTGAGAGTGACTGTGGCTGTCTGTTATGAGTTTCGGACGGTGAAGGAAATGTTATCTGACCAAATGTAGGAATTTTTTGAGGAGGTTTAATTTAAAGATTTTTGCGATGTTATAGTGATGGTTTCCAGGAATTGGTAAGTCTTTGGAAGTCTTCTCGTTTGTTAAGGCAGACAGGAAGTTCTCTAATTTCTATTGCTTCGCGAATAGTCCTCATGGCAATGGTGTTTGTGTGGATAAAGTCAATTTTGTGTCAGGTTTCGTGGTGATGTTTGAAAAGGGTCGAGTTCATATTCAAACACATCACGAAATTGATATTACCAACACAAAAATCATTGACAAATCAGTCCAGATTGCCCATTCACTTACTTATTGGTACGACATTATATCACACAATTTCAACAGCAGCCACGGTTAGTTCGTTATATCATCAACCTATCATCAAATTAGGAACTGTATACACAATATTTGATTTTCCTCAGGTGGTAATGAATCAGAAATCGATTTTCATTGTTAATCATTCATCGGAAAAATGCGAATGAATAAATAGTCGTCTTTAAAACAAAAACACTCAAATTCACAGGTAGGTACCTGTGTCACTCTCACTGCATTAAGATATATAATCCAAATCGTCTCAAAATAAAAGGCTATTCCTTTGGAACACTCCCGAGAGTAATCTGAAAATAATGATTAATGACGGTGGTTAAGAGACATTTCTCAGGCATATAAAATATAATTTGGTCCTTTTTATGGTCAACTAAATAAGCACTTACCTGTGGGGCGTATAATTTCGTCGACCATTTTTTGTTATAAAAGTAGAATGATATTAAAACGCTTTTGTAATGATTACTTTTGAATGGAATTATTATGAATTTTTGGTAGGTCTAGTTTGCGGTAGGACAAAATATAGGTTGTGATTCGAAGATTGCTGTTTTTCTTTGTGGGATGTCAGTTTTTATTTTTCTTGGTGTAATTATACTGTTCGCTGTTCGCAGTTGGTGAGTTAACTTTTATTTTCATAATTGACACGAAATCAATACAAGATCCTACCATTGTGTGGATCGGATCCGGATCAACCAATTTGAGTTCATTCATTCATTTTTCAATTCTAGGTAAGTGCTGGGTCTACCTGCGTGTTTGAATGCTTTGCTAGATTTATTAGGCGAGAGTAGGTACGAGAATTATGTTGAAATCCATCATATCAATTTTGTAGGTGGATTCAGACACAGGCTGAAAAATATCATTAATACCACGATGCTAATAAAACTTCCGTAGCACATACCTCGAAATATTGACGTTTAAAAAAAGTATTTGTGTGTAGTTGTGAAATACATTAGGTATGTTAATATTGTAACAGTGTGCTATAACTTCGCGAACTCGATCTAATAAAAGAGGGAAGAGTCTGCATCAAATCGTTTCGAAATAACCGACTGCATTGTACTCCCTACAAATTTCCTGTTCATCGAATTGGATATAATCATTGGGCCATCGTTCCGGATTTTCATAAAGTTACTATGGACCCTCCCGCCATCTAGATTTTGCCAAATCGTGCTGAGAGGGAAGATCGGCGATGTTTATTTGCATATCTCCATGAATTTATTTTGGTCAGTTCTTCGTTTAAATGAATCCATGACAAAACAGTCGTTGAAACACCCCTGAATAAATTCAAAATTATCTCATACAGAAGAAAAAAACTGGCTCCAATAGTAGCTGCTAGAAATTCATGGTGAATCTCTCGATTTATCTGTCAAAATTTGCACAGATGATTATTCATTTGTTTGAACCCTCAAGAAAACTACGGCTGCATAAGCTTCTGCACTTCAGTAAATTCCAATTCTCATTATACTTGTTTACCCAACCACAAAAAATTTTTCAGTTCATCATTTACAGGCGTATCCCAATTCAAATTTTTCTCCTTAGTGTAGAACTTGGAGCAGAGCGAAACTGGCAAGTAAACCCAATAGGGTCAAATATCTGGTGTGTTAACGAAAGAAAGTCTCACCAAAGATTGCAAACTTTCACTGCCGATAACTGATGCATTGTCAGGTGTTTCCGGCTTCTGAGCCGTGGTCTGGAGGTTTTTGGGCCTGACGTTTCGTTTGCGTCTGCGGCAGACATTCTCAAAGGCGATGCAATAATGGTCGAAGTATCCTTCCTGTATATTTTCTTCAATTATGGTTAGAACATCCTTCTAAATATTCCTAGTCAAACCTTGCACAGGTATCTTCGCCATTCTGTCACCAGCGAGTTGGTTGCTATCCCACCATCTCAAATCAAATTTCAACTGGTGCATTACAGAACCCGCTTCTCTTATAAACTTTCGGAGACACTTTTTACTGTGAACACTTTTTATCTTTATTAAAACTTCTGGTAACTGTATTTTCTAAATAAACAGATTCAGACTCAGGACATTTTTTTCGAACTTTAGAAAAAACGATATTCTATTGTTGCTTCTAGGAAAAAAAGACTGCAACTTTTCCCGAACACCACCCTCCTCTGGGAATAAATGGCCCTCAGCATCACGCCATAAAAAACGCAGAAAATCTCTATTAACGTGCATGCAAACTGATCTGTAGAAATGCATCGCAAATACGACACCGCAAACTTTTCGTATCGAAACTCTTGCAAAATAGACGGCATGACCTCAGTTAGATACAGCCCTTTTTCCAAACAAAGATTTAACGATGGCCTATCTTTTTCTCTCGCTGAGACATCTGAAACTGGTCTTTTGTTGGTGGACAAACTGTTTTCTTCAAGTGCATTTTTTTATATATGTAGATTCACACGAAAGGGAAGCCCTGTAATGTTCAAAGAACACCGCGTGAATCAAGGGACAAGAGATACGAATTAACATTTACTTCGAATTTCTGGAGTTTGTGAGCCTCAGGGAAAACCTCTTTTGGCAAGGAGTTCCGAAGCTCAGCTGTTCTATTGAAAAAAGATCCCTGAGCAAGAGAGGTTAGACAGGTTTCCAAATTCACAACAAAGGGGTGAGAATTGTTTGGTATAGAAGAGTGACCTTGTAGCCATGGCAACCTTTCCTCATACAGTCGTTCATGTTTTCCTCGATTTCGTTTCTTTTGGTTCTCTGATGCCTTAGATGCACAATTCACCTGTAAACTTCTTAATTTATGAGCCCCGTAGCTGTGGCTACCACAAATTTGTTTTATGTTATGTTTCAAGACTTTTCTACCACGATTATCTCCTCACTTGAGACCGAGACTCTCTGCAGCTGAAGAAATACGTCTTGTTTTTGAATTAAGACTTGAAAATGGCGTGGGAAAACCGATCGCTTAAGGTGCTTCCCAGAAACTTGGATTTCTATTCCGTGCGAAGAAATACTTCACTTCTCGTCAGCACCAAAACATTAATTGAGGCCAATCGAAAGGCAATTCGTCTTGTTGGTGATTCTTCGCTCACAGACTCGCTCACTTCATTGGAACATCGTAGAAGGGTCGGAGACTTGTCTCTCTTCTATAGATATTTTCACGGTCGGTGCTCTTCTGAATTGTTATCAATTGGGAAGAATTTCTACCGATGAGGGCGCTAATGTCTGTTAAAAAATGTCGGCAACAAATCGTTATCAGCTGATCGTAATCTGTCAAAAACATATGTTTACTATTGTTCACGTTGTATTTTACCGTGTGTTTTTCGAATTTTGGCAAAGTTCTGTGTAAAACAAATGTGTAGACTAATCAGTGTGTGAACGTGTTAGAGAAGTGTACCATAATTTCACATTCAGATGTTTGTTTTACGTGATGAAATAGTTCAAATATTTTCCGATAGAGACGTATCTGGATGATGAACTTCCCAATTGTTCCACCCTTGGCAATATCTACACGGATGACAAAACGAATACAGACTTTCCACCCCTTTGTTGTAAATTTGAAGACCTATCGAACCTCTCTTGCTCAGGGATCTTTTTTCAATAGAACAGCTGAGCTTTGGAACTCCTTGCCGAGAGAGGTTTTTTCTGAGGCTTACAAACTTCAAAAATTCAAAGTAAATGTTAATTCATATCACCTGTCCCTTGATTCACGAGGTGTTCTTTGAACATTACAGGGCTTCCCTTTCGCGTGGATCTGCATATAAAAAAAATACGACAATCTAAACGACTACTGATCGAGAAATAATCTGGATCTGCTTAAACATTCTCTTCCGAAAATTGACAACATTATCTGACAGTAAAATTTGGGGATCGTTGCCAAACTCGCAGTAGATCTTCGGATAAGCATAACTCGATCAATGGAAGTAGCATTTCAAAACATTTTTCATTTTTGATAACAAGTGTTTCAAGTGCTCATAACTCCGTTTCGAGCTCATCATGTGGGAGATCTTCACTTTGTTGTTTGACATAGCATTCCTTACAACTAGTTTGAGAAATTCTCTGATATAAACTTCAATTTGCGGATATTTCCTCCCGAAACGTGATTTGGGGCTCTCAACTGTCAACGAATTTTCTGGCACTACTTTTGGATATGGTGGCTTGATTCGAGTACCGAAACTTGTCAGCTGTGTCTATGTTAGGATCATCATTGAATTTTTTTAAATTTTGTCATACCTGTAGCTTTCGCAGAGTTGTACTCACGTCAGAACGTTAACCATCTTCTTCCTGGAGATAGTTCTCTGAGTTCGACAATACTGTTCGTAACAATTCTCAGCTCTATGAATTTCTTTGAATTTCCACCGCACGAATTCATTTCATCAGCAATCAAATCGTCTTCACACACGTCATTCTGCAGAAGAGCTTCGTAGGTTAGTCTAGTGGCTACTGAATTTGATTGTGTTACTGAGACAAAACTTCTTACACGACTTGAATCGAATCTAACTCAGCTTAGTCAGGCAAAAGTTCATCAAGTTCATCCGCACTTTTCGTAAAAGCGGCGCGGGAGACCTTCCTGCTTTTCTTCAGACATTCCATTATGCACGATAATAACCCTTCTAACAAAGTACTAGAGACGATAAGTTCTATCTGCACGATCAAATGCTTCTTGTCTCCCAAAAAGATTGTGATTTGAAAGAGCAGTTACTCGCTATATACCCAAATAACCTGGTTCTTCACTTGATACAAATATTTAAACACTGGACTAACCAAATCGTATATAATGAAGAGATAAAGTATAAAACTCGGGTGAAACAGAAGTGACAAATTTTTCTTTTTTTTTACGATACGGATTTACGATACAAAAATTTCAGTTGAAATACAGGGTAAATTTCCCATTGTTATAATACTTTCTTCACAATATAATTTGTTTATGAAAATACATTCCTAGCCTTCTCAAATAATGAAAATGAACAGGGAACGAACAGAGTAATCATTGGGTTCGAAAACTATGACACTGAATAAACTAAATGTATGTATGTCAAATCCGTTTATGTGATCTAAAACTGGAGAGCATTCAGGATATCGTTCTACCAAAGACTCCGATGATCAGAATCACCATTGAGAACTCGCGATTAATGATTGGTCGGCAGGTTATCCACAGCACTCTGATGAACCACCAGACTGCACATTCTTTATACACCACGTACCTATAGGAACTTCTGTTCTGATACAATTTTTTTTTTCATTTCTGTGGAGGGTATGACGTTTCGAAAAATGTTCTTGTTCTTCTCCAAGACAATATAAAAATATGCTTCTAAGAAAGAAGTAACACCAAAATCATCCACAGATGGATTAGTCAACTATATTGTTCTATTCTCCGAACTGTGACAGAAACGGTTCATTCTACTTCAAAATAAACTAGGTTTGGTTTTTCATCAAATGGGAGAGTTTCTTGTAGCGACTGGAGGATTAGAAGAAACTTTGCGAGCCCTTGTAGGCTAATGAAGTGCATACCCATCTTATGAACTTTCACTTCTACGGACTGGCGAGAATTCCCGTTCCAAATTACCGCTTCCAAATGGAATATCATTTCCTTACCCATGATGAAGAGCTACCACCACTTATAGCCATAAAATAATATAAACATGAAATTATTTCCACCATTCGCCATTAGACAGGCCCAGAAGCCCCACGTTCAGTTGAGATATGGTAGAATTCAACCAAGAAGATGAAGAACCGGATGCTTTATTTCTACGGCACCTAAACACCATGCCAGGTCTACCATCTAATTCAGGATGGAGAAACAAGAGTCCCAGAAAACACTACTACATGGAGGTGAAAAAGCGAATAAGGACGAATGGGAAATACGAAAAATATATATACCGAACGATTCCCAAATCATTAATCTTATCAACATCAATTCGTGTACAGCTTGTCCAATCCATCTTGGCACAAACTCATCAGATACTTTTCCAGTTGCACACTGGTAGTGTAGACCATGAAGAAAGAAAAAACACTTTCTTGGAATGAATTTCAACACAGTGAACACATATAATAGGTGTTTTTTTATATTAGTATTCTTCACAGAGATTGCTGGGCACATACGTTATTAGTTCTGTGCCAAGATGGATTGGACAAGCTGTAAGAGGAATAAGGACCGCCTTTGCGCCATCTACCCATAAACGAGGTAACCAACAAACACAACCAACCGCTTACTACGGACTTAACTCAAAATCGGTGATATTGCTAACTGCGGATGAGACCATCATAAATTGAGATATCTTACACCGCTTGAATGCACTTCACAAAATTTGACAGTTTTCCATGGTGAAAGGAGGAATGGAAAAATTCGGTTTGCTTGTGTGATACCATGAGTATAGGTAGATAATGCAATGGCTTCACGTTTTTCGCATCACCTTTGTTCGAGGCTTTATGCTATAAAAGGTGTTTGATTTTAAATTATGGGAAGTCATCGACTTTATGCCCATACAGCACCCGATATCCTATGGACGTCCAGTTCATGTCCAATTCATGTCGGAATAGCCTTGGACCAATTTTGGATGTCCATAGGATATCCAAATTTTGGATATCCAAAGTATTCCCAGTAAAAAATATCCATACGATGTACAAAATGGATATCCACGATGGATATCCATGAAGGATATCTTATGGACATCCATTTCGTACATTTATTGTACAAATAATTAATGTTTCTTCCGCCGTGGCACCCTACGAATTGGCAACGTGATTGGGCCTTTTACATGGACATTCCAGCAAAAAAGTTGATATATTTAACTTTTTATCCTTTTAAATAATATTTGAATATAGCGTCACCTCAGAAGACGTGACGCGCGACGCGAAATGCAAAAGCGCTGCATTGTGAACTCATCTTGACTCGGTTTCCTGACGTGCAACCGTCTATGGCGTCTTTCAAATGTCGTAATTTTGAGAGTCGTTGAGTGTTGGGTCGGTTTGAAAAAATTATGTTGAACTGAGTTGAAGCGTTGTGGTGTGCATTGTGCAATAATTGTGTTTATAAAGAAACGAAAAATAGTGGTGTGTCAGTTAATAATTGTAAACTGTGATCATTAGCATTTACCGTGAACGTGAACTTTTGGAAGGAAGCAAGTGAATTGTCGAGTACTATATTCATATGTTATTCAAATTGAGAACTATTTAAATTCATCAATAACTTTTCTGTTGAGAACTCTTGGCAAACTATTTTTCAAATTTAAACTATATCAAGTATTTTGTTCGAGAAGTAATGAAAAAATTAAAAATTATTATTAACGACATAAGTTTTTTGATCGTACGTCTACCACTCTCCAGTTTACCTTAGTTTGTTTAAATTTTTGGAATACAGCGAAACCAATCTAGCAGAACATTTTAAATTGCACATACGGTCACGTTGAGTGCCTTATCACAGGATATATTACTGACTATAATTCGTTGTCCAAGAAGTGTGCAGCACTTTTTCACATCTCAAGCTAGGTTGGTTTCTCTGTAACGAATTGCACAAATAATTATGTAGGATTATGAACGATATCTTATGGACGTTCTTGATGGATATCACATGGATGTCCATGAAGTATATTTTGTAGATGTCCATGATGGATATCTTATGGGTATCCATGAAGGAAATCTTATGGATGTCCATAATGGATATCTCATGGATGTCCATGAAGGATATTTTATGGACGTACAGGTTGGTGGCCTAAGAATGTCCATTGGACGTCCATTGAATATCCTTTGGATAAAAACTGTACGTCCATCGGATGTCCAAAATATCCTTGATGGATATCCATTAGATATCCACTGGATGTCCATGTGTTGTGTGGGTGTTAATGATGGCATTACTTTGTATAAGTACTGATGAGTGGCCACATTTGTATCGCCAAAAACAAATGCAGGGTTTTCTTCTGTGAAGAAACCTGCACTGACACCAGTAGGATATAAAGCCAACCCCTTCGTGGCATTAATTCGCCGCTTATTCGTTACCCTCCAGGCCAGGATGACCAATCCAGACCAGAAACAATTTGTTGTGTCTTCCTATTGAGGAATGTCTTTTCTGGCAGGTCAATACCACTTGAATATACTAGAGATCTTTGTTTGGGCCGTTTGTTGTAAAGTTTTTCGCCATTAGGATACAGCACCATATCGTTCGTCGGGTAATAATTTAATATATCCAGTGTATTTCTTTGGGCCTTAAATCCCAAGATCCCCCACAAGACTATAGGGTCAGTTTATGTCCTTGGAGTATACAAAAATTTATGATGAATGCTTGTGGAAAAGGTAAAACGAGAGAATGAGATGTTTGTCTTTTGAGTATTCAGAATGGAAGTCAACGGGGATTGCAGATTGCCCTTACCTGAAAACAAGTTTAAAGGGTCTTAATAAGGCGTCCCGAATGATAACAAGCAAGTTAGGTTTTTCTGTAACATTTCGAAAAATTTTAATATTTTTGGAATGCAATGGTTATTGGATTGGTACGGCTTGTAGAAAGGCGGAAAGACACCTTCAAATCAAGATATAATAGACCGAAGATCATAAAGTTGCTGAATACTGAATGAAGACAATGTGTGCATTCACATTCATCTTAATAATTTAGATGTGAGATTTGTTTTATTCCACTGAAGCATACAGAAATAACTATGGCCAGAGGGAGATCGACGTGTTACACACCAAGGGTCTACGTTTCGAGCTAAGAGAGTGTGCTGCTATATGCTCGCTCAGTGAATAAAAGAACACCTATGTATGAGCTCGGAGAGCTCGATTTATAATAAACGAAAGGCTTCGAGCTCAATAAACTAACTTAGCTAGAATGCTGTCCTTCACAATATCACTTCAAAGTACATATCCTTTCTCTTTCTAATGTGTTCCGCATCGTGTTATATGGAAAACTGCCATAAAGGCCAGTCCATTCAGTTTAAGGTCTATAGTTGATACTTATCGACTAGATCATTCACCTCGACTTCAATTTACCAGCGTCGGTGAGCCGTTTCTTGTGATCTGCCAATAAGCGCAGTGGCGCTGGCTAGATTTTTTAACCTAAAACGCCTACTCCACTACCTAGATGGCGCGACGGCCGCTGAATATACTTTTTTGCTCAACTTATATGTCAAGGACACGAAACTTGAATCAAATAGATTCATATAATATTTCCATACAACAAAAGAAAAATATAGAGTAGTTCGTTATTGAATTGCTCCCACCAGGTTATAGTTTCATTCTCGAAAGCCCTTACAAGCTTGTTTCACTCAGAGCAAACTATCTCTGGAGCATATGGACACATATGGATTTCGCTCACTAGGCTTTTCAGAATGAATGTCATCCTGGTGATGTTTCGTGTGCTTGGTATGCAAATTGAGCACATTGAAGTGACTTCTGTCACTCAGTGCCCGTCGCGCCTCATAGACAGGGAAGTAGCTGTATTAGATAAGAATCTTTCTTCTATCTGTGAATGAATCAATCGCCTAGGATTTTTTTCATATGCAGAGTCACACCAAAGGAAAGCTCTGTAATGTTCAAAGAACACCACGTAAATCAAGAGACAGGAGATAAGAATTAACATTCACTTCGAATTTTTGATTAAACACATATTATCAGATTTTTTGAAATTACGTTTTTCATAGAGGTGTTTTCTTTTTTGATTCGGAGAAAAGAGAAATTTGAAGTTTTTGAGTTTAGTGAAATTGTTTAGTATAAATCTATGAATGATCTAAGTGGCAATAGACTCAAATGAACATTACTTTTAAACTCTGCCGTATTGATAGTATACTTTTTGTAAAGAATTATATGGTTATATGAACATAAAACGGAATAGACTCATTGTTTTTTCATTAACTGACAAGATGATTTTAATAACTATCAGCTGAAGCAGTTTTGTTAATGGATACAAAGCAAATACAACATAAATTCAATGACAAAAAAACTGTTTTCATGAATTTAATAGGCATTTTGATAAAATATAACACTAATGATGATGGTGATGATGAGGTGGAGGTACTGGCATTACAGCTCTCATCATTGGTGGTGGTGGCGGAATGGGATTGAACATAGGCGGCCTTGGCGGTGGAGGTACAGGCAACATTGGAGGGGGAGGAACACCACCCATCATTGGATTATGTCTTTGTACAATAGTATTGGTAGTTCTCTTATTTTCATTCTTAAATGCAAACTGTAAGAAGAACTGCTTGGTATCTTTATTCCAATGAGTCCAAAATTTGGTATCAGTTTTTTCCACTTCCCTACTTGGTACCTTGAATGCTATGGTTTCGTATGGCTCTGCCGCAAATAACAAATATTGCCATTTGCGATCTGGAGGTTCAATTTTTTGTTCATAAGCTGACATAAAACGATGACGGGGTAGAACCATATCATTAATCTCTGAAAAGAAAATTAATTGATGAAACTGTAACATAACATCGACTCTCTAGTTACCTGGGTAATCAATTTGAAACAACAAGCTTTGTTGGCCATTTTCTGGATCTCTCTGTTTTGTAACACGATATCCAGGTCTACCAATTTTTACAAATTTCTTAGGTTCTACTCTTGGCTTCTCAGGTTGCAGAAGCGACGGCGAATCTTTAGCTTCCTTTGCTGCTCTTCGGGCTAAATTAGCTTGATGTTTTTTTCCCTGGGTGTGAGCTAAGTAGCTTCCTTCATTATTATGCAGAGTAAGACAAAGTTTACATTCATATGACCCCAAATGATTTTTCATAAAATAAGGGTCCTTTTGAAGATCGATAGTTTCTAAAGCTAGTTGTCTCAACCTTTCTCTGCGATCCCTATTCGTTTCGGACCAAGAGGCCACGCCACCTCCACCGGTTTTACCACCGGGTCTGTTTTGGAAATCCATTACTTATTTCTTTCGATATCCACTTCCTGGGCTAAATCGTTTATAAAATCGTAGTCGTAAGTAATATTATATGCTCTTCAAGGAAACACTGATTTATCCCATATCAAAAGCAATCAAACAACTGAAACAACTCACAAACAGAGACAACCTGTCTCTGTCACAAACGAAATACGGAATGTCAAAGTCAAAATTAGACAAATGACAATTGACATTTCCTCTTTCTTCTACGCCGATTATTTATGGCATCAGCTGCCAGGGCTCTCGAGCCAAAAATACTGTTATCGTATGCGTATGACAGATTTAGCCTACAAAGTGAATCGATCGCACTCAAAACCCCACATTTAGGCTGGATTAGGACAGATCCGAAATCCGATCGTACGACGATCAGATAGCTTTCTGATTGGTCTAAATTGGTCTAAATTCAAATTCAGTCAAATCAAAAGTATATCTGATCGTCGTATAATCCGATTTCGGATCTGTCTGAATCCAGCCTTAGGCCCGAATTTCGAGAGTTGGGAGATAATTTTCGAATGACACATGTATTCAAAACGTATTCATCTGTCTCCTACTCTCTCACTTACGGCCAGCCAAATAGTGAGAGAGAGATGAAGAGACGAATACGTTTTGAATACAAGAGCGCCAGAAAACGCCTATGATTTGTTTACTTTTTCTGATTTCTTCTCTATGAAGTTTGGAGTTGACTTTTGACTAGATGATTATCGTTTAGTCAGTGTTGAGGAAAGAGGAAACCTTTTTTTGAATTTGATTTGTAATTTTGATGAAATATTCTAAATTTAGAGGTTCATGTACCAATCAGATGAAATGCATTTCAAACAATATTCACACTATGGGAAAAAAGCCGTTGGAATTTGAGACGGAATACGATTTCATAACAACTCTGGAAAATACAGTGAAAGTACATCCTATTGTTTTCAAAATCATCACACCACCAAACTCCGTTCAAGTTTCGGGTCAGCTCATAATCAGAAGATATTTTCGAAAGTTTATGGTGGGTATCAATGTTTATATCTTTATTTTGAGGAGCCTGCAGAAATATATTTTTTTTATACACTGTAACGAGACACCCTTCTACATTGTCCATACGAATATGCTTCTATATGCTTGTACATAGAATCAATCTGTAGATGGGTTAAAAAAACAGTAGTGGAGTGCTTGCAGTTGCTTTGGGATGTGAACATTAATTGAATAATGGACAATATGATTTCAAAGCACTATAACCGTTCAAATATAGATAGGTGAAGCTGAGCTTTTCATCAATAACTCCTGAATACCGTCCTTCTGTTATATCAGATAAAACCATATTCTTTTTGCATAATGACATTTGGTGGATTGTATATATTTTTCTGTTAAATACCTATAACTAGATGAATATACCCGTTTCTATACTCTGTCCATCCAACTGGGAAAACTGTTGATATAGCCGGTCCATTCGATATTTGAAGTTAAGCAACGCCGAGCCCGGTTAGTACTTGTATGTGTGACCATGCGCAGAGAAATACCGCGTCGAAAGCCCGTACAGCTGCAGCAGAATAGCATATTATAGCTCGCAGACAATATATCAATGTACACAAGATATATTGAGGATATACCGTCCTTTGGAGGGGGCGTAAAGCCATGGATGTTGGTCTCGTTGAAGATCCCTACCTCTGGTTGGAATACCATAGGGTTCGGCAAAATTTCCGGCTGGGGGAAGTGTGCTCACCGGCGTCGGTGATTGGCCTTGGTAGTGGAAATAGGCCGACGTTAAATAAAAAATAATAGAATAGAATCACTGCTGCTGCCAAAGATTGTTGCAACGATAATCATCCATAGTAATTTTTGTTTATTATGTGGAAACATCATACACACAAAGTTGGCATGAGTCCGTACAAGCAGCGGCCAAAATCGAAAATTCAATTATGTCACATTTGAATTTTGACCACGTTTTGAACACCTTACCAAGAAAATATATTCAAATTTTTATTTCAATTATACGTAATTTTAAAAGTTTGACTTTTCAAAATGTTTAATTTGAATCCATGTATTTCACATTCAAATCATTTCATCATAGCAATCATCCTTAAAAACAAAGTTTGAAAGCAGATATTCAGGGCTATTCACTAAGTAAAGTGGTTATCGCAGTTGCTAACCGTCATAGCAACTCTGATAATAACTTGCCATGACGGTGGTAAGCTGTTTTTCCTTAACAAGATATCTAAAGCAGTTGCCTGTGAACCACTACTCACAGCAACTGGTCATTATAGTAGCAACTTAACTTGAAAAGTGAATACCAATTTCGCGCTCAGCAACTGACCTTGAACATAACGACAATTTTTAGTCGCTATCCATAACAAACTCTGCTTAGTGAATAGCCCTGATTTGATTGTTGTAAGGTGGCTATATACTGGTGTTTTCACTCCATAAAAAAGATTGTCAGCAAATCAGACAACCTAAGGTGGCTATATACTGGTGCGTTTACTCAATATAAGAGGTTGTCAGCAAATCAGACGACCGATATGGCAAACTTGATCAAAAAATTGATGATGTAGCGTAGTAGTACTGCAAAAAATCCGCCAGGTACCGGCACTCTTGCAGTGGAGATGACAGTTCTGTGTTGCCAAGTGGCCATGTCGTTGCGAATTCTGGTCCAGATCAGTAGAAACACAATGCAAATTTATTCCAACTGAGAAATTATTTTCAAACTACATGGAATAAATAACGCACAAAGTTAAACACAAATTTGGCCCGTTTTGGTGTTTTCAATAATCTCACATATCCAGTCCCGATAAATTCTCTATCCTTTTACAAAAACATCAGAATTGGCAACAGCGTGTTCCATGGATCGAGTGATCACGACAATTAATAGAAATTTTCGATTACCAGCGCTGACAGCGCTCCCTCATGGCTACTGATGAACTACCACGCCTTGTCCACAGGTTTGTCTGAAACAATATCGCAACATTAGAAACACCAGTATATAGACATCTTAAGACGACCGATCTGGCCTCCTTGATCAAGAATTGATGACGTAGCTCGTAGTAATAACTCAAAAAATTCGTTAGGTATCGTCACTCTCGCAGTTGAGATGGCAGTCATGTGCACGTCCTGTGTTGCCAAGTGGCTATGTCGTTGCGAATTCTGGTCTATGTGCTGAAAAAATTAGTTGATTGTTGATATTTTCATTTGAGCAATATAATATTGTGATCTCAATTCAAAAGCTCAGTTTAGAAGTAGTAATTCAGCCGAATATTATTCACGTACCGTTAATGCGTGTGAGCGAATAGGAGTGAGAATTGTGATCAAATTTTATGGATATGTGAAGTGAGAAAATGCTATTTTTTCTGGTGAGTAAAATCATAATTTTTTACAATCTTCTGGGTTGAACTGAAAATATCTAAAACACATATCACTGCATTTATAGAATATTCAGAACGCGTGCACACTCTAGAATGTTGTTGCCAGCAAACTTCTCTTGTTTTTTTATGATAACTACGAAATTTTTAAATGGGTATTTGATATACTAGAACGTGATATTATTCTTGGAGGTAGGTCATTGAAGATGAAGTTTGTTTTCATCAAACGTCAGATTGATCTCGCGTTCTATTTTCTGTGCTTACCAAAATTAATGGGAGCATCTCTTCCTACCCACATTTCGTCAAGGATAGTAAACTTTTTTTACAGATGGCCCGATTTGCCAATTTCATTATCCCACACAACACATGGACATCCAGTGGATATCTATTAAGGATATTTTGGACACCCGATAGACGTACAGTTTTTATCCAAAGAATATTCAATGGACGTCCAATGGACATTCTTAGGCCACCAACCTGTACGTCCATTAAATATCCTTCATGGACATCCATGAGATATTCATTATGGACATCCATAAGATTTCCTTCATGGATACCCATAAGATATCCATCATGGATATCTACAAGCGATACTTCATGGACATCCATGAGATATCCATCAAGAACGTCCATAAGATATCGTTCATAATTCTACATAATTATTTGTGCAATTCGTTACAGAGAAACCAACCTAGCTTGAGACGTGAAAAAGTGCTGCACACTTCTTGGACAACAGATTATAGTCAGTAATATATCCTGTGATGATTAAGGTACTCAACGTTACCGTATGTGCAATTTAAAATGTTCTGCTAGATTGGTTTTGCTGTATTTAAAAAATTTAGACAAGCTTAGATAAACTGTAGAGTGGTAGACGAACGATTAAAAAACTTATGTCGTTAATAAGATTTTTTTTTATTACTTTTCAAACAAAATACTTGATATAGTTTAAATTTGAAAATTAGTTTGCCAAGAGTTCTCAACAGAAAAGTTATTGATGAATTTAAATAGTTCTCAATTTGAATAATATATGAATATAGTACTCGACAATTCACTTGCTTCCTTCCAAAAGTTCACGTTCAGGGTGAATGCTAATGATCACAGTTTACAATTATTAATTAACACACCACTATTTTTCGTTTCTTTATAAACACAATTATTGCACAATGCACACCACAACGCTTCAACTCAGTTCAACATAATTTTTTCAAACCGACCCAACACTCAACGACTCTCAAAATTACGACATTTGACAGACCATAGACGGTTGCACGTCAAGAAACCGAGTCAAGGTGAGTTCACAATGCAGTGCTTTTATATTTCGCGTCGCGCGTCACGTCGTCTGAGGTGACGCTATATTCAAATATTATTTAAATAAAGGACAAAAAGTTAAATATATCAACTTTTCCGCTGGAATGTCCATGTAAATGGCCCAATCACGTTGCCAATTCGTAGGGTGCCACTGCGGAAAAAACATTAATTATTTATACAATAAATGTACGAAATGGATGTCCATAAGATATTTTTCATGGATATCCATCGTGGATATCCGAAAGGATATCCATTTTGTACATCCTATGGATATTTTTTACTGGGAATACTCTGGATATCCTATGGATATCCAAAATTGGTCCAAGGCTATTCCGACATGAACTGGACATGAATTGGACGTCCATAGGATATCGGGTGCTGTATGGGATGCTGTCATTGACGTCATCGCGATTCCGTAAACATAACCAAAAACAGATTCACAATACTAATATTTTGTTTTATTATTGATAGTCATTTCAATTGTTATGAATTCATGTCATTAACTAGTATGAAATAAAAATACTCATTATACCTATATTGGGATTACACTGTGAAGGAAGCATTATTCATGGAAAAGAAGAGATTTTTCCCCGAAACTGAGGGGTAGATAGAGGATTGTACATGCTTATTCGAACAATTCAAATGAGTAGGAATACTTTCCTAGAAAAAATAATATATATCAAGTACACTTTTCACAAGTTCGAATATCTACCAAAAAGTTTCAAGCATGGACAATTATTTCAAGT
Source organism: Zygogramma bicolorata (assembly GCA_032362365.1). Classification (NCBI taxonomy): domain Eukaryota; kingdom Metazoa; phylum Arthropoda; class Insecta; order Coleoptera; family Chrysomelidae; genus Zygogramma; species Zygogramma bicolorata. The sequence goes on along the minus strand of JAVJAQ010003303.1, from coordinate 34,538 downwards.
AAATAAAAATAAAAGATGGCAAGCATATGGCATGGCATTAATGGCAATTGACAACAGTCGCTTCGTTAGAGTAGCTCAAACTTCATCATATTAGTTCCATTGCGTCACGAAATGTACACATAAACTACGGAAGGAATCGTGGTGACGTCAGTTGACAGGATAACATTGCAGTATAGGGAACTGGCCATCCTCTATAATAGTTTACTGTCCTTGACATTTCGTTACACCCACAGTGCATAACACCCAAATTTCGTTATGCCCACACTCACCGAACATACCCGAATGATGCGCTGTTGCCAAATTCATCCTTCTTTTAGGTTAGGTTAGTTAGGTTAAGTTAGATTGGGTTAACAGGAAATTGCAGAACATCCGGTAAAATTTGCAACAGTGGATCATTCGGGTATGTTCGGAGAGTGTGGGCATAACGAAATTTGTGTGTTATGACATTTGGGGTTTCATTTTGGTTCATGTCATTACTGATTCTGAACCGGTTCGAGGTAATTGCACACTCATGTACTGGTAGACGGCTCGGAATAAATTTACCAGTTCACAACTGTGCAACTTCTTCGAACTGTTCTAGGATCATTTTTAGTCGAAACCAAAACAAAGCATGGGTGTTACGAAATGTGGGTGAGTGATCTAGAAAATTTTTACGAATTTCAACCACAAGCGCACCCTTAAGGCGTAATTTTGAACAATTACACCCCGTTTACAGGTTCGCTAAAACAATATTGCAACACTGAAAGCACCAAGCACCAGTATAGTATAAGTATATAGCCATCTTAGGTTTGTGGGACATGCCTGTACACCTGAGAGATACCCACAGAAGTTATTTGAAAACGTTGCTTAGAAATCGATTTTGACCCTACCCAGTGAACAAACTTATGACTGCCATATAATTCGAAACCTACTTGTGTGACTTGACGCTGGGGCCTCAATATGCCTACTCCTTAGATCGAATTGAGACCAGGGGAGTAACTACAATATCTCAGGTGGAAAACTTCTATAGCTCATTCAGCCCGAGCCTTTACTTGGTAGTTCTTTAATAAAAATTTGCAGAAATTGAATTGTAATGAGAATGAATTTAAAAAAAATGTCCTGCGAATGCAAAATTTCATATGAAATATAAAGTAATTCGAAATCTAGTCATAATAAATAAAAAGTGTGATGTGAAATAGATCTAGAATTATGCAGAAAATTAATCTTCAAAAAAATATATGGTGGTCCAATTGAAAAAACGAATTAATAAAATAATAATCGGAAGTGTTCGGAACTTGAAATTGTTGCCGAGTTGAACAAAACGTCTTACTGCCAGATTTTCACAATTTACCTTGTACATATTTTTAGTAATATGTACCGATACAGTTCCTGAAGAGTCACACTATATAGAGGGGTTAACATAACTTCAAATAGGTATATGTGTAGTTAGGAAATATTATTATTTTCTGTCTCTAGTCACATTTTATCTCAGAAATCTAAAACTAAAATTGCTTTCTGATATCCTTGCAAATTTTCTAGACTATCATAATAGAGTTTTATGAATAATTCACCTTATAAGTTTCATTTCAAACCAAAATTTTAGCTTTCTTAGCGAAAGACGTCAACATTTCGGAACAGCCTGAAAATCCCCTTGATTTCAACGCAATGAGGATCAGAATGAAAAAACAATGAACTCAATGAATTTAATAAATAATTTAAATATAAAAAATCATTAACATTAGCTCATTTGTTAAAACTTCATAACGAAAAAAGTAGAAAATGATTGATTTCTATTACCCTGATTATATACAATGCATTATACTCTACAAATCTTCATATTATCCTATTACAAAATATTTTTGAACAAATTTTTTTAAACATTATTTTCTCGAACATAGTACATAAATAAAATTAGACAACTGTTCAGCAAATGATTTCCATATGGAATACTCTCATCAGTTCGGCACATCATAACCTATTTACCGACAAGATATTTTCCATTTATATACAAAGACAGAGAAGAGTCAACATGTACCTAAAATTATATTTCGATTGTTTCAAATACCGCCAAATAGAATATCCATTCCATTTCATTAATATCAAATATCATTCTCCAAATACTGAAAAAGCCCTACTATTTTCGGGTGGATACTTTATGAGAAGAACTAAGTATTGAAAGTTCGTTGTAGTGGGTGCCAGTATCATATTGTTTTATTTCAAGAACTTTTACTTGAAAGCCTTCTCAGTCAAAACAGGCTATCAGGCTAGGTTCCTCTGTAGTCCAGTCAATCATTCTAACAACTGTCAACGTGAGATCTACAGGGTATTGCCCGAAACTACTAAGAATGCAGTTTGTGTGTTCTAGATCTCACTGCTTCCTAGTAACAATCATGCAAAATTAGTATTCTTGATTTAAGAATCACCAAATTTGTGTTTTTTTTTCAGATGACCGCTATAAAGACTTCCCTTAGAACCATTCGTAGAACAACAAAACCATATATCAAATATTCAAAATGAACAATTTATTCAGGCCTCAACTCACCTACACTGGAGGTGATGGACTGGATTACATCAAACAGATGTTGCGCTAACACCTGTTGGATGTTTAATTAATGCAGCAACTTAGGGAGGTTGACTAGGAATCTACCCTTCTATACTTGTATAGATTCCAATATTGATTCCTTTTTTTAGATTTGGGTAAGTTACTCGTTAACAACTTGAACCATTAGTTGAACTGACTAGCAAATATTGCTGTATTCCAGCGTAACAAACACTCCCTACTTCATATACTACGAGGGAAATCAATAAATAAATCAATTCGAAAACTTGGCAGGCGATTCTGAAACTATCTACAAGTTTCAACTACAAGTCAATGTCAATTAGTAGTCATCATGAAGATCACTTGACTAGATGATGGTGGAACCGACCCAAGGGAATCCTGCCCAATTAATAGTTGAGAAAATTATAGGTCTCATTTCCTTTTGAACGTACCAAAGTGAAAAAAATTCAACATCAAACGTTTGCTGATTATTTAAAGTATCCAAATGTAGAGAAAATACTTTGGGATGACTGTGAATGCTCAGTACAGTTTCAAAATGTATTGACTTGGAATCAATCCGATAAACATATTCCTGAACATTTCCTCAACAAAGAAATAAATACATGAAAAAGTGTTGAATCATCAAAAAAGTTTTGTTTTCCCATGAAAAAGGTCATGTCTTCACACTTCTGATGAATGCGATAGTACTAGAATGGAATGAGAATAGGACAAACTATAGTTATGACTTCCAAAAACATTGTTAGTACCTAATCAATTTGGAACATATTCAATAGTTCATATAACCCTAGCACAGTTCACATATTGTTTTTTTTTTTCAAATCATGTCCATCTTATGAGAGATCTGTATATTCAAACTTTCCAAATACCAATCAGAGATATCTGAGTATATACTCACTCAAATTCCATTGATATGTCCTAATAATTATCATTCCTGAAATTTAAAACGATACATCAGCAACTGTTAGACACAATTCTATCATAACCTGAATATGCACTCCCATATTTCTACCTGACTGTATATCACCAAATGAATTTTTTCTATTGAGAATCATGAAATTGAACTTGCATATGTATATTTTTATAACAATTGAATATAAATTATTCAACCAAGTATGGAATGGAAAATTAAACGATAAGGAATATTTGGACTCAACGTCTCTCCCAGATCTTATTGTCAATTGTCAACATCACCTACACACTTCATTCGAAAGGTATCTGAATTTGTGGAATTCAAAGACTGATATATTGTCACGTTCGATTTTTATGCTGCCTTTCTCGTCACCGGAATTGAATGTCCAGATATACTGACTGCTCTGCGTATATAAAACCTATATTTTTAGTGAATTCATTCTATATCAAAGTATCTACCAACACATTTCAATGACGTAATATGGGGAAACCCAGCTCACTAAAGACTATCACTTGTGGAGTTCCGCAAGGCTCCATTTTGGGTCCGGTTTTATTTTTGATCTATATTAATTCTGCTTCAAAATTATTATTGAAAGGAAATATCAAATTATACGCGGATGATACAACACTACTTTATTTTTCTAGTAACACCAAAGAAATATATGATGACATGATTTTGATGACTTGAAATCTATGTCTTCTTGGCTAAATTATCACAAATTGAGTTTGAATTATGAAAAATCCTCAGTAATGTAACCAAAAACAGACCCACAAATAGAGAGAATTTGGCTTTCAAAAACAAAATTATTAAATATTGCCAAACAAAATTCTTAGGGCTGTACATTGACGAGAGACTATGTTGGAATACCCATATAGAAATGTTGAAAAAAAAAGTCAGACCACTTCTAGGAATATTACTCAGAATCCGACAGTTCCTTCCTAAAAAATATCTAAGGTGTATTTATTTCTGTTTGATATATTCAAATCTCCAGTATTTGATTTCAATTTGGGGAACAGCCAATACATCGACATTGAATCCTCTCTAGAGACTACAAAATAAAATTATAAAGTGTATATTCAAATTACCCTATCTTGAACCAACCTCAAATTTATATAAACCGCATGGTCTTTCGAATATTCAATCTGCTTTTCAATAAAAAATTTGTTGTTTTATACATTCAGTTAAAAAAAAATCAAACATTCAACAATGAACTTTAGTGAAGTTAATACAATTCATGATCATAATACCAGACAAACCAAACAATTGATGTTGAACCTTATCGTTCTAAATTTGGAGAGAAATCAATATATCATTTTGGTGTTAAAATATACAATAATCTTCCAGATAGACTGAAAATGCTTCCGAAAACAACAAAATTCAAATCTGAACTGAAAAAATTTTTGCTCTCTAGTTGAAATTCTGATCTCCATATATTTATTCAATTTAATTACAACTTTCACTTCGTATTCTCACATAATGTTATTATTAATTTGTGTCGTACACTGTTTTATTTTGTAACCAAATAATTCAGTTGATTACTATTGATTTTTATCCCTGTTATAAACTCTGTAGTTTCTTGAGATTGATAAAGATTATTATTATTATTACTTGTTGAATTTGTGAGTCTATGAATACATTGTTGAACGGTTAACTGTCAAATTTTGTTTACTGGATAATTGCTCCTGGCCAGTCTAGGGGAAAAATACATTAGGAAAAATCGTGATAAGCTGGTAGGTGGTGACCAAGCGGTCTACGACGCCGTTTAGTACCCGATTTGGCCTTCTTACTGCGGCTGGGTAGAATGTTTGAGGCTGACTCGGTGCGGTAGTCAATTCTTTGTTGCCTAGATACCAATACTGGCAGGTGGGATATCACCAACTGACAACTGGAAATTCGGTTTCAAAATTTGTTCTTAATACTTCATACATTTCTTATTTTTTGATTTTTTGTCGATTTCCGCAAAGATTGATTCGGATTTTTCTGTCATTTGACTATAATCTCCATGAGGACATTCCAAGAAAAACCGTAAATATTTTCGAGCAATATTGCTTTCAACCCATAAAGCAAGGGGCAAATCTTTCAATTCGATGAATGATAATAATCTGGTCTCCCAGGATATAACCAGTATTTATAAGAGGAAACAGTTTATATAGCAACAGATTGAATATTTTCTATATTATCAACTCTATTGCAACCTCTTGCTAAGAAAACATTCTTATAAAATACAAATCGAATCAGGTAATCAGCCAAATCATCGTGAGCACACTCAACTGGAAATTTGGTTTCAAAATTTGTTCATATTACTTCATATATTTCTTATTTTTTGATTTTTTTTCGATTTCCGCAAAGATTGATTCGGATTTTTCTGTCATTTGACAATAATTTCCATGAGGACATTCCAAGAAAAACCGTAAATATTTTCGAGCAATATTGCTTTCAACCCATAAAGCAAGGGGCAAATCTTTCAATTCGATGAATGATAATAATCTGTACTCCCAAGATATAACCAGTATTTATAAGAGGAAACAGTTTATATAGCGACAGAATGAATCTTCTCACCATGTCTCCCCAAATACCTCTTCACAATGAATAAAGCGAGTTCTATATGAATAAAACTGAAAGAATAATTTTTGAGTATATAGTGTTCAGACAATCCAAAGAATTCAAAACAAAATTAAAAATATGGTCTAGAAAAATACCGATTGACCATTTTCTCCTGAACATTTTTCATCCCTTCACTCCTCTTATTGATATTACTCGATTGTCTTATTCGAATTCATGTATTTTACCAGGTTTCAGAATTTTTGATGAGACATTAGGACAAAGCAAGTTTTTCCCTTTGCCATTGAGTAATATTTCTATCACTGAAATAAACAATCAGGAAAGATATTTATCACGTTTGAAATGAAAGAATGATTGTAATGCAAAGACTTTTTAGATTTTTTTCAATAAAAAAAAACATGGGTACCTTCTCACTTGGAAAAAGTCTTGAGCTTCCTGCTAACATGATATTGAATATGTTTATGATCTTCAAAAAGCAGGAACCCATCACCAGCGCCGAAGGCTTTCCGCGAAGGACTTTAGTAGGTTAGCTCACTTTTTTCAGGCCCGGGTACCTGCCTCAGAGAACTCAGATATTGCCATTCCAAAAAAAAAAAAAGTTTCGAATTCTTTTGCGTTTTTCTAATAACCAGCATAAATTTATGCAAAATTATCTCAAGAATATTTGATTTCTAGATACAAAAGATTTTCGAGTCTCTTGATTGTAATTCATAAAATTGAGAATTTACTGCTGAGCGTAATTTTTTTTAGAAGGTTACTAAACGAAACTGAAGTTTCATATCAATTGGAATAAAATGAAAAATACTTTCAAAAAGCAGTCAACCTAAAAGTAGAACAATCTTGATAAAAGTACATTGTAGTAAATTTCAGTCATCTGTTTTACAATATCGATGTTGATTCTACTCGAGTAGTTCCAATTAATTTGTAAGAAAACAGAATAAACTATTATCGATTCATTATGGTTTACTTACGAAAATTTCTTTATCAGTAAGTGTCAGTACTGGACTGAATCCACTAACTTCGTTGATTTGCAAATTCTCGAATATTTAGAGCTCCTTGTATCAGACAAATCTTTCAATTCCCGTGACTGTCAGCAAAAAAAAACGACTTTCGAAAATATATATCAATCTTTGTGATTCTATAAAAATCACGGGAGGCAAAGACTCACTCTTTCACTAAACAACACAGCGGCCGACAGTCTACACCCTGGGACGGAGTTCCTTGAAAAGCCACTGTTGATATGCATTGTTGATGTCGCAAGACATCAGAGACAAATGGGACGTTTGGGGATGCAACGCCATGCACTTCTTGTGCACCCTGTGGAATAGCGTGTGAGTATTTTCGTCGTAGATCCAAGGACCGTCGACGGTACCAAGCCGACAAAAGGCGAGTTTGATTCCCTGCGCATCGGCTTCGACGCAGCGTTCACCCACTCCCAATTGTCCCTTGGTGTTGAGCCTCATGAGCTGATTGTTTCCGTAACCATGGCAATGTTGGATTGCCATCAGAGACGGGGGAGCGTGGCCTAGTGTGTCCAGGCACTTGTTTCCTGCTACGGATCTGCAAAAGTGAAGTTAAGATTTGAAATATAGCATGTTATTCACCAAATGTTTTATCAACAACGTCGATCTCGATCATAGACACTGTAAAATACTTGCGACTAGGCTTAATGGAGAGAGTATCGATCTTAGAACTAAAAAAGCGATGGTTAGCAATATGTCTGATACTCCGAGTACCGCCATCGAAGAATTTAAATTCGATGTAATATCGCATTAAAAAACCTTTTTTCGCGTAGTTCTTGCGGTGGAGGTGTTCGAATCCCTGGAAAGTCACGTTTTCTGACGACCTAGAGGATTGATGAAAATATTCCAACCGAACACAATTGAAAAAAAAAATTAGATTGCTTGAAATGTACTATTCGATCACATTATAATAATATTTTAATCAACGCTAACAAGGCGGAAAAATAACATCATCGTGGAGAATCATACAAAAAATATTCGAGAAAAATTCAAGTGATTTCTGTTTTCAATGTCAATGTTGTCAAGTTAATCGTCAGTTGACTTGTCACAATTATATTGATCAATTAATTCATTCATATTTTTTTTTTCGGAAGTGTGCTTGCTTATTTCCAACTCACAGGTTGGAAACGGACCAAGGGCTCGTTTCATGAAATTTTTTCACTCATTCATCAGAAAGAAACTTCAAATTGATAACGAAAAACGTTTGTCCAATGTCTGTACGTTGTGTAATAGTAGAGATATAAATTAATGAAATGAAAAATTTTTAGACCAGTGAAGACGTCACGGTCTTATCCCCGCGAGTGAGTTGAGTGGCCAATTGAAAATAGATATAAGTGAAATGTTGCCTTCGTTGTGTTATTTGTAATTTCAGCCCATTTTGATGCTGGATGTTTATTTTAATCTTCGATTTTTCTGAAGAAAAACATCAGACTCCTAATTTAGAATTTAGTTACCCAACATCAATATCACCATAACATTGCGAAAAATTGCCGGAGGTTGCATGGGTATTTGGATTTCATAGTTGATATGTTCTGTTACTGTTCATTTATATCATACTCTGAACATACACTTATATAACAGACTACCTTCTAAATAGAAAAGTTTGAAGAGGTATAGCCCGATATAATTAAAATGTAGCACGCCTATGTGTAAAGACAGAGTGCGCGGAGTGGGGTGAGACAACGGAACGTGGACTAAGGGACAGACGAGAGTTAGATGAGAGTGCTAACGAATTACCAGACGTTGAGATTGTGTTAATTGCTGGAAGGTGTAAAACTGTGCACAGTAGCTGAGATCCAGGAAGCAGGAAGCAGTAATCGAGCTCGCACCGAGGGACACGTGAGTCTGTACCTGCCTTATTTCGAATTTATACATACCCAAACCCCTGAAAACGTTCAGCAACGATTTAGGACATTCAATAATTAGGTGAATATTTTCTGTAATCCTGTGTACCGGCAAGCGTAAAAATTATTCAATACATTTCTGAGTTACTACAATTTATCGAACCTAGAGTCTCTTCATTTGGCGCCCAACGTGGGGCAAATTGTAGTAACGAAAAAAATATTTGGTTAGAAATAAGAATGGTCGGAAAACCGAAAAATAAAGCTGAAAAATAAGGGCTAGATACTAGTAATAGTAATTTAGAATCTCAAGAAATGTCGGAGGAAACACACGTTAGTGGATTGATTCAGTTTTTATCACAAGGAATGATTGAGATGCAAAAAAATATTGTGCAATTAACTATATCTGTGAAAGAGAATCAAACTGCTTTGAGGGACGCGTTGTTGGCATCCCAAAGCCCCGGAAATACGGTAAATGAACGAATGTCTGATGAAAACGAGCGAGTTCAGTCAAATCAACAACTGAATAATAATTGAGTGAGTAATGAGAATAATAGACAGTATTTCGCTATTTACAAAGATCTGGGGGGTACTACGCTAGTGTTCGAACCAAACGGAAACATTCATCCAATATTATTTTTGAAAAAGTTGAAAAAAAATCTGGAAGAGGCAAAGGTGCCGGAAAGTGCTAAAGTGGGGCTAGCGATGAATGGGTTAAAAGGGACGGCTTTGGATTGGGCCACAGCGAAGGAGGATGTGTTTGTGAATTTCGAAAGATTCGAGGAAATGTTCAAGAATAGGTATTGGAATTCTGAACATCAAAGAGACTTGTTTTATGAAATAAAATACGGGCAATATAAAAACGGAAGTCGAGCCGAGTATATGCTTAAATTGTGTAATAAAGCGGCTTACTTGTCTGAGAAAATTCCGGAGGATAGCCTAGTGGGTTTAGGGAAGCATTTTGATATGGATATTCAGAGGGGAATAGTACTCAATGGGGTAATGAATATAGACGATCTGGAAAAATATTTGATAAAGATTGATGAAACATATGAAGCGGGGGGTGTAACACAAATAACGAACCGCGGTGGAAGGAATGATAATGTAGTAGAACGAAATTGGCGTTTTGAAGGTCGCGACAGAAACTTTAATAGGGGACAGAGGCGTACAAATGAAAATCTAACAGAGCGTCGAAATTTTACGGATGATAGACAGGTAGGGACAGGTCGATTCAACAATGCGGGAAGTAATAATGAAAGACAGGAGCGTAGCGACCGGGAGAGAGAAATAAGTATATTGAATAAAGTTTGTCTAGAAGGGGAAGAACTATTAAGTGATAATGAGGACGAGGAAAATAAAAAGTTCGTTTCACCTGTAGTAGTAGCTAAAATACACGACTTCGTATTGGAAATATCAATAGATTCGGGAAGTCAAATTTCGGCAATTTCCGAAACATTTGTCAAAATGATTAGAGAACGGGACGAAAAACTATTATCACTACCAGTATGTAATGTAGGTATTTCAGTGGCAGTAGGCAGAAAGAGAGTGAAAGTTAACGAGCAAGTGTATTTATCAATCGATTTTGGGGGGTTAATTTTCGAAGTTATATGTATAGTAGTACCGGGATTGAATAGAGATGTTATTCTAGGCTGCGACTGGCTGATGAACAATAAAGTTATGTTGAACTTTGATAATATGGAACTACGTTTACCGGGGGGTGCAGTTGTATTTAAAGTAGAAGCGAGAGCGGTTACAGATGAGAGTATCTCCGTAAATTTATTGGGAGGAATGGAGACAAGGAAACGCCATGAATATACGGAAGCGGAACGGAGGCAGGCGGCCGATTTGGCAGAAACGTTCAATGAACGGGAGAAAGATATTTTATTGGAGTTACTCGATAATTATTACATGTTTTTTTCTGAGGATCCGGGTAGAACAAATATATATGAACACGAAATTAAAATGCGCGACGAAACACCTTTTTTCAAAAGATCATACCCAGTTCCCTTAGCATATAGAGAGGAAGTGCGGAAACAAATTTATGAAATGATTGAACTAGGGATAATAAGAGAGTGTTCAACGGAATATGTGTCTCCTCTTGTAACTGTCGTTAAAAAAGACCACTCGGTTGGAATCTGCTTAGATGCTAGGTTTTTAAATTCGAGAATGGTAATGGAGCATACTATGCCACCAACACCGGAGGAACTTCTAGTTAGATTCAAGAAAGGATAAATTATCAGTACTGTAGATCTGACAGCAGGGTATTGGCAAGTTCCGATCGCGAAAAAGGATCAGAAATTTACGGGTTTTAGTTTCGAAAATAATACATATTACTAGTAAGAACACATCTTTTATCGTCTGCGGAAAAATCCGAAATCAAGAAATTCTTCCTACTTTATGAAGGGCCGTATAAAATCGTGAGTATTAGAGGCCCGAACGCGTATTTGATAGGTGATCTTGAGGGAAATGTCTTGGGATGCCAAAACATAATCAACCTCAAGCAGTTCAAACAAAATGTCGAGCTCTTGTAAACAGAATACTTAAAGTAGATTAGATTAGTGGTTAATTGTTATTAGTCAGAAGTCTGGATGGTTCTTGTAGTTGCTAGCGATATAGAAGTTGTTTAGTTTATTTAATGTTTGAAATTGGGTAATTAAAATTACTTGTATAACTGCATAATTTTAATGGGGGTAGTGAAGAGGTATAGCCCGATATAATTAAAATGTAGCACGCCTATGTGTAAAGACAGAGTGCGCGAAGTGGGGTGAGACAACGGAACGTGGACTAAGGGACAGACGACAGAATGGCGGGCAGGCTTGACTGGCGTGAGGTTAGAAAGGTAGCGTGGCTTGGGTGAAGCCATTTATATATGTTGCATTTTTGCGTTAGATGAGAGTGCTAACGAATTACCAGACGTTGAGATTGTGTTAATTGCTGGAAGGTGTAAAACTGTGCACAGTAGCTGAGAGATCCAGGAAGCAGGAAGCAGTAATCGAGCTCGCACCGAGGGACACGTGAGTCTGTACCTGCCTTATTTCGAATTTATACATACCCAAACCCCTGAAAACGTTCAGCAACGATTTAGGACATTCAATAATTAGGTGAATATTTTCTGTAATCCTGTGTACCGGCAAGAGTAAATTTTATTCAATACATTTCTGAGTTACTACAATTTATCGAACCTAGAGTCTCTTCAAGTTTGACTTTCATTCAATTCAAAGTAAAAATAAAAAATTTTCTGTTGAAACATTGTTTTTATAGTGTCAATGAGTATCTTGTTTTAAACAAGAATGAATTTGAATCTATGTGATGGACACTCCACACCTGAATGTTCATTCCTAATCAGTTACTATTTTGTCCATAATCATTCACTCTGTGTTTTACATTTTATCTGTTTTGCTCTTGACGTTCTACTATTACATTGTATATTGTAGTGAAATAAATACTTCTACTTCTATATTCACAGATGATATCGCTGTAAATATGAACCCCGATATTGGGTTCGGCAAAGCTGAGTCCGACAATTTGCCTCGTATACATGAAATGGTAATCGATTCTTTGTAGATAAACTGCCCTATTTTCGAAATGCAACTTAGGAAATTGAAACAATAAGTACCCAAATAAACAATTTTCGTGAATGTTGCGGTATCAGTAGATGTAATGTAGGGATCTAGTTAGTTCTATTCATAAATTGAATGATACACATTGTTTTAAGAACGAAGAAGGAATAAGGGACAATGCTGTGGGTAATGTTCAGGTGTAAACAGATGGATGTTACTCTATTGTGAAGTGTATAATAACTGCTGAATGTAAAATCCATGATACTTCATACCATGTCAAGTTTGTTATTGATGTGCCAAGATCTGGGTGCGGAATGTCAAAACTGTGCCGCATCTTGTACTATATTTTATGGTCTATTTACAATGTCTGAGATATGCGTAACAGAATCAATAACGTCAACTGACGTTTTGTTAAAGAGTTCATTAATCGTAAAGTGTAATAATACCCTCATTTTGCAGGAGGATGTAAGAATGTAGTAGAATGTTTGGTTACAACGAAGGTCAGAAGACTCAAGTGTCGCTTTCAAGGAATTATTGGATAATGATTTATAATTATATAATATCCAGCATGCATTTTTTTTAATGAATAATAATGAGTCGAAATACCAATATTTTGAAATTCTGCAGTTCAGTATTCAGGAGAGGTTCACTCTATTAATAGTTTTATAACCTTCACATTCACGGGCAAGAAAAGAGGTCTCTTCTGCAAAGTATCTCCTACATTTAGAGATAAAATAGAATGTGACCATAATTGAAGTCGCTTAGGAAGACGAATAATTTAAGGAACACGTTGACTTTGCATTCGAGTTCTGGAATATAGTTTTTCAAAATTATTCAATGTGTGAAAATAAAAAGATTAGTAGACCTCTCTTGTTTTTTACAATCCTTACTAAACCCTGGACCTTTTTTTTACAGAGAAAGTACTCTTATGGTAACTTGATTGAAAAACACTTTATTGTGTGATTTTCATTAGACAGCTTACAAAACCTCTGCATGTGTTTCGCTATACAATAGCTTCCTCAGGCGTGTTGTGGTAGTGTATGGGTAGTAGTATCACATAACACGCCTGAAAAAATATCGAATAATGAACTGTCCAGTGTTGTTTCATTATATTATCATGGATTTTCATATCGATCAATTACATCAGTTATTTATACGCTAAAAAAACTGTTGGTCCTAATCAAACAACTTCTACAAAAATGAATATATCAGCAAAAATTCGCACATAAACTGTACAAAACGTATATTGAAAAACAAATTTCCTGCATATATGGATCACCGAGAGACTAGTCAAACAACAGTTTTGGCATTGCAGGTGATCAGTTATATCAACCATTAATTCATAATTATCAGCCCTGACTGGAAGGGGCATAGAAACAACCATAACGGGTTGGATCTATGCCATGCTGGCAAACAGAATTGCAACTACGACTCTTCAAGACGAGGCCATTAAGTTCAGGGTCACCAGGGGCTGCCCTCAAGGTGGGGTACTATCTCCCCTTCTGTGGTCACTCCTGATGGACAGTCTGCCTTATCCCCTCGAAAGAAGACAAGTAGATCTGCAAGCTTATGCAGATGACCTTGTCATTTTGGCAAAGTCCATGTCGGGAAGGGTAGCTTGTAATATCCTTCAAAGTACGATGGACGTTGTTCACGGTTGGTGCCAGAGTGAGCAGATGTCTGTAAACCCCAGCAAAACTATGATAATCCCTTTCACCAGGAGGAGAAAATTGGATGATTTAACGCCACTTTCTCTCAATGGTGAGGTCATTCCATTTGGAACGGAGGTGAAATATCTTGACATTGTCCTTGATAAAAAACTCACCTGGAACGCCCACTTGGAAAAAGTTTTACACAAAGCCAAACTGTCCCTATGGACTTGTCGAAGGATTTGCGGTAAATCTTGGGGTTCAGGTCCCAAACAAATTCATTGGACTTATGTGACTATTATCAGGCCAATGATTACCTATGGGGCAATTGCCTGGTGGCCGAAGGCTTCTCAGAAAACGGCTCAGGCAAAGCTCTCTGGCTTACAGAGACAGGCCTGTTTGGCTATCTGTGGTGCCATCAGTACCACACCGTCAGCGGACATGGAGATCCTTCTAGATCTACCTCCTCTCCACATTTTTCTGGAGAGAGAGGCTAGATGGACTGCATATAGACTTCTGCTGGCTGACACTGGAAGTCACAGCATTCTGGGAATGACCTCTGACATTATGACTCCAACTGTAAACTACGAACTGCCTTATACAGTACTTTTCCCGAGTAGAGAAGACTGGATCCTCCGGAAGAAGGAAATACTGAGAGCAGATAGATCACAGATGGATCAAAAACACCTTCTGGTTCTGGTGCAGATGTTTTCAGTCGCAAACCCAGGACAGAGATATCAACCTGCCTAGGGACCTATGCGACCGTATTTCAAGCGGAAATTTATGCTATTGAACTGTGTGCGGAGAGATTGGCAGAATCCAACCTCACACACAAGTCAATAAAAATATTCTCGGACAGTCAAGCGGCGCTGAAAGCTATTGGCTCTTACCGATTAACGTCTAAACTGGTAACAAATTGCCAAAAACGACTCTCCTCAATAGGAAGATTCAACAAATTGTCTCTGGTCTGGATTCCGGGCCATACTGGCCTGGAAGGCAATGAGTCTGCTGACTCCCTTGCAAAGGAGGGTGCTGCAAGCAGCTTCATCGGACCAGAACCTCTCATTGGCATCGCTTTAGGCTTTGCCAAACAAACATTGAATACCTGGATGGCAAGAAGATCTATGGACTCCAGGCAAAATCTTCCAGGATTGGCTCATTCCAAGGCGTTTATTCACCCTTCGAAGTCGGAAACCAAACAGTTGTTGGACTACAGTAGGGACGAACTACAATGTCTAACTGGCCTTCTCACAGGTCACTGTCATTTGAATCATCATATGCAGAGAATCGGACTGTCAGAAGACAGCTTGTGTCGTCTCTGTCTGGAAAATGATGAAACAGCAGAGCACATAATTTGTGCCTGCCCCGCTGCGGACCGAATCAGGTTTTCAGAATTTGGCAAGGCTTCACTCTTACCATCTGACCTGAAAGATCACTCACCATACAAACTAATCGGCTTCGTTAAGAAGCTGGGTTTATTTGGTCGAGTTTGAATAGGTGTGAGCCACAATAAACCCTTGTGGGTTGCAGTGGAGGGCCGAACAGACCCACTCGCTTCTGACCTAACCTAACCTAATTCATAATGACGTAGCTTAGAGGGTAATAGACGCACTGAACCCTTTGTTGTTACAGTTTTTATTGAATTTGTAGTAGGGATATATTCCTCATAATCCCTCACGAGACATCTTGTCTGTCGGACATGAAAGTACGTTTTTTTTGAATAAATTGATGAGAATGAGATAGGTGTTCCTTTCAGGGAAGGTTTTTCATTCATCGGTTGAGGGTTAGCTGGACGCTAACGTGGTTGACAGATTTTTTATTTGGCTATCAAGGGCTTAGCTTTCAGTTAACAGTACATTGAAAACCCAGTCTTAATTCATCTCATGTCTATGCCCGTTTGCATCTTGTATGCACATTGGAATACAGCGCGAGTTCATTACCGTTAGGTCAGTACATACTGGTGGTGCAGCTGATAACTTGCACCACCAGGGAGCAGAATCAAATGAATGAGAATAATAGTTCTATGTAACCAACACATAACCATCAATATTCTGTGGAAGTTCGAGAAGGGAACAATTCACCTATGATAGTTTTCCATGGTATAAACACAAGTAAAGTAAATAGGTGATATTCATTAAATAATGTATAAACAAGTTTCAACATTTATAACTCTTTTCTGAATGAATGAAAAAAACTGTGGATATGTGAATTGGTATAACAAAAAGTAAGAATTGCAATAAATTTTTTTCTCTTACCTCATCTCACCAAAATGTAAATTAGGTGGCAATTCCGGATATTTTTCTAGAACGTCATAAGCAACATTATCCATGAACCACTGAAAGCTCTTACACTTCAATCGATCCTTGAGAGCGAGCTGCTCAGTTATATCACCCATATCCAAGTGCCTAGCCATGGGTTCTCTTGTATAGAAATACTCCTTGTATTTGGTATCGAACCAAGTTTCAATGACTCGTTTGTAATTGATCGTTATGAGGGGACCTTTTTTTTTCTGAGCTAGTTTTCCAAAATTGTAAGGCATGAAACTTCGATAAACATGTCCAACTCTAGAGCACGGTACCCATTCTATGCTCCCACCACACTGCCAGATTTTGAAACTCAGTTCAAAGTTTTCACCACCCCAAACTAGCAGACCTGGAAATCAAAATGAGAGAAAGTGCTGAATTTGATACGAAAAAATTACGTTTAGGCTTATAAAAATTCAAAGTAGAGCTGATGCCATCAAGACTAAATAAGTTGTGATGACTTATTCGGAAGCTTAATGATAAAATAAATATCGAAATATTTCGAAACGAATGAAGATTGACGCAAGGATTTGGTTAGCGGTAGCTTCTGAGGCGAAAGTCTCGTTCGGTGAGTTGGAGTTGATCCGCTTATTGAATGATGGCAATCTTTCAATGGGCATCAAGAGTTGAACTCAAATAATTGTGTGAACAGTGCATAATGCAGTAAGTGGTTCCACAAAACCACTATCCAAGCTTGCTTGAATGAACGTTTCGTTGTTCAGTGTGCCCGTTGGGGGTACCTGTCATGCGTTGGGCTTGTGTAGAAAACTCCCTTATGAAGCAATGTTCTTTCTTGCGGAAGACCTCATCACCAGACCTTATGATGTTTTGTTGTTTCTTTTTTACTGTTATGTAGTCCTCTTACATCCAACAATCTTGGTTTCTCTCATGATATGCAGTTCATGCAGGTCTTGAGTTATTGTTTGGTGGTCTGGGTTTTCTGAAACTTCAATAACATGTCTGGGATAATCCACAAAGGAAGACTATTTACCTTAATGGAAGAAGAAATCGTGCGATGGTGAGGCTGGCAGAATTTATCAGCTGATGATCGAAATTCGTTCTAAAAAAGTTTGTGGAAATTCGGAACATTTGGGAACCACTGACCAAAAAACGCACTAACTCCAGCTCCCAAAACGAAAACTTTGTACCAACTTTATTCCTTTATGTAATTTCGTCCATAAACTAAAACGTTCTACAATTTTACTGCATCTTGAAAATAACATTCATGTATGTATCTTATATTTAGGGAATATACTGGAACATTACTGTTTCCAGTAGTACAATCGAATGGCAGTATATTGTTTCTGTATCTTTTTTTTTTCTAGCTTTACTGCACTTAGGCCCTTTATGCTTCATGTCAATATGTTTGGCTATAACTAAGAACATTACTGAGCAATCAACTACCTAGTCAGACCAATTTCAGAATCTTTGATTTTTGACTGCGCCTCATCAAAAAAGCAGAGCATTGAGCACCAACAATTATGCACCCAGACGACGGCACGCAACGTTTTGTTGGCAATGCGGACGGCAAAGAATCCTCATTAGTGCGACGTTAGCCATCACCAAGAGGTCAGTCGACAGCCCTTCGTAAAGACGGCGGACGATTTTGCTTCATCTAGCGCCCCGCGGATGGGCTAACCTCGTTGTGTCGGCTACCGTTTATGCGACGTGGCCACATCAAAGCACCAATAAATTCATTCCCAAATAAAACGTAGTGATCGTTTCTGATTTTGCTTCCGGTTCATGACCTGCTCAAGATTTACGTTTTTGAGAAGCACAGCTGTATTTGCGGAGTTGCTGAAATTTCCCAGACACCAAAAATTATAGCCCTCTACAAATAAAAGCGCGAATCCCCACTATACGTAACGTCACCGTCACGTCTCCGCACCGTCACCGAACCGAAAATATCACCTTAAAGCGCGAATCCCACTATACGTAACGTCTCCGCACCGTCAACGAACCGAAAATATCACCTTAATTCCGGTGGACGTGACTGATAGTGTGATTATGTTCATTGCTTGCAATGTAAGAATATTTACCGTGATGGTGACGGTGCGGAGACGTGACGGTGACGTTACGTATAGTGGGATTCGCGCCTTAATCATACTAGCCGACAACCGGCAAACAGCAGTCCGTTTGTCTGCCCGTAGAGAGTGCGAAGTAGTGAAAATTTGAACATGAGTGAATTCACAAATGAAGAGCTTGGACACATTGCGCTTATTCTGGATATGGAAGAAGAAAAGTTTAAAGTTAAGAAGAAAAGGCAATTATGGATGCATGATATATTTCTGAGAAGGAAGGACGAGGGCGAATATCACACCTTATTCTTGGCATTAGAAAATGATGAATTAAAATTTTATAAATATTTTAGAATGTCGCAACAGCAATTCTTCCCTCTCTTGCATATAATTGAAGGCAGAATAACAAAGAAAAACACTAAGTTTATATTATTTCCAAACAAATATTAAACCTACGTGAACAGAGACGTTAGTCAATGCACACTAACGTATTACACACGTACAGTCGACCCACCGACAAGCACTGACACGTCAAATATGCTCTCGCTACAATCGCCGACGGAGGTGACGACGACGGGAGGTGGACGTGACTGATAGTGCGATTATGTTCATTGCTTGCAATGTAAGAAAATTTACCGTGATGGTGACGGTGCGGAGACGTGACGGTGACGTTACGTATAGTGTGATTCGCGCCTAAGTGGTGATAAAACACTAAAAACTCGTAGCGGAGTTTATCAAATCTTGCAATTCACCAAAATATGATTTCGGGTATTTGTAATCGAAATTTCTATTAAGCTTTATATTTTTCTGCTGAAATCTACCCCTAGTAACATTTCATTTAATTTGAATAACGCAATGGGTGATATGCATAAACATGAGCAAATACAATTTCTTGACTTTTATTGAAACAGATATACGTATACGAGAGATGAAGCGAGAGTACGAGCATTTGCTCACGTTTATGCATACTATCCATCCTTCTCAGCCTTACTTCAATTTGTTTCGTATTTCTATTTCATTTAATCTTTGAGTTTACAGTTATGTAATTGTTATTCTCAGAGAACATAGTAGAAACTAATGGAATTTTCGTGATTCGTCAGATATTCGAATTGGTTTTTTTCCGAAATAGAAATCTAATCGAATTAATCTCCTTCCAGGCGAAACGAACCATAATGTTTCTAGGTAAATTATCACTGACCACGTTTATTTCAACAATTTCGACCAAGCCAAAAATAGTATTGACATTGGAAAAGTGTAACTAAGATGTCAAAATTTACACTGCCACTCAAGTTGAAAAAAAATCATAGTATGTCAAGGTATTGACTATTTTCAAAATATATAATGAAGATATTGTGGCTTTTGCAAATAAAGATGTGTATTTCTACCTAATAAGTTGAATTCCATCGTAATCATCCCCATAATAGCAATAGGTCAGCACATTGAACGCCACACTTTTTTTCAATCTATATTTCTGAAAGTTAGAACATTCTGAATTTCTCATTCAACCATATGAAAATAATGCCATAATGTCAAAAAAAAACTGATTGAATGGCTCACAAACACTGATAAATAGATACTCATAATTTCATTAAATCCATTTTTTGGGTTTTCTCTCCTCTGAAAATGGAAAAGAAAGAGCTTTGAATCCGTATATTTTCGTTTCTCAGGGCAAATTGGTTTGTCCAAACCAAGCAACTGCAATATTATCAAAAAGCAGAATTGACTGATGATTTTGTCATCATGTAAGTATTTTTTATGAATTTTGATGTTGGAAAAATATTAAAATGGTGACGTTTCGGAAGCTAATCTGCTTCTTTTTTCAATCCTCACTGGAAATTTCTTGCAAGTTTCGAGTTTTTAGTGAGTAGTGTCAAAATGTAATACTGGCCTAGTTCATCAATAGTCCTTCGACTTATCTGTTTCTTGTCTTCTCAAGTTGTTCTTAGGTTCAGCTGTTCTTATTATTGATGGTCTAGGTACATTTTTTATGGTCTATATCTATTGCTCTATCTGGGATCTCTGGGTTTGATGATATGATTTGTGCTCTGTCATAGAAACTTTTGATGACACCCCTTTTTACACTGATTTGATGGTTTGAATTGAATTGTGAGCAACTATTATTTTTCTCAATTTCTATGGTACCTTCCGAAACATCGCTAAGGGGAAGTATATGCATTTTTTTCAAATTAACCTTCAAATTCATGAAAAATACGATACGTAACTGAAAAAATACTCATTCAATTTTGCTTCCTCATAATATTGCAGTTAAGTATCAGGGAAAATATACCAATTTGCCCTGAGAACAATTGAGAATATCCACAGAAGAGACAAATCGGCAACTATCCTGCAGTCATTCAGAAGAGTCAGTGAATATAGTTTGATAGATTTACTAGCTATAAATTGAAATATATAGAAGTTTTCCTTGAAGGAGTTCACGAAAACCTACCTGGATCGTAAGCTCCTAGCTCCAAAAAGTACTCTCTATTGATCGCAAAAAGTCCACCGGCGTGAGTTGGACTCTTGTAAGGCTCGCTATTGTACTTCCTCTTCTTCAACTCTCTTTGAGGAACTTCATTTTCCTTGTACAGCATACCCCACTCGAAAATACCTCTAAAATGTCGGTCATCTCCATAGACTGGACGATACTCGAATGTTTTGTGATCGATGCCATCTATTACAGGAACGGTCATGGTAGTTCTGTCATAGTAGATGGGAGCCAGCAATGGAACGAGCCAGTTTGTGTTGACTTCACAGTGAGCATCTGAGAAAAAATAGATAATATGAAAACTAATTTGTAGCCAATACATGCATTTATTTCTGAAGTTTAATTATGAAGGTGAAGTATCATCAGTGTAATATCAGAATCAACATAGCATTCATGTTACAACAAAAATAAAAAAAGTTCCGGAAAATCGACATATTATGCAAAAATGTTGGCTTTCATTAGTTCGGATTAAAGACTATGATTCATTGCGTGAAGTGAATAAAAGTGAGCATGAGTTCTAACTATATATCCGTCCTTGTCATATCTCAACAACCCGTATAAGTTTGTCCCAAAAACTTTGAGTGCGAGCATTTGCTTCAACTCTATTCACTCTATACATTGAAACAATTAAAAAAAAGCACATACTGGGCGCATGGTTTGTGATATGTCAAGGATTAAAGCTTTCATTATTTTGTTTCAGTTATTTCTCAACTTCTCAGTTTTCTGCTGTAATTCTTGATGTACTGAAATGGCATATTTTAATTTTGGTATTAATTTTAGTTTCGTGATTATGACAATCATATATATTTTGACTATTGTAAATTATTTATCCACTATTCCAGTTATTTTCTCGTAACGATTGTTACGATCTTTGCTTGGGTTCGTTTATTAAAACTCTAAACAACACTTCACTACTTTTATTACAACTCTTTATCACAATACAATCACTCAAACTGCTCCGCTTACTAATCCAACGCTCTGTACTAAATCTCCCTATAATAGAAATTCTCTACCTCGACTTCTGCATTTAGCAATAACAAAGCTCTCTTCGATAAAAACTCTGTAAAATCCTTCGCCTCTCCACTAAGCTAGAAACTCTGATGACTATCTCTGAATAAACTCTGAATAACTAACTCTCGCGATGAAGTGTCTCCCTTTAATACTTGCGTACGCCGATGGAGAATCTTCCAGTCAAATCTCGATGACCGATTTTTCTCGGCGAGTTGCGATCTCGCAGATAAACGATCTTAATAATTATAATAATAATGTTTATTTTCATTTGACCCCTCATATTAATTTGCGTTTACGAGCTAAAGGGCCGGCGCTAGGAGATTTCGTAATACTATTATTTGAGTTAGGACTGAATCTATTGTAGGTACATCAGCTGATGCTGAATAAAACAAATACTAATTTAATGGTAAACGAACAGCTGTACCGATTACGGACTAGTAAACTCTATATTTCTACAATACAACTACGGATAATAAGAGGGTTACGTGATGTTTACGAAATTATTTAAATGCATTGCATGATTTCGACCTCGTTAATCAAGTGATATTCATTCCCAAGTTGGAAACAGATGTGTGTGAAGGGCCACTCGAAAATCTGTTGATAGCATCTCTGATACGGGTATCTTCGTGAACAAAGATCTCAATTTCCATAATAATGTAAAAAGTATCCAATAACAGACCCCTGAAAATGCTAGAATACACAAAAAATCGGACTTCACATATGTATGATGTTGGTAAAATGAATGCATTCTACTTATCATCGGTTGTTGGTGTTCTGGAATATGTCATATCTTGGCAATTATGAGCGGATTGTATAATTTTGGAGAAAAATAATGCTTGTCATTTTATATCAATATTGTGGTCTCTATACCATTAAGAAAGAAACATTGGAATAAGTATAAGAATTTTTCTACGAGGGACAAAATTTTCTTTTATTGGTATAGATTCACGTAATAGGGATAAAATAGTTATTATAGTCGGGCTGTTCAAAAGATAGAATTCAAGGACGCGTGAATAGTGAATTCCTGCATCTATATTAGCCTGCGCGGCGTAGCCACGCCTTCTAAACTGAAATAAATGAAGAGCTGTTTACACTGTACTGTACTCATTTGTGCTTTGTATTTTCGTGTGTTACGTTAATTAAATAATATGGATGGAAACACTCTTTCACCTCCAAGAAAAAGATAAAAAAACACATTCAACTGTAGAGGAAAAAGGTGTAATAATGAACATTTATAAAAAAGCATCCCAAGAGTTTATGGGAGAACAGGGAAATACTGTTGAATTCACTGCTGAGGCGACGTTTTTGTTGATTGGTGTAAATCGGACTTGTAACATTGGGGAGAGGAACATTCAAAGAGTGCGTGCCGTTCACGTGATCATTCTATCTTTTCAGCGGCTACACTATAGGAAATATTTTAGGCTTTTTCTTCCTTGTGAGTGAAAGTTGATTACAAATTCATCTCTATTTTCCTTTATGTTGTGTAGAAGCAGGTATTATATAAATGTTGTTCATTGAATTCAAGTTTCCTAATGAAATAATTGAGTGCAAAAGGGATTGTTTGTCATTTCTATTAGAAATTCTTATATTATTTCATACTCCACCTACCGATGAAAATAATTTAAAATAATAATGAATGCGTACCTGAGGTATTTATCATATATGTATGATGATTAAAAAAACTTTATTATTTTTATTGAAGTATGAATTATGAAATTTTTCTAATCAAATTTCATACATGATAATATTCTTAAAATCATTCATATGTGGGTAGAAAGTGCTCATTCTTGTAGACTATAAATAATACTGGCATAGGTATACCTATTATCATGATGGGTGATTTTTATTAATGGGTATAATTGTTTGAATAGAAATGAGTTAGAAAGTTCTGTTCGGCCATTTCATTCGAAAGTAATAATGTGAAGATACCTCCATGAAATTTAAGCATTCATAATGAATAAGAAAATACAGAATATTAGCAGAAAACTATGCCAAAAACTTAATTTCGGAAGAGGGTCTCCTCTATTACATAAAAGTGATGAGTTTGGGTAAATGTTTACCCACCGGTGAATGTTTAACTACAGACGGAACTATAGAAAACGGAATGCAGATTCTTTGCGGTTGACCTGACGAGTACAGTCTTCCCATACTTTGATTGTTAGTCCAGACATCTTTCAAACATGCAATACGATTTTGAATACTGCGGAGCATACAATTTTAGTTTATTTTGACGAAATAGTTCTTTTGGCAACTGTCTGGGAAGTTGGTACCTTCTGGACTAGGCATTGAAAAATCACATCGGTTTAGTCATCATTTCAAACAAATCGAATGCCTTCAATATTAGCGAATGCTCAAATTTCTATATAAATATTATTATAGGAATTAGAATATTTTTGGTAATTTTAATATGAAAAAAAACATGAAATGTGACTTTTTTGAGCACCTGCAACTGATTTAATTCCCCATACTGGACTGGAATGCTGGTGATTCAATTATCTATTACACCAATGGATCCTTTTCAGGTGTAACCTTTCATGTACCTATTAGTATGATTTCTCAGGTAGCTATTTCTTGCTTTATTTCTTCTTCACTTTGATGATGTTTGCTAAATGAGGTAGGAAGGTTTGACCACTCTAACTTACTGATGTTATTTATAAATGATAACACATTTCTCAATTGAAATAGATTATTAATTTCTGTTCACCCTGTACAAATGAATACATTTGATAGAACTATAACTGAATTTGTTTTTTGAAACCTTTCAAAATACCCATCTTTCCAATTTGAAACTTCATCGATTACTGCATCATGTCAAAACCAGACGCTTATCTCTTTGATACACTCAGAAACATGACAATGACATTTTCACATAATTAAGCTACTCACTGTTCCTTCATATATCTGTAAGGGATTTCAGAATATTTACTTACCTTTGCAAGTGAGTGAGACGGACTTAATTTTTTGTGTGTTGTATGCACCAATGATTTTGTCTTCATTCACTTTCTTTTATACTACTTGAGCCTTCTAGTGATTATAGTAAAATCTCATAACAAAAGCACCTTCTTTCCATAAATGAATTGAGTGAGGAAATACTTCGTGTGAGTTGATTTATATTATATAGAACGACAGGAGCTTTACTACTTTACTGTTTGGTTTTCAATATAGAGTTTGTTCTGTAAGTGGAGTAGGAGAATCGTAACAAATTTTTAACAAAAAACTCTTGAAAAAAAAATTACTGACCATCTGTAGTTGGATTTCTGATGAACCACTTGTATTTAAAAAAAATGGGCATACTCACATATTTTGACCCATAGTACACTGATAGGAAAATATATATTATTCCTGAACACACATGTAGTCAGGTTATATTTTTCTTGTTTTTCAGTTCCCTCACATTTGGGAAAATACCCATTAATTAATCGAAAATTTAATATATCTTTCCAAAACCAAACTGATCCAAACAAACAAAATGTTTGAATGACTACTTGAAACATTTTGATGAAATACAAGGTCAATATTAGGAGTGATACAAAATAGAAGGCAAATGCCCTTTTCCTGAACTTTCAAGAGCCATAACTCATGAACAAATGAAAGGGCCTGTCATTTTACTTTGGATTTAGCAGCTCAGAATGTGCAAGTTATCTGCAGTATTTTTTCAAACTATGTGCTGTGCAAAAAAATTAACCACAGATACTCACCCAAAAACACTATGACTTCTCCTGTTGCCTCTTGAGCTCCTCTAGATCTTGTCCGTATTAATCCTTCCCTCTGCACATTACGAATTAGCCTAACTTTTCCATGAAATTGTTCAATGTAGTTTTCCAACTTCAATTTTAGGTTTTCTTTATCACTAAAATCGTCTACAAGTAGAATTTCTTTCAGCAAATGTTTCGGAGACCTATTTAAGACCGAATGGACAGTTCTCAGAAGCACAGACCACCCTTCATTATGGAAGACAATAATGACACTAGTACTGGGCAGGTTTTCAGGATAATCCCAGTGTTTACATTCTTTTAAACGAGTATCCAAAATTGTCCGATCAAGTGATATTTCGTCAGAACATGCAACATTCATTCCATATTCAGATTCAGATTGATCAGCATCATTTTGTTGATCTTGTTGAAGGTGGTGTGGTTGGCCTTTCTCACCAGGGCCCTCTTGGTCTGGAATCTCTTTTGGTTCGAAATTTCCTAGACCACTAACTAATTTAGGCTTTGCTCTACTTATCCATGAACCAGCAGGCATTCGACTATCATACATGGGCACTTTTTCATAATTCACTAACAAATATGTCAAAACTAATAAAATAAATACAAATATGGCTAATCTTAACAATCTAGACTTGCGGCCCAAGTGAATAGTTGCTACCATTTTATCCTAGTATATATTTCTTACTTATTTGCATTCGGAAGACCTACAAAAATTCAAACTTTAGGATTGAATATTTAAATATTCTACATTCTTTGCAATTTCTCACCTATCCTCGGTCTATTTTCCACTCAGAACTTTCAAATATTCTGCGATGTAATAATTTATAATTCAGAAATATTTTGAAATTTCAAGTTCATGACATCTTGAATAATAATAATAATCCTGCAAAAATAAACACGTAAACAGTTACCGACTGGTTTTTGACATTCCTGTCGAGTTGAGTTGAGACACGACACAAAACAGAATAGTTTACGATCAGCACAGGAATTCTTATTCCTCGATTCGATCGTCGAGTAGCTTAGACTGTGGCTGCACCATGCGCTGTGCCGACAATATACGCATATTCTAAGCCACTCGACAATCGAATCGAGGAATAAGAATCCCTGTGCAGAATTAGAACCAGGTTTTCCGCCAATCCAGAGACCTGTCCAACCAAAACAATGATGGCTGCGTCTAAGGCTGGATTCAGACAGATCCGAAATCCGATCGTACGACGATCAGATAGCTTTCTTATCGCTCTAAATTTAAATTTAGACCAATCAGAAAGCTATCTGATCGTAGTACGATCGGATATCGGATCTGTCTGGATTCAGACAGCCTAAAGCCTAACAGCTTACAGCGTTCAAGGCCGCTTTATAAAATTTGATATGACCTGTTAGACGCAGCCAAAATATAAAGTGCTTTAAGTAATGCTTTGAGGAGAGTTTAAACAGCAAATAAAATAAGGAACAAAATAACACAAAATAAGAATGTTGAACATAATATAGATCTTTATGGAAGCGTTCACACAAAAAATAATATAAAATAAGAATAACAACAAAAGATGCCATCTTTCACTATTTCGTCTAATTTTGTTTGGAAACTGATAATGCGCATTTTCATTGCATAATGATTCTCAGTGAAAGCAGCAAATGCATTTGTGCAGTGACTTGTCATTTGTATTCATTGTTGTTAATTTTTTTTCTCTTCATATTATAAGCATTCAGCATTTTCAGCAGTATTATGGATCGATGAGGTGCCTTAATATAAATTGTACGTCAATATGTTTATGCGAATTGTACAACCTTTCGTTTACCTTGTTCTTTTCCTAAGTCCTGGAAAACAGCCAGAGTTTAGCCAGTTCCCAAAGAAGGAAAAGGGCGCCGTTTCTTGAGGGCGAGGGGGCGCCTCCCCCTGGATTTTAGATTTTTCAGTCCATACACCGCGTAAGACACGATATAATTTTGCAATTATTTCTAAATCACACTCGCAAGTGTTGTTCAAAAGGATTTTCATCTCAATTGAATGCAATACTTTGTGTTAAATATTCACATAATTTCTTTATTTATTTTTTTTTGTTTTTGTACATACATATATATATATAAAACACGTATCGTATTATTCCTATTTAGGAACTAAACCATTAGTTTATAAATATAAATTCGCATACGATTATTTCAATGATCACTTATCCAATTTTGGGACGTCCTGTATATATTATATTACCCCGCTCATGGTCAAATTGATAGGTGATCGACAGTACAGCTCTCGTCTCCCTGCGAAAACCGGCGATTTTTACGGTACTCTCTCGCTCGTATTGTGAACATAAAAAGACGATTTATCTCAGTGAACAAAAACTCGTGATCTGGCTACAGAATAATCACTCATCCATTCAACCCTCAAGATACAGTCCACTGCAAGTATTCTGCTGATTAGGTGGTTGCAACCCCTACAACTGGGACGAGGAAACTGGACGGTAAGATCCTATTATTTGACCGACGATAGGGGAAACAATCATACCTCAATCAAATTCCCAACATTTTGGTCCTTCGAGCCGGACCAAAATGTTGGGAATTTGATTGAGGTATGATTGTTTCCCCTATCGTCGGTCAAATAATAGGATCTTACCATCCAGTTTCCTCGTCCCAGTTGTAGGGGTTGCAACCACCTAATCAGCAGAATACTTGCAGTGGACTGTATCTTGAGGGTTGAATGGATGAGTGATTATTCTGTAGCCAGATCACGAGTTTTTGTTCACTGAGATAAATCGTCTTTTTATGTTCACAATACGAGCGAGAGAGTACCGTAAAAATCGCCGGTTTTCGCAGGGAGACGAGAGCTGTACTGTCGATCACCTATCAATTTGACCATGAGCGGGGAAAGATAATATATACAGGACGTCCCAAAATTGGATAAGTGATCATTGAAATAATCATATGCGAAATTATATTTTTAAACTAATGATTTAGTTCTTAAATAGAAATAATACGATACGTGTTTTATATATATGTACAAAAAATAAAGAAATTATGTGAATATTTAACATTCCCCCCACCAAAATACAAAGTATTTTAATCAATATTATTGGTAGGGAGAGGGCAAAGCTTGACACAAGGTCTTTGCAATATACCTTGGGTCGTACGAATAGTAGCAATTCTAACAATACCATCGCTTCCAGGAAAAACTTTTAAGATTCGAGCCAATTTCCATTGGAGGGGAGGAACTGATTCATTTTTTACCACCACGAGATCTCCAGGCTTTAAATTTTCTGTTTTATTCACCCATTTTTGTCTTTGTTGCAATGTATGCAAATATTCATGGTGCCAACGTTTCCAGATATCTTGTTGAAAACGTTGGATTAATTGCCAACGGTCCAATTGGTTCAATTTCAAGGCGGAGAGATCAGGAGTAGGAACGGAAGTGAGGGGTTCCAAAGTCAGGAAATGACCTGGAGTCAAGACAGATAAATCATTGGGGTCCGCGCTTAAGGGACACAAGGGCCGAGAATTGAGAATAGCTTCCACTTGCACCAAAAGGGTAGTCATTTCTTCAAATGTCAACACTTGACTGCCTACCACACGAACTAGATGGGATTTTACCGCTTTTATTCCAGCCTCACTCAAACCATTGAAATGGGGGGAAGCAGGAGCATTGAACACAAAAGAGATTCTCTCCTGTGCAGCAGCTTCTTTCATTAAATCTTGGAGTATACGAGAAGCACCAATGAAATTAGTACCACAATCGCTGTGAATTTGAGCACAACGTCCTCTTCTCGCGATAAATCTTCGGAGTGCAGCAAGAAAAGCATCAGCAGAGAGACTAGACACTAGCTCTAAATGTATTGCCTTAGTGGCAAAACACACGAATAAACACAGGTAAGCTTTCAGAGACTTGACTCCCCGGCCTTTTGAAGGAGTTACCAGAAAGGGACCACCGTAATCTACCCCCACAATTGAGAAAGGTTTAATCCGATTAATTCTAAGTGACGGCAGATTGCCCATAAATGGCTCGATAGGAGAGGGCTTCACTCTAAAACACTTTATACATCTAGACAAGACATGACGAATAGCTCGCCGAGGGGACAAAATCCAGAAATTTTGAGAGATTAAAAAATGCACACTCTGCAAACCAGGATGCATGAACTTCTGATGAATATACTCAATGAGTAATTTTGTTAAACGATGTTCACGAGGCAAAATGGCGGGGTGTTTATGATCATATTCCAAACCTGAATTGTGTAATCTACCCCCCACCCTGAGGACACCATCTTCTCCAATAAATGGATTCAATTTCCGGAAGGGTTTATTCAAGGGCATAGAACTTTCAATTTGGTGAATTTCATTGGGGAATGAATTATGCTGAACTCTTTTTACAAGCACCATTAAAGCCTTGTGTAATTCATTTTCGGTAAATGTACCTTTTATCTTATTTGTGGGATTTTTGAGATTGTAGAGAAAACGCATGATATAGGCAATTATACGTTTGATTTTGTCGAGGGAAGAAAACTTATCCAACAGCACGTCAAGAGCATCTAGGGAAACAAATATTCCAAAGGAAACCTGTTGACTTTCCAACTCTTCAGGTACAAAAGACTTCACAGGCCATTTATCTCGAGATACCCTCAACCAACTGGGTCCATCAAACCAAAGAGGATGCGATATCAACTGTGAGGGTAGGAGACCTCTCGATGCACAATCTGCAGGATTATCTGAAGATCCAACATGAAACCAACATTCTGGTGGAACGTTACCTTGTATGATACTGACGCGATTTGCAACAAATGGCTTCCATCGACAGGCAGAAGACTTTATCCACGATAATGCTACCATCGAATCACTCCAGGCAAATATTTTACCTATTCGGAGCACAGAACTATAAGTATTGGAAACAAATCGTATTAAATTTGATAAAAGGACACAGGCACATAATTCAAGGCGGGGTATTGATTGAGTTTTCAAAGGAGCCACTTTAGACTTGCCACACACGAGTCGAATTTCAGAATTTCCATCGGAAAGACAGAAACGCAAATACACAACTGCAGCAAAACCCTTTTCAGAACTATCAGCAAAGCCATGGAGCTGACAAGAGATAAATTGAGAGGGGAAACAACGAGGGATGGTTAAATTTGAAAGGTCTGGAAGTTCTTTCACATATTTGGACCATAACTCTGAAATATTAGAGGGGGGCGTTTGATCCCATTCTAAACCCAAAATCCACAGTTGCTGTATCAACCATTTAGCAAAAAACGAGACAGGAGATAAAAATCCCAAGGGATCAAACATGCGAGCGACTTCAGATAAAATTATTCTTTTGGAGCAACCCCTATTCACAGGTTGAACTTGGTAGGAAAACATGTCTAGAGATGGGTTCCATCTGAGCCCCAGGATCTTAACAATCAAATCATGAGAATCGAATAGTAATGGAGACTGCTGACAATCTGAAGGGGGGATATTCGAAAGAAGATTCACATTATTACTGGCCCACTTTCTAAGTTCGAATCCCGCTTTACCAAGCAAGGTAATGAGTTCCGATTGTAAACTTAAGGCCTCATCAACCGTTTGACAACCAGTAATAATATCATCAACATAGATGTCTTCGGTCAGTACTGTTGCCGCCCTAGGGAACCTGTGGTTTTCATCAGTAACCAATTGAGAAATTACTCGGAGGGCGAGGAATGGAGCAGATGACAATCCGAAAGGAACAACTTGCAACTTGTAATCCTGGACGGGATCTCTCGGCGAAAATCTATAAAGAATTCTTTGATAATCCTGATGAGTTTCTTTCACGAGAATTTGACGATACATGGCCTTTATATCTACTACTAAAACAATGGGATGAAGTCGAAATCTTAGGAGAATTCCAACGATGTCCTTTTGCAACTTCCTTCCAACTAAAAGAGTGTCGTTCAAGGACGGACCCATAGGGGATTTACTAGAAGCATCGAACACCACTCTCAACTTGGTCGTACTACTATGAGCATTTGTGACACCATGATGAGGCAAATAGAAAATGTTTTCAAAAGAAGAGGGAGGTTTTACAGCCACCATATGATTATTCATCAGATAATCTCTGAGAAAATCGGAATAGGCCGCATACAAGTCGGGATTTCTGAGTAAACGTCTTTCTAATGAATAAAAACGTGAGAGGGCAATTGATCGAGTATCCCCAAAATAGGGATTGGGAGTTATGAATGGGAGAGAAACTATATACCTACCAAACCTGTTTCGAGTGTGAGAATGAACAAAAATTGATTCAGCTTGTTCTTCTTCAGGAGTCAATGAAAGAGTCTGAGGAATATCTTCTAATTCCCAAAACCTCTTCAATATCATCTCAATAGAAGAATCACATGCGGTAACCATAGCGTGCGCAGGAACCGTAGGAGGAGAGGAGATTTTTCCCATGAGTATCCACCCAAATATCGTTTTCAAAGCTGTAGGTTCTCCGATTTTTCCTGAAATTTTCCCTGATTCTAGAATTGACGGAAAAACATCAGCCCCTAACAATATATCAACCGGACCAGGTATGTTAAATTTAGGATCCGCTAACTGGAGATTAGTTAAATGAGACCATTTGGATGTAGAAAAATCACATGTTGGCATATTTGAACATATTTTTGGTAAAATGACCGTTTCAACATCAATGTGTGGTTCAGACTGGTCACACGGTTTAATGGTACAAACCATCATTTGAGAAGCAGCGGAATGCATATTATCGAGACCACTGATAGTTACAGAAGTGTTCGAGCGAGGCAACCTCAATCGTTTTGCACACTTTTCAGTAATGAATGAAGCCTGACTGGCTGAGTCTAGAAGTATTCGAATCGTATGAGGATTTCCACTGACATCCAACACATCTGCTTGCACAGTGGACAGGAGAGTGGCATGCGAGTTGAGAACATTAGTTAAAACTTGGGAGGTAGAGGGGGAAGGAGAGGAGTTCTGAACCGAGGCGTTCTGCGAAGTATCTGATGTATCATTTGTATTTTCATTTGTCTGTTCTTTGAAACACAAGAGAGTATGATGTCTTTTAACTTTACATATTTTACAAAGAAGATTAGAAGAACAGTTTTTTATTATGTGTTTTGATCCCAGGCAGTTTGTGCACCACTTATTTGTTTTACACAGCTCATACCGCTCTTTAGGAGACTTAGACAAAAATAATGAGCATTTATAAATGGAATGTTCCATTTTGCATAGAGGACATTTACTATTTTCTGAAGTATTTACTAGAAATGATGAGGATGTTTGAAATTTGTTTTCAAAATATTTTTTGTTGTGATCTTTCTTCTGAGAATTTAAGTGACCATAAGTCTTTCTTATTGGATGCATTAACGCAACCGAATCACGAGCAACACATTGTTTTTCCAAAAATTCATAAAGAGTCTGAAACATTGGAATTCCAACAGAGCCATGCTGCAACTCAAATCTATTTAACGTTTCAGGGTCAACTTTTTTACTAAGCGTGTGAAACAATACGAAATCCCATTGAGCCACGGGAAGATTCAACTTTTTAAGAGCTTCAATATTATCAGAGAATACACTCAAAATGTGTCTCAAGTTAGCAGGAGATTCTGATGAGATTTTTGGCAAATTACATATCTGCTCCCAATGAAATACCGCCAGTAATCTTTCGTTCTGATAGCGTTTTGTTAACTTTGCATAAGCAATGTCATAATTACTGTGGGTTAAAGGTATATTTTTTACAATCGAAAGAGCTTCTCCTTCTAAAACTGTTAACAAATAATGAAATTTTTCGACATTTGTCAAAGTTGAATTATCATGAATGAGGGATTTAAATAAATCAAAAAAAGTTGGCCACAAATTAATATCTCCCTTGAACGTGGGAACATTCACTTTAGGTAACCTAACATTTGTTGTGACAGGAGCCCCTGAAGATTGAGTTGCAACACTTGAACCCTGAGCGTTTTTTTGGAAGAGATCGTAATATATTGTTTTGATAGAGTAATATTTTTTATCGACCTCTGCAGCGATTGCACTTTCAGTATTTTCAGTGTCTTTATCTACTTGAGAAGCCAAAGCCTGCATAATATAACTATGATGGACATTAAATTCCTCATAAAGGGCTTCAAGGCTTTCATATCTAACTTTCAAATCGGTGCAATAAGAATCGTCACTTTGAACTTTGTATGCAATATCGTAGATTTCAAGCAATCTATCCATTGCTATTTTTCTGAGAACAGTATATTTTTTCACGTCAATAGACATCTTAATTGAAATTAACTTGAAAACTGAATGTAAAGTTTCAATAAGTGTGACAACCTGTGTATATCTAAACTGCCTGAAATTCGAAAGAGAAAAAAAAACAAAAACAAAAACTCGGAGATATCGTGCGAGATAAAGGTGAGCGAGTATCAATAATATGATAATATGTAATCAAAAAATGAGCAACTAATTTTCCTCGAGAAAATGATTCCCAATGAAAATTGCTATAAATGCGAGAACGAGGTAATTTGTGTTAAATGAGATGAGCAAAATAATCAAAACTTCGAATGGAATACCATATGCGAAGCGATAAAAACGACAATAAAAAGACGCAAAAAATTACTTCGTTATCTTTCGCGAACAAATGAGCAAATTGAGTGAATTTTAATTTGTAAAATCCACTATTACAACAATAACCACTTATCATTCAAATCCGAGCATCGAATGGACCAAAATGTTGGGAATTTGATTGAGGTATGATTGTTTCCCCTATCGTCGGTCAAATAATAGGATCTTACCATCCAGTTTCCTCGTCCCAGTTGTAGGGGTTGCAACCACCTAATCAGCAGAATACTTGCAGTGGACTGTATCTTGAGGGTTGAATGGATGAGTGATTATCCTGTAGCCAGATCACGAGTTTTTGTTCACTGAGATAAATCGTCTTTTTATGTTCACAATACGAGCGAGAGAGTACCGTAAAAATCGCCGGTTTTCGCAGGGAGACGA